>VZSU01000842.1:403539-498235 GCA_013398715.1 Nesospiza acunhae | reverse complement strand
AATGCCAACCTAAGGATTATTTAGGATTTTTCAATATGTGAAAAAACTATTAGTTCTCTAAAACCCTGATCAATATATTTTGTACTATGTGTGATCTCCATGCATAGAGCTTCTCCTGATATTGAGAGTGACAGAAATAGCTCCCTGCAGCACCTAGGTGTAAGTATAATAGTACTCAAACTCTTTTTGAAAGTACCATTTATTTGTTTGCTTGTTTGTTTGACAGTGCTACAGCTAATACTATTTACTCTATGAAAGATCTGAAGACAGCACATTAATTTTTAAGCTCTGGGAAAACAACTTTGCTGTGTACTCATGTGATATTCTAAATTACTTCTTTTTGCTTTGCTCTTCCTAAGAAATACTAATAAGAAGAGAAAAAAATAAATGTGTGATTTTTCTGATGTAGTATTTGTGAGCCATGTAAAATCAGCTAGAGGAAATTTTTTTGCCAGGGACCTGATTACTTACTCAATTACAGAGTTTGATTAGGAAAAAAATATTATGTGGAAAAGATCAAGGAGAGATAATTAATTTACCAGCTTCCTTTTATCCCATTCTTCCACAAAATGTTCACACATTTTTGAGTTTGATGTCTTTGAAGCTAATTTGCAGAGAAACTTTTAAGACTGTGTAAAGAAAACAAAACAGGTTAGCTACTGTCCAATGGCTTCTATTTCAGGTGAAAAAGTTATTTCATTCTGAAGAAACTGAAAAGAATGCACCACCATGTGTCATCAAGGACTGCACAGATCATTGTTTAAGAAGGATTTAATCTCCATATTTTTGTGAACTCCCTATCAAAGCATAATAATGCATTTTCCAGGCAAAATATATACATGTTTTTATTATTGAAATGATTTTTTTCCTTTTGGTCATTTTATTTGTTAAGACTTCTTTGTTATATACTGTTGAAATATTAGGAAGTAGTATCATAACATTGAATATCAGAATATTAACATATTGGGGTATTGATTCACTGCTTATGCAGTATTAAACCCTTAAAATCATGTTCTGGTTTTGCATCTGGAGTGTTATTTCATCTCTTTCATGTGGTCTACAGCTTTTCTTCTTGTTGGGTGAAATTTATATTTGTAAATAAACTGCTTCTGTATAGATTTTCCATTACAACTCTCACATCTGATCACCTTTCTTCTGCATCTCTCTTAGAAGAGTTTTTCTTTTTTTTTTTTTTTTTTACAAACACTTTCCTTCTTCCTCTAATGTAGAACTCTTCCTGTTTGCTAGAAACAAAAAGTCCTACGTGACACAGTAAAAAAAGATCCCCAACATCACGTTGAGGGAATGAGGGAATGTTTCCATAAAATTGAAAGCTCATCTGTGCCTCAACATCCATTGATAATGAAAAATCCCAGCTCTGCTACTTTGAACACCTTTTTTGTAAGTCAGAGGGTTCATAATCAGAGCAGAAGCTTATCACCAGCCCTCTCCAGAGATATGTCATGTAATGACTGCAATAACAAAGTGACAAAGTGACCCTGACTGTTACAAAGATGACTACAGTTTCATGAGTAGGAATAAAAAATAATAAACATATCAATCCAGTGAATGGGATTGTAAATAATTTTTCTTAATTCTACCATGCTTTTTGTGTGCTGTTACAAAAACCTTTTGGATCCCATATGTATGTAAACTGGGGAAATTTAAGAATCTTTTCTGTGCATTTCCCTACTTCACAAAAGCATTCCCAAGAATAAATACAATTTCTGAGCTCAAGGGTTTTTAATCAGGTAATTCTTACCTATTAGCACATTTTTTTTCAAAATGTTTTGAAAACTGCTTCTTTTGTCTTTATATATTTACCATGACCCACTGCAGTCCATAAAAACTTGAACTGCCACTAATGTAAGTTTTAAAGATATAACAAACCTCTCATTTTCACATTTACTTCAGTACAATTTTCAGACTAGTAAAACACAAGTTCTGAAAATGTTTTAAAAACAGTTTTATATTACAGTTATTTACTGACTGGTGTTTTGAAACAGCACTCACGTAGAGGCCTGGTGTGATGTGTAAAGTTTTGCTGCATTTTACACCTGACAATACACTTGTAAGTTCTGCATGAAATTTTTTCAGCACAGTACGGACAATTCCCATCTTTTCATGGACAACTGCCATTCTTCATGGTGAGTGACAACACACAGTTAACAATGAGAATAAGAAAATATGCTAGACTTTTGAAATAGCAACCAAAGAGTCCAAGCCATCCAAATTTCTAGAGAATCACAGTTAAATTTGGAATGTACTTAATTTGTCCTGTGTTTAATCCATGAAATATATGTTTTTAAAAACAGCTGTAAAATATTTTTCTATACTGGGATGTACAAGGAGTATCTGCAGATGACATCATGATGCGAAATCGTGCAACATTTGGTATTCTAGTATTGCTCTAGTAAAAGAAATAGCATTTACATGAAGATTGTCCCATATGTTAAAGAAAAAGTGAAAAGTGTGCGGAAGAATTTACCTTACATAGCTTTAGATAAATGGATATTTTAAAATTAAATTATACCTTCTCCTCAAAGGTCTACTTTTCTCACTGAAAAATACTTATGTTCTTTGCTGTCTATTGTAAAGTCACATATGTTTCATGCTTGAACTTGTTTTCTTTTTTCTGTAGGACAGATATATCTGGACCGTGGAACTGTCTTGAATTTAACACAAGAAAAATCTAGTTGAGAACTACTTTCTTCCAGTTACCCTTTGACAGTGTTTAAAATAAAGCATTTCAACAAAGTAAGTCAGAGGCTTATTGTTTTACTAAAATGAACAGTAATATAATCCATCTGCATATTACTTTTGACACAAAACCTATGTTTCTGATTAAGAAAGAACCATTCTATGTTCACTATCATCTAATTCCAATAGGTAGCACCAATGTTCTCTTTCTGTACATGTAAAGAATCCCAGATATGATGTTTCATTCACTTCTATCACTTACTAAAGTAAGGGATGAAAAGACATCTGTTAAAATTTGATTTTTCTCCAGGACCAGTATTCAATCTATATTAAAAGCCAGAACCATACTACTCACAATTCAAGGCAATATATTCCTCTCCTTAGTGTTTCTTATGGGAATGGTGGTACATCAAATAGATGTAATTTATCAGGAACATTTTGATGATTTCTCTCTTCAGAGATGCTCTGACACCTTCTCCCTTCTGAAAAACTGCTCAGGCAGAATAGGAGTACAATCCCTAAAGCTATTGGCTGCCAATAAACTCTTAGGTACAAATGATTCTTTAAAACAATATGTAAAATGACAGGAAAAATAATATAAAAATAGTTCATTCTGGGAGGCCATTAAAATGACCATTTATAAATGTTCACTACACATTTTTTACTACACATTCTTGCTAGCAGTGCAAGAGAGTGCCAATACAGAGCACATATAGTCTTCTTTGGATGTATAGTTTATTCACTAACACATTTTCCATAACAGACTGTTTTCTTTACATTTAAGTGCCTGAGGAAGAAGTGCACATATGTCCCAGCAGAAGATCCAGGGCTATGGTTCTGATGTTCCAGCGTCTTTTTTTTTCCTAACCTAATACTGTGAGGTCCAAAAATATTTATTCTTTTTCAGGAAAAAATGAAAATAATAAAACCATATTGCTTGATATTTCAAACACCCACTGAATACAAGTTTTCACTTAGTCACCCTAAAGTGAGTAAATATTACTCATATTGCTAAAATCCTATGTATTCCATGTAAGGAATAATCTAGCAGGTTTCTATGTTCAGTGGTGCTATATAGTCCTAACATAAGAATTCAGGGCAATAAAGATAACTACTATTTAGGCAACAGAAATAAAAAATCTTATTTTGACAAGAAGTCAACTTTTTTCCCCCCTCAAAATATGATTTTCAAATTACATAATCAACTCGAAATATGTTCCTTCTGACCCAAACAATGTTGTGCTCTTAGAACTAAAGAAAACCCAGACAAATGTTGGGAACGTAGTAAATATCACATTCTCTGAAGGCACACTCAGGAAAACTCTGGGTAAAACCAGGAATGACTCCTGCTTCCCACCTCTTCTGTTAACATAAATAAAATTTTTGTTCAGACATAAATTCACATCTTGGAGAATTTCACATAGGTGTGAGGGGAGCAAACTACAGAATAAGTATTCAACATCACAACAATACTGACTGTAGGAGTAAAACAAGAAAGATTGTATCAAAACAGTTCCTCTGTAAACGCCAATGAAGTATATTTTATCTTTTCTAAGAAGGATAAATTCCTGACTTGATCTAACCTGTAAAGAGAAAAACAAAATCTACATTCTGAAGAACAGACACTTATCATTTCCCTTAGAGATTAGTAACACTAGCACTGCAGTAGTTTTACTTGGGAGTAACTTTTTCATCTATCTGGCTAAAAATTAATACCAAAAGAAATTATACTAGAAATATTGCATATGTCTTCTATGACTTGTCATAATGGGTAGGAGATTGTCTTCAAAACTACATTTTCTTTCATTACGTAATGCCGGACTTTTTTACAATACATAAAATCAGAAAAAAAATTATGTATTTTAAATATTTATATATATATATAATCAAATGGATGCACTTAAAAAAAAATCATACTAAGAACTTATTCATACAAATATCCTGCGGTCTGAATTACAAAGATCCTTTTGGCTTACATGCAGGAAAAGAGTTGCTTCCTCTTTAGACCCAAGTTTAGATTCAAATTATGTGAAAATAAACAGAAAGAGATAATGCATTCTATTCTGAAGATGAGGCCTATTGAGCCAACCAGTGATGCTCCTTCAGCTTCCAATGACATCTGAAGACATCACATAATTAAAATACTACTTAAGCAATACCTAGTACAAGTCTCCAAAGTTTTTATTCACAGCAGGTCATGAATGGCAGGGTAAGATGGTTCTCAAAATGGTTATTATTTAATGAATTGCTTACTCAGGCTCAGCTGTCTGTGTAAGATCAGGGCAGGAGCAGTGAGCACACAGGCAAGCTGCAGAGTACTCAGTGGTACAGGAGATCAAAGGGAGAAGCTTTCTGAAGACTTCCAATTTTTCAGACCAGATTTACTTTTTGGTTTTTTTTTTTTTTTTTTTTAATTTTATAAACTGGAGGTGGATTTTTTTATTGAACCTTTACTCCAAAGACAGAAATCCCACTCCTCAGGCCAGAATATCACATCCTCATCTGATCAAGCTCTTTTCTTCGGGCTATCTTGCACCCCTCTATCTTTTAAAAGGTTCCACCATGCCTCTTCACTTTCCCTTTTTACGCTGTGTTCTTGTGTGCACCCTAGCCTGTAACACTCTTGTCTGCATGCTCCATATTCACTGCAGTTTCTACAATCCTACCTCCTGCAGCATTCACACTGAATGCACTGATAGACTGCCGTGTCAAGGATATATGAAAATTTAAACATAAGATTTTGGCATTTAAATTTTTTGCTGAATGATACGGAGAATTTTTGAAGGATCATTGGGTACAAAACTCTGCAGCGAATAGAGAGTTATAAAACATACGTATGTTTTCAAATAGAAAGAAGTCCAAAACTAAAGCTGTTTGTTTAAGAATTAGGGCAGCCAATGTGGAATTTTCATTAGAGTAAGTAATTCAAAGTTAAGGAGACCTCTGTTTCAGGACATCTGTGTTTCAGCCTTTCCTAAACAAATCCAAAGGCTCCACAGACAGGCAAAAAATGCATTTTCAGTTTAAAAACACAACCTGCCCCTTCCCACCAGAATATCCACATTTAGATCTGTGAAGACAGGTGTACACATATTTATATATATAAAATGCACACATACAATCTCTGTGAAGTTGAGAAAGACAGCTTAGATATCCAAGCATTTTAGAATAATTCACTCCCATTTTGTGCGTTTTTTTGGAATGGGGAATTAAGACATTTTCCACAATTCTACATAAATTTCTAATATAAAGAAGAAAGCTTCCAGCAGTCATCTTAAAGCATTTGATATGGCTGTGATAAAAGCTCTGCAGAAAAACACCAAGGACACATTCAGTAGAGCATGAGTTTGCCTGCCATTTATTTTCTCTCTGGAAGTGGTCCTTTCAGTATCATGCTGTTATTCAAATTAACGTGAGGGGAATAGTTGCTTGCAAAATTCTGAAAAATGCTCAAGGACAAGTGAAGTCTTGTGAAAGCATAATTTAATTAATGATAACAATCCAGAAAGCGGTTTCACAGCCCACAGTTGGGATTAGTACACCTAGTTTCTGATTAATTCCATTTATATCTTACAGCAGTAATGCTGTTGCTCTCCCTCTGTCTGTGTAGCTTTACCTCTTACACTACATGCAACTCGTGCTTTGTTTTGTGAGTTTTTAAATTATTTTCCTTCTCATGTAAATAATTATTTTTCAAGTTCCATTTGATCTTAAAACTTGTTCCAAGGAAAATTGAAGGCCTGTGAAATAGGAACAAATTTCTACCTGATATTAAATCAGTAAAATTCTTTCCAGTAAATATGAATTTTTCCCACTTTCTCCTGACCCACCACAAGCACAGCTTACTGTATATGAATGCATCTAACAAAAGACTTCTCAGCTGGCCTTCAATGTCAGTTCCAGTATGTATTTAATAAGCAATAAAAGATTTTTTCCAGACTAGTCTGATCTTGAAAAATACCAATTCTGGACAATCTCTCCAATAATAATGACAATATTGACAATAAAAATATTATTCTTTATGGTAGAGGAATAATTTTTTTTCACAGCTCTGTTCCCCTGACTCAAGCAAAAGGAGGAGAGAGGTGATATTTCAAAACCTTGGCTGGTGAGGTATCCAGGCTAGGTTATCAGAAATACTCCCTACTAACCAAGTAATTAAAATAACTATTTTTTGGCACTCTTATAATGGACTTCTTGAAGAAGCCTCTGCATGGAAGAGGTACCTCTCTGTGCAAAAGATGCATTGGCTCAGGGGCTCCAGAAAAAAAAGATCAAGTGGGCCCTGGAATGTCCAGCATTAATGTTACCACACCAGGGAGTCTTGTGACATTTTCTGATGTCCTAATAATAACTATACACCTAAAAATCAAGCTAAGATAGATAAAAGTTTCAATCTGATTAGTTCTGGATATCACTTCATTTTAGCTTGCAAAGATCCTACTTATTCCCCTAAAGCATCCCCAGCTTGACAATGCAGTTACAGTAGTTAATATACAAGTGACTCTGGCTTATGGACAATTGTCTTAGACATAACAAACAAAAAAAAAAAAATCACAAAACAATGTCCAAAAAGACACCCAAAGGAAGCACAAAACCACCAAACAATAACCCCAAAGTAGAACAAAAAGCAGAAAAACCCCAGCAGAACCCCCACCCCCCAAAAATCCCCACAAAACCACACACAAAAATGAAAACATGAGAGAAAGTTAATAAACAAATGAATAAAGAAATTAACAAGATGATGGAAAGATTACTGATTAAATGAGACAGAGTAGACAAAACTGTTAGAAAAGGTTTGGTCTTAGCTGGTCCCATAACAGACTATCATTATGGAATGAATGGTCTTTTGATATTTCTTCCTGACCTAAAATTCTGTTCCTTTCTAATTTTTAAAAAGCATTTTGCCTATTTCATGTATAAATCATCTCCTTTCAATCTGTTATCCTTCCTTGATTAGGGAAAGGTAAAGGTTCAATTCTATGAATAAATTAGACTCTAACTATTAAAGGTAGCATTTATAAAGGGTAGAAAAGGGGTCAATTTTTTTCAGGGAATCATTATTTCATTACACATAAGCAATACTTAATTTATCTTGCAGACAGGAGTGCTGAAATACTACCACAACATATTCTCGTGAATCAAAAAAAAATCTGAAAAAAAACCCCCAAACATAGAAACAAGGCAGGTAGTTTCTACTTCAAATTTCTAGATGTGTAAGGCTTGAAAAATAACAGATTTATTAATTTTCTTATAGTTGTTGAAGTAGCTATTCATATTTATGTTTAGGATTAGCCCCATATGAATAAAGGGCTTAAATTCAAAAATAATGTGTGATCATACCACTAATGTTAGAGAACTGTCATGTGTTACTTCTCAGTTAGAGAATTTATCATGTGTTAATTATTTGTCTTTCTGAATCATATATATATATACACACACACACACACATATAACAGGCAATATTCTGCTATACTCTGCAAACACACAATACAAGGTCATCAGAAGAAATTCATCACTTGTGGAAAAGACAAAAGAAGTTTCACTGAGGTGACACAGTTATGGAGGAATTTTTAAATAAAATAGTGTATTTTGAACTCACAGAGTTACATACTTGTTATATGTGTAATTTTATCTCCTGCCCATCATTTCAACAAACTGGGGAGACTTCCCTAAATACTTGGGGATGTCCCCATTTCAAGGAGTTTTGTATTTTCTCATTTTTAAGCAAATCATAACAAATGCCTCTTTCCCCTTTAGAGCTACATAGCAGAACAGAAAGGAAAAAAATCTAAAGCTCTTGGATATTTGTACACTGCTTAATACCCTAAACCCAGTATTTTATATTTTTTTTAACTTTTTGTAAAAAGGCAATATTAAAACTATGAAAGGTAATGCCAGTCAGTAGTACTATTCAATTTATAGATACTATTGAAAATGTAACAGTACAGTGTCTTATTTAATTAATAATCCTTTCCATTGTTCTGGAAATCCAAAGATCTCAGAGATCTGAGAGTGTAATTTAAATGATGGTTAAATTATGGTTAAATTATGGTTCAAAACTGCAGTGGGTAACTTAATGGTAAGTAAATGGGGAAGCTAAAACTGGCTTGAAGTCTTACTCTCCGTTCACAGTCCTCATGCTTCCAGTTCTGGCTGTTATTTCCAACTTCCCAAGTTATTTTGCACATAATTGTTCCTTGTTCTCTCTACCTGTCTTGTGCAATGACTCGCTATTGATCAATGTGGTGCTGTTCTGGCTACCCTGAGCTGTGAGAGAATGCACTTCTGCACTGCTCCTCGTGGCAGTCTGAGACCTAAGAGTCTGCTTAGGGACTTAGCAGTACCCTTTAGCAGTGCTATCTGCTGTTCTACCTTCTGACTCCAGTTGCTGCCTCCCTCCACTGCCACCCTGTACTCAGAATACCATATAAATCCTCAAGGCAGAGGAAGATGAAAAACATTAACAGGCAGTTTAACTTATTTCAACATGATGAGCATTTGTGAAAACAAAAGAGGAATCAATAATAGTAAGCATCCAAAATTTAAAGACACCGATCAACAAAATACAGTAGCTCTACAGAAGATAATCCAATGTAAAAATGTCATGTCAGAATCTGACCCATAAAAATAATGACACCATTAATAGAATGAGAAACAAAAAGGAACAGTGAAACCTATGTAGAATGTGAAATTTGCCTTCTTGTCACACGTCTGTTTAGTTTAAGCAGGAAAAGAGAAACTCTCCTCCTAAAATATGCATTTAATTTTGCAGTCATACAGTTAAATTCAGAGTTGAACGGGGGCTTATTTCTCCTCCCTCATGTAGAGGTTCATAAACATGTATGAACAAATGTATTTGGTTCTCAATTTCCCTTCTTGTCAGGAAACAAAGTTCACTATTAAAGGCCATAAATCAAGACATTTGCATCTCTCCTAATCAACAAACGTGATCATTAATTAATTAATCAAGCTTTATTTGTTGTATGTATCACATTCACAATTAATCCAGCCACACAGCTTCTCAGCGTGTCCTCTGCTGGGCATCCAACATCTGCAGAATGGGTGAGTATTGTTCCCTTACACTCTGAAACTCCCAGTGTATGAATTACACAGATTCTTTTTTCCATTACCTCATCCAGATCCTGCTACTGCCTCATAACAAAGACCTATCAAACAAAAGTCAATTCCAAATTTAGCTTTTGACTGTCAGCTGAATGTTAACAAAAACCATAAAGCATTGATTTGATGCTTAGGAAATTTTCTGAAGTAAGTCAGGATTCTGTGAAATTCTCAGAAATACCGATTATGATGAAGCCCAAAACTTGAATATTTTAATTTCATTTTTTCAGAACTCGAATACCTCAGATTTGCAATTGTTTTAACTTGAAAAGGAACAAGGAAAAAAATAAATCTTAGTGATCTACAGATATGGGAACTTCAAAAGAATTACAAAAATTGTTCTCCATAGATGTTAAATACAAGCCATCCATTTTATTCTCATAGGTAAACATTTTAATCTGTTTCAAAATTCAAACTTCTCCTATAACTAATACAAAACCTAAAAACATCTTCTGGCAAAAGAGACAGAACTTAAAACACTGACCCAAAGCAGAAGGCATTCAAAAAAGTGATGGAATATCTTAACCAAACAAGTTCACTGTCATTTAATGCCTGAAATCTGGCAGATCTGAGATTACGCTCTACAGACATTGCATAGTGACTCCTTGGGTCTTTCTACACTTGCACTTTGTCTTGCTCCTGTAAGCTCTGTTCTGTATTTCCAATGCACTTTTGCTCCACATGTGATATTATTCAATGGCTAGCAAAAGAAAAACCAAACTCTACATGTCACCTTATAACCACATATGTTTCCATAAGATGTCTTACTATACAAAGCTAAGTCATGTTTTCCCCTCTGGGAAAGCTTCACACACTTAATTCATAACTGGTTTCTGTCAAAAATTCTTCAGAGGGTGCATGACCCAAACACCAATTAGGACATGGATTTCAACATACAATTGCATTGTATACAATTCCCTACAAATGTGCCAAAATCATACAATGCAATTTAGTGAAAAAAATCCAATGATTTACCTCAGCTGAGAAGCCAGTCTGTGAAATTCAGATTATTGTCACATTAGGGTAGATTACTAGAGTTTTCTCAGAAATTCAGTGTAACTGCATAAAATTCTATAACATGTTAATGTTACATTAGATGTTATTAATTATCATAGGAGATACTACACCTACTCTCTAGAAAGCTGCAGATCTCCAATACTTTAGTGCTTATGTTCTCTTAACAAGACAATGAAGATACATCTTTCTCTCCGCACAAAATCTTCACAAAGAAGAAGAAAACAAGGAAATGGGAGGTGCAGAGCTCCCTTTTATACTGCATGACTACCTGTTAATTATAGGCTTAAGTGGAGTGATGAACACTTCAGGGTAAAACTCTGCTTGTTAGTCTCTTGTTTTGCATTCTTGGTTTATGCCTTCAGACATATTAGAATAGACACTGGTAGCAAGTCTGCATCTGTCTGATGTAAAATGCATTTGTCTGTTGTGGTGACAAAATCCAGGAAAACTGAAAGCCACTCCATGTGTACAGATTTTTTTTTCCTTTTAATTAATATATGCTGGAATGGGGAGAAGGGGTTTCTTGATATCTGGTGAACTAATCTTAAAATTAAGATTCAGAAAAATGCTGTGAAGGTGAATTAATTGATATCTCCTATGACTCTTTGGATGCAAGGCTGTAGNTTCCTGCTTCCCATTAGCAGTATATGTAGCTGTAATATATTAATGCAATTTATAGTCTTGAAACATACATCATCTTCCTATTTAGTACTTTTCAGAATGAAAAATATTTGAAGAAAGGTGCATTGAATAGCTTTCCTTCAGGTTCTAGTGCCCACATACATAATGTTCACATATTTATATAATCTTCCATAAAGTGCCAGAGGAGCTGCAGTAATGTGAAGATTGAATCCGCTTAGCGTCCAAAGGACACACAGGAAGTTAGAGCAAAGTGATCTTTTGGAGTTACACATGAAACACGGCAAAGAAAGATAAGAAGAAGGAAACTGGAAAGTGGAAACTACAATGTGAGAAATTTCAGTAAGTGAATGGAATCCAGCTGAATAATGAAGACTGAGGACAAAGCATTTCTGCAGATTATGAACAGACTTTTAATTTTGCCTCCACTTCCTTGATAGTACTGACAATGGGGGAGGTATGCAGGTGAAAATAAAGTAACTGGCAACAATTCAACAGAGGGAAATACCATGAGAAATTAGAAACATTTCAAAAGAAGTTTATTCAAGGTAAATCAGGAGGGCTGACAAACTGGAACACTCTCCCACACAGAGAAGATTCCTTTTCTGCACTTGGTATTCAAGAACTGAAACATTACAGATAATTTTTTTGGAATAAGAGTATTGTCTTATTACAGTTGTAAATTCTCAGGTTGTTGGCTGTGTTTTGTTTGGTTTGGTTTGGGGTTTTTTGTTGTGCTTTGTTGGTTTTGGTTTTTTGGGGTTTTGTTTGTTTGTTTGTTTGGTTGGTTTTTGCAGGGGTGGGAAGGAGGGGAGGAGGATGGGAAGGACACTTATAGATATCAGAAATGGGTCTTTCAATTTTCAAGAAATTTGAAGTTAACTTATTCATTATCTACTGGGCCAGAAGGGAAACTTCTACATTTCCTCTGGGATGCCTGTGTGGCTTGATACTTGCATCACATTTCTACCTAGGGCTTTTTAAATCATGGTTTGCTACAAAGGGCTGACAGAGAAAAATATTTCTACTTAATAACTTTTTTTGTGAAGTAATCAGAAACATTACTCTAACCATCTGATTTGCACTCAAGTACACTTGTATATGCTGCCTAATTAGGTCACATTCATGCCTTCTGCGCCTGGAAATGGGAAACCCTGGATGTTTAGACAGACTAGGGAATGAGATGATAAAACTCAGCGCTGCAGAAAGGGACCTGGGGGCCCTGGTCGATGGCAAGTCAAACATGAGCCAGCAGTGCCCTGGCAGCCAGGAGGGCCAACCCTGTCCTGGGGTGCATCAGGCACAGCATCACCAGCTGGGCAAGGGAGCGGATTGTCCTGCTCTGCTCTGAGCTGGGGCAGCCTCACCTCGAGTGCTGGGGGCAGTTTTGGGTGCTGCAATGTAAGAAAAACACTGAGCTGTTAAAGAGTGTCCAAAGGAATTTATGAAGATGGTGAAGGGTCTTGAGGGAATGCCATATGAGGTGCAGCTGAGATCACCTGGTCTATTCAGCCTGGAGAAGAGGAGACTGAGGGGAGATCTCTTTGCAGTTACAACTTCCTTGAGTGGAAGAGGAGGGGCCGACAGTGATCTCTTCTCTGTGATGATCAATATCAGGACCTGAGGCAACGGCCTGAAATTGTGTCAGGGGAGGTGTAGGCTGGGTATTAGGAAAAGATTCTTCACTGAGAGGGTGTTTGGGCACTGGAACAGCCTCCCCAGAAAAGTGGTCACAGCACCAGGCCTGACAGAGTTCAAGTATCTGGACAATGCTCTCAAGTACATGGTGTGACTCTTGGGATGTTCCTGTGCAGGGCCAAGAGTCGGACTTGGATGATCCTAGTGGGTCTCTTCCAACTCAGCATATTCTGTGATTCTGTGATTTTATTAACCACTGTAATAATTATCAATTACCCTGTTAAATTTAGAGACGTATACTTGAGGGATGCAGAGGTGTCACTATAATAAAAACTATCACTTTCTGCAGTTGATTCACCAAGAGAAAAATAATGCATAATAGATGAAAGACGTTATAGTCCAAGGTAAAAGTTAATAGCTATCTAAGTAAGAAAGTGGCCACAGTTAAGAAAAAATTACAGAATTTTCCCCTAAAAGCGTTCTAATTTTGAATAAGTGTATAGAAGGAAGTGAACTCCGGGTGTCACTGGTTTAGGATTCATACACAGAGTCTTCTCAGTGGGATCTGATTTTCTGACAGTAGCCGGTATGTATAACCTAAAGTCAATACCAAAAAGAAACAAATCAAACAAGACAACAATATTATTTAATTCCTAAACAGTGCATTAAACTAGAGCTACTGAGTATCAGTAGCATTTGTGATACAGAAGAGTTTTTTTTGTTTGGGCTGGATTTTTTTTCATCACAAACTCTTATCAATATTTAAAGAAATACTATCATATACTGCACATATTTCAGCATTTACCTGTAGCCTACATTAAAATTTTACATGATCCTCATGATTAATGATTTAAATAAACTCTGAATGATTAAATTGTCAGTTTTCTTCAAGTATGAAAACTATTTCTTGTTCTTGGAATCATGTCACTGTGTTTTCATGCAATGTAGATAGAAAATCAAGCAACTATTTCTTCCTAGTAAAATGTAAAACAAGACTTGCTAGTGGTCTTTTAGACATGTAGAGGAAAGGTTTTCTATGAAAAGAGTATGGACTGGAAATTCTGAATTCATCACCGATATTCTCTGACACAGTCAAGTTTGGAATAATGTTTAGTATCACAACAAACACTTGTGACATAGGTTTGTGACAGGCAAAAGTGCTTTTTGTTAACATTTATCTGAGCTATCTGTATTTGTGGACATACTGCTCTGATTTATTGAATGCATGGCCTTTCTGTCAATGTGCCATAGTTTTTACCTGATGAATTACCTCAATTCATTATTGAGAGACTAATTAGGAGCACTGATGTGGCATTAAATATCAAATAATGCTATATTAAGCAGTTTCACCAATTTCATACATGAACTGCATTCATTGTTTCCTTTATTTTTAGGCTGTTAACCTTTCTTTTTTTAGTTGGTCTTTTTTTTTTTTTTTTTTTTGCTTTTGGGTTTTATGATTTTGGCAGCTTTGTATGACTCTTACTGCTTGTTGCAGAGATGGGAAAGAAAGTAAAAAACCCTTCCTGATTCATATTACTATATTACTTAAAACTGTCTAGGTCACTACCCAACACACTTCATTTTTTTTTCCGCCAGAAGAGTCCTCCTCCATTTAGGTGTTTATTATATTACTTCCAAAGCCACAATTTCCCATAAAAAATCTTGTACCCAAAAAAACAACAGCTATAAAAGAATATAAAAATTCCAGAAATGAAGCTGTTATTGAAAATATGGATTTTATCAAATAATGTGGCTAATAATCTAATTAGTCTCTTCTCATACAGAGGCTGTCCTATACTTTACAACAGCCTGGTAGCTCTTCTCTGAAAAATTTCTTTTGCTGCAGAAAGAGATAAGAATATAAAAACCATGATTTGCATATGAGGTACAGGTGCACTGTGGTTTTAAATAGTTACTGGTGGGGGGGTTTTTCCCTTCTCAATGATTTCTAATATTCAGTTTGTTCATTGGATTGTTTCCAAGCACTTAGCTGCTGGAGTTTTATCTTAGAGATATAGAACCTTACAGTCCTTTTAATGAGTAGTAACTATTAATGCAGTTAAAACTATTCAAGTTGCTGCTCACATGCCTCATTCTATCTTTATCTGTACTGAATTTCAGTCATTCTTGGAAGATCCTTCTGCTAGACTTCATTATGGTCGGTCTTTCCCTTTTTCTTCTCAGCTTCTTATAATTAGTAAAACTTGTCACCTAGCTATTTCTCACCTACCTTCTTCCCACAAATAGTTTAAAATGCTAAGTGGTATTGGTTTTCCTCACATGTAAGTTTTGGGGATTTTTTTGAGATTGTTTTTAGTTTGTTTACTGCGTTGCTATAACTGCACATTTTGGTCCTCAGCTACCAAAGTAGTTTTATATATCTATATGCCCAAGTTATTTGGTTAGGTATTTCTTCCTGGGTTACTGCAGCAGGTATGTGTGATAATAACTGTTAATTTGTTGATTTTCTCCAGAGTGTCTCTCACAATGCCACAGTTTGAGACTTCACCTTTGATGCATTCCTCATAAAATAACTGCTCAAGGTCTCCTAAAGAGATTAAAAAGCATTCTTTTAGCCTTTCTGCAACAGTCATTTTTTGTTTTCTTTAGGTTTTTTATTTCCCAGAAGTGTCTTCTGTTACAGTAGCCTCTGGTAGTCTTCCAAATCCTCATATTTCTAAAGAAGAATTTTTTATTGCCAGTTTTTCCTCAAACTCCCTTCAATGCGTTTTTTTGCTTCACAATTAACATGTAACATTTCTCAATCTTTTCTATTTCTCTCATTTGGAAATTGACTTTTTTTAAAGGCTACACCTTTATTTGCCCTCACTACTGTATGATTTGGTCATTCCAACCTCCTTTAGCCCTTCATGTCTTTGTGTTGGGTATTTTGCATTAGGTTCATGCATTACTTAAATTTTGATTTAGTTCCTCTTTTTTAGATTGATGAGTAGATAACTTCTGAGGCAGACATTTTTTATGCTTAGAGCTTTTTGATATTAGGGTTCAAGCTCAATGTATAATTCAACCTGTGTTCCAGGGAGTAAGTGAAGTCTCCCATCATTGCTGCAATTTTCCTGTCTTAGAATCTATCTGAACACTCAACACATCATCAGCAACTTTGTTATTTCAGTCAGTGGGATAATGATGATGTTCTCACAGTTTTAATACTACATCTGAAACATCCATACAGATGTCAGATGCTGTTTGATTTGCTGAAAGTTATGTTGCCATGATTTCCATCCAAGGTATTCAGATAGAAACATTCATATATCTAGAGTATGCAAACATTGCTTCTGTAGTATTTCCAAATTCAGAATTATACTTCTTTAAGCCACTATCAACTTTTACAATTAAGATTCATAGTTAATACTAAGTAGTATTATATATATATATGTTAATAAACACTTATTAAAGAGCTTACTGAAAAAAGGTAAAAATCGACCATACATTTCAAAATGGATTTTTATTATGGACATTTTTATTTAATGGACATTTATATTAGTTATAAACATTTCTATTTGCTTTGCAATCGAATACAGAAACCCTTTCCTGAACAGGCTTTCTTAATGGAAAGGAGGGTGTTTGTTTGTTGTTTGCACCTCTTTTATCAGTATCACAACAATGTCTCAAGCGGGACCTTTGAATATTATGAAAAGATCTCTTCAGTAGAACTGTAGTTATTAGTATGTCTTTCATATGAAACCTTGAAAAGCTCTCCTTTTTTATACTGATACCTTAAGTATTCATTAATAAAATTCACCAGAAGACAATAAAAAAGCCCACATTTTGGCAACAGTTAAGGTTACACATATCTGACAACAAAACAGACAAGGACATGCAATGATCTGATGCCACACAAATTAATTGCACACAAAGCCTGACTTAAATCCAAAGTGTAAGTTTATGAATACAAACTATTAACTCTGATGATTGGAATTTTTTTGTTGTTTGTAATCTGATGAAAAATTAAAAAATATTAGAAGAGCTAAAATGAAGACCTGATACAAAGACATTTCTGTAACAGTTCTATCTCCTGTCTTGAATAACTCCGTACAGGCAACCTATCTTTTAGAAAACCTCAACAAAATTTTGGAGAGAACAGACTTTTTGGTAAATGGTCCCAAGATCACAGGAATACAAAGATGATTTTACAATTATTCTGCTCTAATCTCAGATGTAAAGATTTCTCACTGCTCCGGTTCTTGACTGTAAACAATTGTGCATAATCTGAACGCAGACCTCACCTCTGCACTTTCTTTCCAAACAAAGAGGTCTGAGTTCTTCTTACTGTTTTTTAAAGTATATTTAAATTGCAGATGATAAACTGGAGGAAATAACTATTTAAATGAGAACTAACTGCTTGCCAAGGACCAACCAGAGCTAATCCAGCTAGGCAGAAAAAAAAATTAAAAAAACATTCTGAAATAATGCTCTCATTTTTTATGGGCTGTAGGTTTCCACTACCATAAGGAGAAAAACCTAGTGTATTTTAGAAATTAAACATTTACAAAGACATTTCATCTCAATATTCATCACTGTGATTTTAGTTCCATATACTGTGTTATATGATTAGAAATGACAGAGAACTTTTAGATTTAAACCTTAGTTCTCCCGCTTTACTTGTTATTGTCTCACACATTTTTATTGCCATTAAAAAATGTGCATGTGTTCTAGAACAAAAGAAATTACAGTTTGGCATTAGATACAAATTTTCTTTGAGACTTGAAGGATAACATCTAGCCAGTGTAACTTCTAAGGCAAAGAAGCAATTGCTGAGAAGGCAGCGCATTAAAAATCAACAAAACTGAGTAATTATTTTTACAGCTGTACAGAATATGGTATAAAAATCACCCTTGGCTACCTCCACTGAGTCTAGGAATATTGCAGTCTCATAATTGTCTGCTTCTCAGACATTTTGAGAGTAATTAATAAACTACTAGACCTGAAATTTGTATTGTGTTACAGCATCTTCACCTTAGAAAAGCGGGCTAGAAAAGCATGTTCTGCATGGTTTCATTTGTCACATAGGTCTAGATGAAAAAAGACCTAAATTTTATGTTCAATTTACATCACCTTTTTAAACTTTTGTAGCTTGTTATATAGTAAATGAAATTATTTAGACTACAGTTTGAATCATTCAACAAAGTGTTCCTGTCAGTGTTTAAACAAGCCACGTCCAGATAATATGTATAATATATAATATATAATATATAATTTTACAAATATATCCTGAATGAGTTGATAAACTATATTGAATAGCAAATTGATGCAGCAAAATTTTTTAAAAGACAACAAGGCATGTCAGTATTGAAAGTTACACAGACAATGAACATGAATGAGCATCTCTATTAAAATAAGGTCAAGAAGAAACTCGAGAAGTAACTGGCATGTTAATTAACACTGGAATTTATCAGCGTACTTTCAGCTTCATTATCTATTGATTTACAATTAGATGGCAAATATCCTTTAAAAACAAAGTTACCAAGACCATAATTAATATAAAAATTGCTTGCTACAATTAATATAAAAATCCTTGCTACATCTGATGGAACTAATTGGTGTAAAACCTTTTTTAAATTTCTGTTTATTTGTTTGTATTTCTGTTTCTGGGGGTTGGGTTTTTTGGTTTTTTTTTTGTTTGCTTGTTTTGGTTTTTTTTGTTTGTTTGTTTTTTAACAGATACCAATTATATGGCCATTTTACATAGTTTTCATATAAAGATTGTCAGAGGCTAAGAGGCTATGCATTCAAAGTATGTAATGAGTTAAAAATGCAATTACAGAGCAGGCATGTTGTACCACATCAACTTCATGGTGAGTCAGTCTTGGCTGACTCCTAATCACCAACCCAGCTGCTCTCTCAGTCTTCTTTCTTAAGGTCACAGAAGGAGAAAATGAGAAGAAGCAAAGTTCATAAGCAGGGAAAAAACGGAGAGATCACTGACTAGTACCTATAACACATTTAACACGGGGAAATTGAATTAAATTTCCTGGCAATTAAAATAGAGTTGCATGTTGAGGGAAAAAAAAAAAAAAAGGCAAAAAAAAATTAGAACGAACTTTCCCCCACACCCGACTTTTTCCCAAGTTCACGTTCAGTCCGGACTGGTCTCTCTCTTCTCCCCGGAGACACAGGCGGGTGGGGAATGGGGGGGCAGCCTATAGCAGCTCCCGTCTGCATCGTCTCTCCTCACATTTCCCTCCTCCAACTTGAGCCCATTCCGAGGGGCCGCAGGGCCAGCCCAGCCCGGCCGGGCTCTCTCCCAGGCCGCAGGCCATCCGTGCCGGGTCTCTCCTGCCCCCAGCCCTGCTCCCGCTGTCCCCTCGCAGGGCTGTTTCTCGCTCGCTTCCCCTGGCTCAGCCCTGGCTGCCGGGCAACGTTTTGCCCTCCCTTGCCCAGGCTTTCCCCGGGGCTCAGCCGTGCCCTGCGCTGGGGTCGCTGCAGCCGCTGGCACCGCCTGGGGCCAGCCCGGCCCCGGCACAGCCCCAGCCCGGCCCCGGCACAGACAGCACTTCGAAACCAATTCATGACCAAAGCAAAAAAAAAAAAAAAAAAAAAAAAAGGCGGGAACAAGGCTGGGTTTTCTCTCAAAAAAAATTACTGCTAAACCATTTAAGTGACAAGTGGCAGTTCCACACAGAAGATGTTGGTTTTATCAATGTTGTTCAGAGTAAGGAAGATTGGCTCCTGGTGTGGCAAATCAAAAAAAAAAAAAAAAAAAAAAAAAAAAAAAAAAATCAAGTTCTTCAGTCCATAATAACTTCAGGGAAGATTAGATCACCTTGACAAAATTATTCTGAACCATTAATTTAAATAACAGTCTTCACATAGAGAGCTGATGTTTTGCAATATAGAACTGACAGACTCTATAAAGCTTCCCTACAAAAACAGTTATTACTTTGACATATTAGACTTAATGTAGCTGTTTTGACTTAAAAGAGCCAGTTTCTTTTTGGTGCAATTTCATGTTGACTTAAATGAAGTTAAACAAGCTAAACACTTTATCTTATGTCTTTGGACTAGGATTGAACTTCAATACTTTTATGTTTTTCTGTTTCTTTGGTTGGTCTGTCAAGTCAAAATGCCCCTGTCAGTGCCATGCTTCAGGAAACCTCAGATATAGCTGGGCACACTGAAGAAAATAAGACTGATCTGGTTGATGAAAGCTCTCTCTTCTCTTGGATATGATTTTTCCCCATATGGCCTTTAACTATTTAGAGATGCCACTTAAAAAAAACCCAAATCCAAAAATGTAAAGGTCCACAGCATTTTGTGACTTGTAGAATTCAAGTAATATGCCTTCAATTTTAAATGTGAAAACAAATTACATTTTTCAAATGAAGGTAGGAGGCAGCAAAGTTGTCTGTGCAAACAGAATGCAGGACAAAACAAGTACATATGCATGCCTTTTTATTTGGGAAAGCTTTGGGTTTGGAAAGAATATTGAGTTAGCTTTTTTGTAAAAATTACAAAAAAAAAGGAGATGGCTAATGTGATACAGGGCCATATAATGTTGTGCTATACTGACATCAGGTTTATTATTCATGTTGTTCTTGCTACTACATTTTCCCTAGGTATAGAGGAAAATTGTTTTATATAAATACATTATTTGTGAAATTAGCAACCCAAAAGGTAGAAATTGAGATGCATGTTAATTGAGAAGTTATTTTTGTTGCTGATGACACTTGTCTACCTTACAGAGGCATGAAAACGGCTAACAAATCATGTGCAAATATTTAGACTATGTCATCCAAAATTTCCTTTCAATTTTCTCTACTATAAAATAAAACTCCTTTTAATCACAGTATTTTGGAACTATTTGCTTGTGCTAAAAATGCTGGAACATCTGATATATTTTTTTATGTAAACCTCTAAAATGGAATAAAAAATGTTTTAATTGTTAAACTCCAATTTGTTTTTTCTTTGGCACTTATTCTAAAACATATATGATGCCCCCTTACTGTCATTAAATCAGAGATGGGAAATTCTCTTGATCTAGTCAGGAAAGATTAGATTCACTGTACCAGCTTATTGCAATAGCATGTCACATATTGCTTTGAAAAAATAATTTTGAATGACAAGTCTGTTATGCTGTATTTATGTTTTCAAGAATAAAATGATGAATTAAAAGAATTGCTATCTTGTAAATCCAATATAAAACCTGGAATTCCTTTCCTAATCTAACTTTCAGTAGAAACATTTCAAGACACATTAAAAATTGTTACTTTCTTCTCCCCTTTCCTATATTCACACTCATTTCCAATTGTTCCATACTTCCTTATCTCTATCAATATTGAATCTGAAACTGTTTTTGCATTACAGGTAAACATGTAAGAACTAAGTGAAGTGCCATCCCCCTAACTAGTGAAGAAAAAAACACTTGAAAACCAATGCAGATCTGAATACCTGAACAGTCATTCTTATTTACTCTTCAGAAGTCATCTGAAGTGGATTAAGATGTATAGGTTTGGTATTTCAGAGATCCAAAGGGTTCACAGATAAATTTTCAGTCTTGTGCATCATATTCCTCTGCTATTCAGTCTTAATAGCATGACTCATTCAGCCACAAGTCCACAGTGACCTTCATTTTATCACTGCTTATTTACTTCCCTCTCCAAAGAAAAAGCACGGCAAATGTGTAGTTATGACTTGCTTCCAGTACAACTGATTTTTAGAAATATCCTTTTAAGAAGGAGCAGACCCTCTGGAGACAGAGGTGTGAAGGTTCAAAATTAAGAATGTTATGGATGGAAACACATAGTCTTCTTAATTTATTTCCTAAAATTCTTTATTTGCTATTTTTTCCAAATGTTGAGACATGAGTTATTTAACCTAGAAACATGCAGAAAATGCAAAAGAAATGTAAATGATATCAGCTATGACAAGTGAGAGATGCAAAAGCTTGCAGTACTACAGCCCAAATTTTTCTAGATTTGTACAGGAAAATCTTCATTCCTCTGATCTGGTGCAGTAGGTAACTGACTCATCATCAGACTCTAGTGCATTCACTAACCTTGCCCCTTTCTGCACTCATGGCTATAATTTCATTAGAAATTTACATCAGTGACACACAAAAGACAATAAGTCTCATGTAACTGAAAGCTCAGTCTGTGCATTCAAGTTACTTATCTGAGGCAATGATACTTTATCTTCCTTACTCAAATTTCCACAGATTCTGCATTGCAAACACACCCACACAGACACACACACACACACATACTTTCACCTGCAGGTGAATAGTCTCCTGAACTAACACTTCCAGATACCATTGATCATTCAGAAGTTTTCCAGAAACCGTCCACATAATTAGTAATTTTGGTAAAGAAGTAATTGTGGTTTTAAACACTTTAAAGATACCTTTTTAAATACAAAAATTTTTTTTTGGGTTCTTTCATCAGTGAAACATACTTTGAAATACTGCAGACTTACCCCACGTGCAACAGCAGGGAACCAGCTCAATAATCTGAGAACCGCAGACAATATCTACAAAAAGATCATTTTCCATTTCTACAATAAGCTAATCTTACCAGGACCCGTGTCTCACCATGTTCCTAGAAAAACCTGGTAAGTATGGTTAATAGGGATTAATTCTATACAGAATTCTCCAAATAACATTTTCTCGGAGAAAAGGAAAAATGACAAGGAATGGGGGGATGTTTGATATTAAAATATAATAATAATTTGTTGTCCTAACACTGTTTTTATGATGATGGCAGTGAATTATTCCATCCTCTTGACAGTCATTTCACAGTAAGAATGAGAAAGCTTACCATTTTCATTGCTGGCCTACCCTATTCTTGTCCTCAATGTGCATTTCCATGACAATGACTGTGAGCATTATAACACCATTGTACATAATGAGTCTGCTTTCTGTGATGTTACTCCCAAATTGGGTGTGAAATATGTGAAAGGACAGATCTGAAATGGAAGAACTCTCACCAGTGAAGCAGAGTAGTCTACAGAATTAATAACTGACAGAATTGACAGCATGCTGCCACCCAACAGAAATCTGGAATTGAAGGGCACTGGCTTCCTTTATAACTGAGGGGCTTTGTGTGAAAATTACTTGTCAAATTAAAGGCATATAAAATGAGACCTTGATGAGGTGTGTACAATTTAATGCAAAATTAGTAAAAAATTTATTTTTCTAGAATGTCTGGTTTTTTGTGTTAAATGACCACTACTGACATTTTGGTAACTATTGATATTATGACAGTCTCAGTTCAGGCTTTCCCCCCGCACTTTTTTTTTTTTTTCTTTTTAATTGAAAGTATATGCCTGAGCTAATATAATTGATCTTCTCTTCAAATCAGGTCATCAGAATAATCAAACCAAATGAAAAATAGAGTAGAGTTGCTTTCAAGTTCCACAAAGCTTTTGCAAAGACAAGCTTAGTAATGTTGTGAAGTACTCACAGTAGAAAATTATGAGCACCAGAGGGAATTATTTGAGGAAAATGGGAGAAAAACTGGTAAGTATAGAGGGAGGAATGTTCTCAAACAAGGCATGCAGTCACATTTTGACCACAAAGGATTGAAAGAAATTCTCTTCATTGATCTCTGTAAATGTGGCATTAATAGAGTGGTCAGAGGATGAAAGGAAATATATAATAGCTTCATAAGAACATAAAATTGAAAGGGACCATGCTTTAGCTCACTGAATCCAGGCTTCTGTTCTGGCATGCAATCATGTCTATAAATGCTTACATAAAGACAAATATGCTGTACTTTGAAACACCTTCAGCTTTTATTTTTTTTCTTTTCCTGTTAGTAACCTCTTTCAGAATCTTACTCTTGTTTTCAT
The DNA here is from genome assembly GCA_013398715.1 of Nesospiza acunhae. Lineage (NCBI taxonomy): Eukaryota > Metazoa > Chordata > Aves > Passeriformes > Thraupidae > Nesospiza > Nesospiza acunhae. Next base: position 474,310 of record VZSU01000842.1, on the reverse strand, counting down.
TCTAAATTTACTAAACGTGAATTCTAAATTAACTCACAGCACCAAAACCTTATTTTTTCAAGTAAAATTGTAATCAACCTAAATAGCTTTTAATTTTCATTGTGGTTTATTTGGAGGTCTATTTATAGACTATCATGTGCCCCTTCTATTATTTATGGAACTAATTAAAAAAACATATTTTATTCTCCATTACTATCCCAGCCATAATGTTCAATTCTTTCTGTACAGCTTCACATATAAATCCACTTTTCTTGGCTAAAAGTAACCAGAATAGCAAATAGGTCAACATTATTTTCCACAATGTCTTCAGTGCCCTTTTTCTCTTTTTTTTATACATCAGCTTTTGCAGCTTAGCATTACATTCACCTTCTTTAAGACATGACACTAGATCTGGTAACCAGCTCTTTCTCTTCCTCTCTCAATTACAATAAATCAGTAGTGTATAACAGAAATTCATTACATTGTTCTCTATTCCCAAGGTTTACTCTTTGTTTCTACATCCAAACCATATTCATAATATCTAGCTCTTTCCAGAAAATGTTTTGATTCTTCTGCAAAGCTTTGCATCAACAATATTTTTGCAAAATTTTATTCTATTCCAAAATAATTTATGAAAATGTTAATCAGTGTAAAGCTGTCTGAAGGCATATCTCCTCATCCCCTTACCACTTTTAAAAGCTTCTCTTTCAGTGCAAATCATTACCTCCATTTAGAAAGGTCCTTTCTCAGTTTACATTTTCTTCGCATATCTCAGTAATTTTTGGCATTCTGAAATACTTAGTATTTTACTAAGTTTGGCACAACAGAATATTTTTTCAGCCTTTGTGTTAACAGTCTCTTAAATACAGTTGTTCCACTTCCTATTTTTAGTTCAGAAGATACTGTTCAAATTTGGAAGCCCTCACTCCCAGACATGTGTGATTTCAGAGGCTACTGGTTCCCTTGCATCACTTTCTACAATATAATTTTCCGAATTCTAATTTCAAGGGAAACTAAAATGATTTTTTTTTTCCCATGCCCTCTTCCCATCTTACTTTACCCCTCATATTCTATGTATTTCTCTGATTTCATTAAGGAAATTAAGACTCATGTAGATTATCTAATAAAAAAAAATTCTATCATAATGCAGCAAGACAGTCTTCAAGGAGAGCAAAACTTCCTCTGTCATATATCATCGGTTAAAGTTATATAGAGAGTTTTGTGTTATTTAATGCAAGTTAAAACCCAAGCTCTACAGACAACATTACACACAACGAATCAGACTTCAGCTGGCCAGGCTTCAGTTCAATTACATTAGTCTGAACATTAAGCTGAGGCTCACTCTATATATCAGAATATAAATTCAGAGCTTGTTCTCACAGACTCCTGAGGAACTCTAACAAGTAACACACCTTTTATCTCCTAGTATGAAAAAAGCCACTGAGGATTTCCTTTTGGAGGAGACCTTTTCCACCCTACACTCAGAGTGGAATGAATACCCTATGAAGCTTAGACTGCATTTGTAATATTCCCTGAAGCAGAACTGAAAATTATTCTGAAATAGTCTGGAAAAGCCATTAGCGGTGACCCCATGCATTTAGGATTCTGGAAATTGATGTAACAGAATCAACTGCACACACTCTTTTTAGCTGAGCTCAGAATAAAAACTATTTTATCATTTTTTAGAATCTTCATCCTATATACTTTTATTTATCCTTTTGATAATAAACAAAGTATTCAGAGGCAACTGACAAGTTCACTGTAAATCTATGTAGCAATCCAAGAGGTGTCTTCCCTTAAAAGAGGTGCCATCTAAGGAGATAAATGATCTGCCTCTTATCAGTGCCACATTTCTGGGAATGGAAAAAAACAAACCAAAGCCAAAAGAGAACAACCACCTTACCTTTCCTACATACTGAGGATCTGGTCCCATGTGTTCTTCTAAAACAAAGAACTGATTCCACACCCATCCACGCTTTGGACGATGATGCACTTCTGTTTCACCTTCTATGTGTTTGGTTTGATTTCTGGTCACCTTGATGGAGCCATGGTGAGCAGCTCCATAACACCTCTGTACAAAACAGAGACAAACTAGGACTGGGCAGATACAAGATGTACTTGTAATTCTCATTGTAGGATAAGATTCCTGTTCAAGGTTTTCTTTCTCTTGTCCTTTTCAGCTGTAATCCTTCAATAAGTTCCCAAGAGAGAAGGTGAAGTCTGCTTCAGAAATACAGTCCAAATTAGGTTTTTCTGCTTGTTCATGGTTTAGCTGCCCATTTGGGAAAGCTCAAATTATATTTACATTATGAAAAGCTGACTGGAAAAAATGATATTTCTTCTGAGGTCTTCACAATAGAGTTCCACGGCCGACCATTTTCTATCTAATATAAGGAAAAGGAAAGAAAGACACTTACTCATCACTAAAACCAGCAATTTTCAGTTTCTGACCTTAGATTACACTCAAAGTTGTACTAAGCACTCAGTCAAAGACTACCACTGGAACTAAAATTTCATTTCAATGCTTCCTGTAAAAGCATTTCCTGATTGTTTATGTTAAAATACAGTAAGACAGCATGGCTCCCGCAAGCTGTGAAAACACCCATAATTAAAACCTGGATGATTCAGAACAGTTTCTTTGGCTTTTACCTACAAATCATTGACCTGATCTGGCAGTAGAACAAAATCATTGCTACAGCGTCATTAAATAGTGATCACTAAATCATTTCACATGAGTTTTTGATGTTCTATACATCACACAGATATCCAGCTTGATGAAAAATACCTAGTCTATAATGGGTTTTGAAAGACTGCCACAAAAATGGGCTTTTAAAATTCTGAGTCAATACTAGAGCATACTGACAGGAAGCTTCAGTCAAAATGTGCGTTTTTACACCTTGTGCTTTATATAAATTCAAACCAATATCATCTAGGACATAATTAAATTATGTCATACTGACAGGAATTTCATGTTGTTTTGATATCAATATTTTCAGTATATTGAAAATATTTTCTCAGCCTCAAAAAGGAAAATGCAACCTATTTTATTACAATAATAAAATGTGAATATATCTGGAGGTTGATGTAGTGCTTAAAGCCAAGTGCCTTGAAAGTAAAATATTTCTTCAATCTTAGAGAAACAGTTACATTAAAGTAACCATTTGTTCAGTTATCTGATGATGTCAAAGATTATCTCCATATCAGTCAGTCCTTCAGGAGTCTGAAAACATGCAATTGAAACTACAAAAATTGAACTCTTCCTATATTGGTCTTTGAGTATCATAAAGCTACATAAACAGAAACAAAAGCTACATAAACAAATTAAACTAATTTTCTTTCTATGTTTCATAGGAACCCAACAGAATAAATTCAAAATCCCTAAAGAAGAACCAAAAAAGAATTTAGAAATCAGACAGAAAAAATACTGCAGTGGAAGAACATTTATTAGGTGTCTTTTGGCTGCAATTTTTTTTTGAGCTTATGTTTCTCTCAAGTCCATAATAATAATGGAATCCCAAATCTCTTAGGTGAAAACAATTCCTCATCAGAACAATGGAAGAATACTTCAAGACCACTGTACATTAGAAATAGACAGAAAGGATGTATTTTCCATTGCATTGCTAGTACTCAGTTCAGGATAGTGGGTATTGCTGAAGTGAATTTCAGTCTCTTGTGGTTGTGCAGGAACTCAAAATGAAACTCTGTATGTCATTTTCAACTGAAGAAATAAGTTTTTAGACATCTAGAATTCATCTACTTGTTTCCAAAGCACTTTAGTCTCCTCTCAATCCCTATTAAGTCCAAGACACCATTCCCTTAAAATTCTGGCATTCCATCTCTGAAAGGTTTATACAACATGAATAATTATTATCTCTCATAAGTTCAAATGTGATTTAATAGGATTTTTTTTTACAATTAAATGTTGTATGATGCCTAAATTAGATCACAGATAAAATCCAGCCTTTCTGGGTCTCACATTTGTTTCTGGGTATATTATGCTTCTTTCTTAGTTTCCTTGCCTTTTTGCATTCTTTGCTGATTCATGTTAGAAATAATTTTTTACCTTGAGGCATGCAGTTTCCTTGTATAGATTTCTATATATACAGATGATCTATTTAAATAGATTAGTCTTCATTATACTTAAGATGTACATTAAAATTAAAAAGTGTCTCACAAAATATTAACTCTTTAGCTTTATCCATTCAAGTATTATTTTTCTTCCCTTTGTTTCCATCCTGAGAAATGCCTAGGAGCCATTCATAGGACCAGAAGCAGCAGATAATAACTTACAATTGGTATGTAAAGTGCATTGAGATTTCTCAAAATAGCGCATTTAAAATGTATTTTAGAATATTACTACTAAACTTTCTTTTACAAAAATCTGTGGGAATAGTCGAGATGGAAAATTCTTGCCTCATAAATTGTCTATTTGAGTACAGAAGCTACCAACAAATCAAGATTTACTAAACAGAAGTTTGTTTCTCTTCCCTCTCAGAAGTCATCCATAGGAAAAAAAAACAAACAAACCAAAACAATCAAGATGGAGCCTGCAAACTGTTATGCCACAGTCACATATGAGCTAGAACAAATATTAAGGACATATTATATAGATATAGATATAGATATAGACATAGATATAGATATATAGGTAGATATAGATATATGTGTGTACATGTGTATAATATATATTATAAATGATATATATTTGTATTATAATATTAAATATAATATTAAAATATATTGGAAAAATAAGATAAAATAGTACAGCAAAATATGAAGGGCTTTTCCTCGTCTTTCGACTGAAAAAGGTCTGTTCATCTTCACATTAACATTAACTAGGAGGCAATACATGTTTATTTAGTAAAACCACTATTTTATTAAATTCAATTAAGAGATTTAATTTTAAGCACCTGAAGCCAAAATTAAAGTTTTAAAATCCTTTATTCTGAAAAAAATATACTTAATAATAATAACAACAGTAGCAGGAAAAAACATTGCAATATCTACTTCTTGTTATACTTAGAAGTTGATGCCTTCAACAGTTCCTGAATTGTACATGAAGCCTAAAGAATCATTTCCAAAAAGAAAAATTCAACAATCAGAAGAGGAGGGGGTTTAGGTGTCGATTCTTTGAAGTGTTACACCTCTGGAAAACATCTTTAAAGCCAAAGCCTAATTAATACTTAGTACAAAGGTCCTTATTCAGCAGTCTCCTACTAAAGGTCTAGAATAAGCATTTAATAAAGACCTGACACCCACCTCAAAACAAACTTCAAATCTACCTTGAAAACAGCAGTGTGTGTCTACAGGGGAAAGTTCAGACGGAAACGGCTCACACAGTTAACAGAGAGAAGACAGTAAAACAAAGACTAGGCAAGAAACAGAAGAAAAACAGAGGAGAAAAAAAAAAAAAAAGAAATGAACTTTCAGAAGTCCTTTGAATTGAAGCTAACATACTGAGATGCTGCCTGCTCATTGCTCTTGTCTGCAGCTTCAGAGTCAGTGTCTTGATTTATGGCTTTTGTTATAAAGATTCATGCAGCTGCAGAGAAGACTTGTGTTACAGCCATCTCCTGGGAGTCCTCATGAAAATGAGTTGTGTAGCTCAAGAGACTGTCAGAGCGAGTTAAAATTAAAATAAATAATTAAATAAGGTGAGATGGGAAAGTTCCACCAACATTGCTGGAAATCATTACAGCATAGTAGTTACTGCTTAGTGTAAGACCCTATAATGAATTCCCAGGAAACTAACAGGAGCATAGTGATGCAAAATGTGTATGTTTCACTACCACAAGGAGATGCATCCTTTGTAATGGATCTTGCTCTGAATCTCAGTGTCCTCTGTCTTCCATGAAATTGAATCCCATTTGAATTCTTCTGAATGATCAAGTTTTGCAGATGCACATTTAGCACAATTCCACTTATTTTTTATACATCCCTTTTAAGTTCCATGGTGACAGAGTGACAATTAGCTAGGGAGCTTGTAATAATTTGAATTGTTTATATGCTTTCTGACTTCTCTCTATGCCCTCTGTCTTGTAAATCTCCTCCTATTGGAAAAAAAAGGATTATCAAAATCTGAACAGTTTCAAATCACTATCATTTAAATATATATATATAAACACCCCAAAAAAATCTTATGTCCTGGATTGCCTGTGTTTATTGTTTATTGCCAATATTATATCCTTCAGCATGGAAGAAACAATGGTGTATTCACCGGGAGATAATTCACCTGAAGGCAGAATAATGCACTAGCGTGAGAAAGGAAAATTGAATGTGATTTTTTTTGTTACATCCTTTGAATAAGAGTTTGATAGATTTCCAAGAGAACATACAATATTCCTGAAGACCTCAGGTAACTGGCAGAAAAAAAAGTGACATTTCTAGATAGATGAAGGAAAGTTGTTCATCTGTAGTTGATCTCCATTCTCTATTCCCATTCCCAAGGCTGGTAGAACTATGGAAGCTACACAATAAACTGAGGCACCAAGTTCTACTCAGCCTAGGTAATAGGGAGACAATATATAATTGTCTGTCTTCTACACATGCTAGTCAATCTGACAGAAGTAGTGTCAAAACTGTTTTTAGAATGCATTTAAAACTGCATTACATGTGACTATCTTGCCTTTTTGTTGCTTTAGTTGTACCTATGTATATGAGACTGAAAACTAAGAAGACTCTAATTAAGAAAATGCTCTTGAAATAGTTAAATAGCAATTCCAATAACCAAAAATGTTTTAATTATAGTTCTATATTGACAGACCATCTAGAAATGGGAAACTGGACTCCTTTTTTACTTCAATAGCATAAGGAAATTTCCATTAATTGGTAAGATAATTGTATGAGATATCAAACTCTTAAATTATTGCTAAATTTATTTGTAGGTATATCACTCTTCTAAAACATAGTCTTTATCACTCTGGAAATTGATCAGTTTCCTAAAGAAATAGAGAGAAAAGAGCATTGAATGCCCCTCTCCTCACCTCTTTAAGCCAGCAATTCTAGCTGATGGCCATACAGTGTAAAGGGATGTTATTTGTACCACTCTTTCACATTTAGATGCAGCATTTGATGAAGAGCATATCTATTAGCAAAAACCCAAAAAGTGTCTGTAGTAATCTAATACCAACTATGAATTTACCTATTAAATTATTCTACATAAACTCCCCTTTACAAAATAAATAGAAACAACAACTACAATAAAATAAAAAAAGGCACCTCCATGAAAAATAAAGACTGTTCTTTCAGATACGGCAACAGAAATTCTCTTATGTGAAGAAAAGGCTGGATAGGGGAATGAAAAAAAAAAGAAAAAACAAAACCCAACAAACAATCAGACATTATAAAAAAATAGCATGAGAAAAAATAAAATAAGATATATAAAGGGACACTGAGAAATCACTGAAAAACAAATCAAGATAGAGAAGCAGATTGGAAGGTTCAAGTGGAAACAGCTGAAGCTGTTAGAGAAGATGTAAAAATCCAGCAGTACAATGTTTATGAAATGTAAGAAATATATTTAATGCAGTTCAAGAAAAAGACAGTTGAATAAAGAAAATATGAATCGGGAACAAAAATAGTGGAACAAAATTCCACAAGAAATACAGATTTCTGGGAATTGGTATGCTGAAAATGGCAAGGGACGTACAAAGCTAGTATATTTTTCCCTACCATTTTTACATTACATACCCACAAAGCTCTTATAACTTCCACATTTTCACATATAATTCCCAGATCAAGGCCATTGCTAACACATTTGATATAAAAAAATTTAAAAAATATATACCGTAAAAAGAAATAAAACAGTATAAGAACAACTGTAGAGGCTTAATGGCTACAAGTTGTTATGCAGTATGTGCAAAAAGATGGGATATTCTTAGATTCAATTTACAATCAGAGAAACACATTATACAAAATTAATTACTTAGATGAGTACATCACTCTTGCTGACATTGCCCAAATGAAAATCAAGAAGAGGAAAAGAAATGCCCTCCTTTTTTGTTTTTTCTTACCCGTTATCTCCTATCTACCTACAAGGAAAGAAACAGTTATACCAAAAGCTCAGGAAGAAACAAAAAACAGCAGACATATCCTAGAATACTATTAAAAAAAGGGAAATCACATATTTTTGGGCATTCTAAAACAGCAAAAACAAAACAACAGAGAAATCTGTCTCATGGGTAAGCAAGCTAGCTGGTCCTCTGAAAATAAGTTTACATAACAGAAAGACAATTTGGCATTACAGATGTGGGTTTTATGTGCCCCAATGTTGTAATTAGATACCAAAGAATAGTTACTGCAAAGGTAAAAATAAGTTTCTCTCCCCACGGGATTTTTCAAAGGTAACAGTAGCCTTTAGCTACAGAGTTAGCATTAAGTTGTTTTAAATTATTTCAGACAGCTAAGTGTGATGGACTTTTCAACATCATCCTGACTGACATGCACTCATCAAATAATGCACACTTATGAGACTCCATTCCCCTTACTGGCTTGGAGCTCCACAGAGACAATGTCAGAAGACTCCATTAATTCTACAGGTTGTAACACCTAGGATTTCTTCCAAAAGTATTCACAATCCAGGCTATTTTTTAAAGTGTAAAACTTTCTCTTTTTCTCTTTCCACTTCTTCTTCCATTTGAGGCATATACTATTTCATATATTCCTTTTACCTTCAGTTACATGTTACATAAGGTTTATTGATATATTTTTCTAAATTAATATTTCTTGTTTAGTAACTCAGATCCAGTAGCTTTGAAGAAACAGAAACTAATATATTACTATTTGGTAAAGACCACAGAAAATAAATCTTAGCCATCTTTTTGGATTAACAACTGCTGAATAAGTAATTAGCTTATAATTATTTCACTAGTTTTCAGAGGCTTAATTGAAAGATAGTGGGTTTGTTCATGTTTGTGTTATATGTTTTGTCTTAGACAGCTTGTACCTAAACCTTTAATCCAGCACAAGTATGGACTCTTCTTTATTTCTAACACATAAGGTTAGTCAGATGTTTTCCTTTGTAAAAATATAATATTTGTGTTAATAATATCTTGAGACTGAAAAATGAAGAAGATAAGACCAGAGATTACTTTCCATTCAGCATTAACACCCTAAATTTTCTAGGGTGTTTTTGTTGTTGGATTTTTTTTTAAGTTCTACTTTGTCAAGATGAAATTGAAAATTTCAAATTTACTTTAAAATCCTAGCTGCAGCCCTAGCAATCAACCAGCATTGGTTTGATTCAAGTCGTAGATAAAAGTTTTTTTTTCTTTTTCTTTTATTTTTATCTCCAGTATAAGAAATAATTTCACTATTCAGAGTCTAGACTGCCTGTTAATTTAGTAAGCATTAAAAACTTACCTTGTTGGCTGGAACAGGTCGCATCAGTTAAAGCTGGGGCCACAAAAGAAAATAGACATATGAATAAGAGCTTTTGCAACCTCATTACTGTCTACAACTTCATCACTAGGGGAAGCAGAGGGGCAGACACTGATCTCTTCTCTCTGCTGATCAGCGACCTGAGAAAATGACATGTACTTGTGTCAAGGAAGGTCACAACCACCTGAGGGGTGGTTGGGCACTGGAACAGCCTCCCCAGAGAAGTGGTCACAGCATCAAGCCTGTCAGAGTTCCAAAAATATTTGGACCGTGCTCTCAGGCACATGGTACAACACTTGGGGATGTCTTGTACAGTGCCAGGAGTTGGAGTTTGATGGTCCTTTTGGGTCCCTTCAAACTCGAGATACTCCATGATTCTACAATTATTAGTAGAAGAAGTGTCACATTCCTTACAGAAGGAAGCATGAACTGTAGTTCCGATTTTGTTGTGAAGAGAATTTTAAGGACAGCCTAGCAGCACCTGCAATTATAAGAGCACAGAAATGCTGAACCAGGGCAAGCAGTTCTGGCCAAACACCTTCCCATCTGGATTAAAGGAGATTAGTCATGTGTTTTATCTAGTTGGGCTTCACTGGGAAAGAAAACCCACTGGAATCCTACCTAGCTGTACCACAAAGATGAACAAAGTGTGAAAAGCCAAAAGAGGCTTAGAAGATAAATAGTCAACAGAAAAATAAACATTCAGAAGGTTTTAATGTTGGCAAAATAAACTCCTGAATATTTACTGGGCTAGCATCTGATTTACCATTCCTTTTTTTGAAAAATAAAATAGACAGTCAAGACTGTTGTTTACCACTGCCTTAAAATAGCAGATTAATAGGAGTTCACCGAATTTGTAAAAATAAATGTGAAGTCAGAAGTACTTTCTTCTGGGACTGTGAATAGCTTATCACTAAACACAAGCTTTAATGGATTTCCTAATGGATAGCATTAACTGAAGCACCACTCACAAAAATGAAAACCAGCCACATTACACTAGGTGACTAATCCAGCACCTTGCACAGCCAAGGAGATTCATTCTAAATAGTGCAAATGAAGGACTCTAGGCACACTGACTCCGAATATGATACAAAAATTAAAAAACAAACCATCACAAAACAAAACAACAAGCAAAAAACCACAAAACACTCTAACTATTAAAAAAATGTTATTCAAGGAAAAATGGTTGTTTTAATCAAGAACAATGATAAAATTTTTAAAAAATTTGTGGGGGGTGTAGTCTTTTTTAGATACAAAAATGTTCAATTTTTATATACAATCAATGTTCCATAACAAAACACTATCAGCCCTTGAAATTTTCATTAAAACAGGGTTTATCATTGCCAGACCCAAACAGATGGGTCACATAAAATCCTCACCTGCTTAAAATGTATCAGAACCACTGTGCTATTAAAGTTGTATTGTCATAGCAAGATTTTTAAAAATTTATCTAATTGATGCTTTGGTCAGATGATGTGCAAGATGAGCTGTGTTCTGCTATGCTGTCTTTTACACTACATGTGAGTGGTAAACTCTAGATATTATTTAGGACTCCTTTATTTTTGAAAAAAAAATTAAGATGGCTATTAGAAAGCATTCTTATATTCAGAAATAGGAACAGGAAATTATTAAACAGTATTACAAACCAATGAGTTTGGTACCCTGATGACCAAAGACATTTTATGAAAGATAGTTAAATGAGTTATGAAACAGATCTTTATTGAACAAAAAGGGATCTGAAAAGTTTTCAAACAAGATTGAAAAAGTTCTTAATCTGCAAACAGCACTGCATGTACACAGGCAGATAATGAGCACTGCATGTACACAGGTTACAATGAACAGATAATCTAAACATGACATTAAAACAGTATTAAGGGATTCAGTGCCATCCTCACCTGGCATAAAAAACTATTTTGCTTATCATAAGCAGGGATGTGGAAACTACAGGATAAAAGAAGTCAAATGACATAACCAATGACTGAAGAAATATTTTTGCAACTCTACCCAAATGATTTGCACAGAGACTGACTGTCAGAAGCACAACACAGTAACAACACAATTAGTCAGATAAAATCCAGCCACTGTTTCTGTAAAAATAATTGCACACACAGTCATGCTAGCCATTACCTGCTGTGAAAGGAACAACTGTGAAACACAGAGAGATGATTCATTAATCTGACTCATGTCTCTCTCTGTTCCTCAACCAGAGAGGAAACTATCTACATTTATATCTGAGGTCCATGTACTAGTCAAGGGTAATACAGGTATGCAAGGTAGTGCAAAGGTCCCTTTTTATACCCAAAGCAGCAGAGGCTTTTCTTCTGTGCTATTTCTCTTCCCAAGGAACTTGCTAGCAGAAAAAGATCACACTGATTTCTTGATTCATTCCTCCCATACATTAAGGTCAGGTCACCAATCAGGGAACAAAGCAAATACATGAGACACTGATGAGCAATTACTTAATTTAAAAAGAAAGAATTTGCAATAACCCACTTGTGTATAGTCCACATGTACTGTTTGTCCTAACAAATAATTTCTCAAAAATGAATAGCAAGAGCTCCTCTGAACATTATGGTAGCATCCCATTGACTAGCAAAAAATAAATGGAAGAGAGATCTAATGCAGATGTTTGAGACTTCAGAAGCAGTTAAAGGCATTTACCTCTTGTTCTTTGCTAGCAGCTCAGCACTGCACTTTAAACTTCTTAAAATCATGTACACTTTTAATAATAATATTGTTACAGAAATCTTAATAATACATAATGTACAGTATTTTTTGGGGGAGTTTCTAGGCTGCACACAACTGTTTAACTGCAGATAAATTTGTTTTCTGAGTCAGGCTAACTAAATAAATGTTCAGAAAACAGCAAATATGGCAAAACAAGAGGCAATAGAGAAGTTAAGAGACAGAGCCAAGGGGAATGGCTCAATTTCACAGAGACCTGTGAGAGAAGCAGATGAATTCCAAAGACCATTCCAGAAGCATATGGGGGCTCTTTTGGACACTCAAGTCTTAGAAAGTCCACACTGCCCAGATGACTATGAGTACTACTCTTTTAAGCTGAGACTACCTAGGTAATGCTACCAGAGATACTGAGCTTCAGTGTACTTGTAGAAAAACTAAGGCAAATAAGGAAAAGATAATTATAGGCACTGATTATCACATCACACTTTAACTCAGATGTCCTTAAGTCTTTGATTGCTCCTGTGACATTTCTTCTGCCAAACATACTAGAATCAGTGTTAAACACAGAACCTCACTACTCTGATGTCTTCACTAGATATGAATATTGTACAGGCGTGTACCTATGTGAACAAAATTCCTACAAGCTTCCATCTTTCAGTAGTCACACTGGTCTGTTTAAATTTCTAACTAAATCTTCCCCAATTAATTAATTTTTGCCCAGTTTTCCATTTCCAGTACTCAAAGTTATGGACAGAAAAAAAAGAAAAAAAGAAAAGAAAATTCCATTACCAAAACCCTCAATCATTAAAAACTGTTTATAGGCACTACCAAGAAGAACTTCTTTATTGTGAGGGTGACCAAGCACTGGAATGAATTGCTGTGGAGTCTGTGTACGCTCACTCCCTGGAGATATTTAAGAACCATCTGGAGAAAATCCTGTGCCATGTGCTCTAGGATGACCCTGCTTGAGCTGGGAGGCTGGAGCAGATAACCCACTGTGCTTCAGTCCAATCTGGCCCAGCCTGTAGTTCTTTAATCTTGCATTTTTTCTATCAGAAAGTGAAAATTCTCTTGCATGCATGCTGGTTTGCATTGTATACATAAATGCATATTTTTTTCTTTCTTTAAGGAGAGGAGAATCCATAAACAGGATGAGTGGAATGTCTTTTCTGTCTTAAGAAACTGTACATTACACAACATGGTATCTGTAAAACAGGTAAAAATAACTATAAAAATGACAGCGTAGTTGTTAAATAACAATGTTCAGCTGTCAGTGGAAGTCAATATTGACATGAGGAAGAGAGTGACATTTTCTTGTGTTTGTCTGACTATTTGATACCTTGTTTTTTCTAACATCTATGCATATCATCACAACTTTTATTCTAAGGAAGGCCAAATGAGACCAAAACAACAACAAAAAATCCAACTCTTTCAATTTTGATTCATGTAACAGTGTCTTTGAACACATAATATTACATTATATTAATTAATTAATGCTGTTACATTAATCTTTAAGAAATTAGTTTTGTGCTAATACTGAAACACACAAAATCATGTTCATTCTCCCTCATCTTTTCAGAGCAGAAAGACTTATTTCCATGCTTTTATTTCAGGTTGTTCTTTACTGTTTTTCCTAAGCTTCTTTTGTGAGGCAGAGAGCCTGCTCTTCATTCCAGCCAAGGTAGGCATTTATAACTTTTGTGTTACTCCTCCTTTTTTTTTTTTTTGTCTAGATATAAGTCACCTCAGTTCTTCCTTAAAAAGGTCTCTGTTATTGTAGAAAAGTTATTTTTAATTTAAACCAAAGTCAGACATTATGAATGGTCATAAGATTAATTTGAGTTTCATGTGGACAATTCATGAAACAGTGGACAATTTTCACAAACTAGTTTAAGACTTAAATAGCAAACTGTGTTAAATATCCCTAAATAATAGCAATCCCACTGATGGCCACAGACTTTGTATATGCAACTTTATTTCATGCTTGTGAAAATTTTAGCTTTCATTCTTGTCCTGACAACTTCACAGGAACGTATAAACAGGTAGATAAACAGAGATTTAATGTTCAAGCCATAACACCAGCAAATCCTCAGAAACAGAAGGGGAAGGAGAATCTAGGTTAATCAGTAGGATCATGTCTTAGGTTCTGATTGAGCAAACAAAAAAAGTGTTACTTAACTCTAGGCCTATTAAAGAAAAGCTCATTCACATTAATTGGCTTGTCTGACTAAAACTTAGCTTAAAACGGAACATTTTGAATATCATGCTATTGGTGTTTTATGGTGCTAGAAGAATGGCTTTTATACACATAAGATAAGATTATATGCATAAATTCACCAGGAGAACTTAAGAATGCAGAATTCAAGTTTCAAAAGATGTTTGTCTTCCATTGTGACAATAGTAGTCTAACAACAAGTGAGCCTTTGTAAGATCATTTTGATATTGTTCGTAAAAGCATGATATGTTATACGAGACTTTCTACAGTGAATTGAAGACTTTAAAGAAATCATTCACTGTGTGCTTAATAGAAAAAAAAATTGGACTCTTTGCATTCAGAGAGAGCCTCGAACTGTAACTTGCATGTTTTCTGGAGTTAGCTTTTTTTCTGCAAGTGAGCAGGATGAGGGTTTAGTGATGTTGAGCACCACTAAATGAGCACCAGAAAAAGAACTGAAGGACTAGCAAAATTGCACTCTCATTTTAAGATGGAAAGCATTTCACAGCAAGGATCCATATCTGAGCAAGGACTTGTACCTCATTCCCATTTTGAGCCTCATTCAACAGTTCTTACACTGTGTTCATAGAACTCTATTCAACAAAGTCATGAAAATGGTACACTAAGATACCTAAATAAACATGAAAACGATCTTTGAGCAAGTTGTAATAAGTTATATGCTACTTATGAAAGTAGTCATTCAGCAGAGGTACTAAAGAGAGAATAATTTAAAGAGAGATAGAACAATGAAAAAGAAATTTTAATGTGCAACAGCTTCCAGGTTTGGTTTTGATTGTCTTTTTTTTTTTTTTTTTTTTTTTTTTTTTTTTTTTTTTAATGAGGCTTGGAATATATAGAATGAAAACAATCAAGACAAATAATAACTAAAATTTTGCACCTATAATTTCATCTGTAACCTGCTACTTTTGATTAAAGGTAATAAATATTTCATTGTTAAGAATACATGAATTTCCACATATTCTAACATAGAGCTACTGTTACTACGCATGGATTGGGCTGTTTGTGAGATTACTAGCAAAACCTTATCAGCCTTTAAGAATAAAAAGGCTTCAGTTATCAACAAGCAACAATCTTCAGCAGAAGACAGATCATTATCAAAAAAAAGAAACAAAAACAAAAATAAACAAACCAAAAACTACCCACAGTGATTAGAAAAGCTTAAAAAGCTAATAAAAGTTCATAATCCTGATCTGATGCAGATTTAATAGCATTAAGGAAGCTTTAAACCTCTTTCTTCTTCATAGAGAAATTGTTTGCCCAGGAGGCTAAGGCAACTTAGCGAACAGGAGAATGGGGGCCCGCTCTTTAACCCCAGCTGATCTTTAACCCCAGGTGATGGCTGATGGAATAAGAGCTTGAATTGCAACTATCTTCCATCCCAAACCCCATCCTATGCGGGAAAAACAGCCATGAAATATTTTGTTTGTTTGTTTTCTGAGGCAACATCACTTTTCAAGGAGCAGAACAAAGCTGCATTTTTTTTTCATGGTTATGAAATCACCTCCTACACACCATCATCACCAGCATCATCATGCAGCTTGCTGTAAATTTAAAACTTGAATATAAATTTTGTTTCTAAAAGTTTGA
The DNA here is from genome assembly GCA_013398715.1 of Nesospiza acunhae. Taxonomy (NCBI): domain Eukaryota; kingdom Metazoa; phylum Chordata; class Aves; order Passeriformes; family Thraupidae; genus Nesospiza; species Nesospiza acunhae. Next base: position 458,445 of record VZSU01000842.1, on the reverse strand, counting down.
ATTTTAAGGTGCTGACATTATTTGGTTTGTACACATCTTGATATTGAACAGTCTGTAAAAGATCCTGTGTCAGATTTAAGCAACACTGACAGGTGTTAAGCACTAGTGCCTGCCCCTTGCATGAAAATGAAGGGCTCTTATATGATTATTACAATAATTCAGATTTACACATGAGAAGGAAAAGAGACACATGAAAAGATACACACACTGAACAAAATATCCAGTAAAGAATATTCCAGTAAAGAATATTCAGTGCTTAATCCAAAGGTAATGAAGATGAATAATACTGAAGAACTAAAACAATTCTGAATTGACTGATGAATTATTAGAGTAATAATATTTTGTAGTATTTCCCTTAAATAACAGAAAGCCAAAAAAGCAGTTATCTATTTTACTATTCCAAAGAATTAAATATTCCGTTTTTGTAATCTAGAGAACCTACTTCTGTAAGGTATGAAATTTATAAAATAGTGAGTCCTAAATTTTCTAGATTATATTAGCTTTTGTAGCAATTTACCGAACACTTTCTACCACATTTCATGTAAACAGATATTCTTGACTTCTGTTAGTTATACAAATAGAGAGAAAATAGTAAAAAGGAGTTCAATGTTATACTGCACTACAAACATTACTTATGGAAAACACTGGGGAAAGGACTGAAATTCATTAAACTGCAGTCTTGTCTTCTACAAATGTTTTCATAATCAATTACATTGATCAGTTTGGACTCCAAATTTTAAATTAATAAAAAGTGTGTTGTGTGGGGTTTTTTTTCAGATTTTTTATTTCAAAATCTGAGTTTATATTTTCTTTAGAAACATAAAAAGCCCAGTTGAATTACATAATGAATATATAATTAAAAGAGAAAGGGCAAAAAATAAAGAGGAAAAATGTAGTCAGGATTCAAAATACATCCAACATAACTTCTTGACGTTTACATTTCCAGTTATTCTGTCTGTAAAAAGGAAATATGTATCAGAGCAATTCTTTTTGTGAACAGCATCTCTCCAGCTCTGACAGCAAAGAACAGAGCTTGAGCTCCACAATATGACCAGGCATTTGGGTTAAAGGTCAGTGTTGCCTGTATTGTGCTCAGACACCACCACCAATTTTCTAAGAACTCATTCCAGTGTATTTGCACTATACCAGGGATTTTGTCAATCAGGGACATCTCCCTATGTAAAAGAAGGTCAAGAACAGACCAATATATTATCAAGAGGCAGAGTTCAACCCTGTTCATTTCAGCATGTGTTCAAACAAATGTCTAAGAAATACAGCCTGCTATGTGGAAACAAGAGTTTAATGCATGAACAAGGACATTTGGTATATAGTTTTCCCATTTAAAAGAGATTATTAAAGGATAAGTATATGCTATATATAGATTGTAAGATGCCCTTAACATACCTTGGATAGAAAATCATTCAAATATGCCATTTTCATAGACTACTGAAAGAAACAATTAACTTATTTTAGCTAACACATAAAAACAAATGCAAAGCACTCATATATCTCAATAATATTTGGTCCTGAACACTACCTAGCCATAACTTCTTCTAGTAAATATCCTATTAATTTTTACCATACCCTCCAAGTCTTTTGCCTAATATATACATGAAAGAAAGCCAATTTTCTACTCTCAGTAACTAAATTTTACCAAAAACTCAATTATATAGCTAAACATCTTGTGGATTGCAGTGAGGTTTTTTCCTCCCTTCCATCTTCTACCCTTCACTATTTTTATTATATGGACTGTAATAAATCAAAATATTTTTTATGCAATCTGGTTATATACATAGACTATCTTATTCTAAACACAGGCATTCTAAATACAGGGAAAAAATATCTCTGCACTTCTAAAATTCACTTTCTGATGCACATCTATTTTCTCTTGATAGCAAAGAAAAAACGAAAACAACACCACCTCTTCATAAGCAATATTTTAGAATAAAGAAGTTATAGACAGGTAGAGTTCCATCTCATCTACTACAGCTGCTTTTAGCAGTAGTGTTATGAAAGTAAGGCACTAGAGACCATACTTCTTTCTAATTCATTTTTTTACTGCATTTTCACCAGGAAGAAAGGAAATGAGACTCCAGGGAAGCTGACTATACATGTTAGTGGTATGACACAACCTACAAGATGAGAATCGTTTGATATGTACAAAAATAAATGACTGAAAGCAAACAATTTATGGTACAGCTCTACTTCTATCTATTTCAACACTCAACCATAAAATCCTATGCATCAAAAATTTACATGTCAAAATACCATGAATCACCAGAATAATATCAACACACAAAAAATCCAGCTCATTTTAGTTTATCAGTATTTCTTAAATAAACACAGTAACAGCTATGTACTACTGATGTCAATATACTCCCACTCTGCACAATTACAGACCATCAGAACAACTGTTCATCACTGACTGAACACTCTCAGTAATCATGAACCTTCTCATATGCACAGGCAAGGCCTCAAACAGCTAATGTCAAAGTAATCAGTCTTTATCCCTGACACAAACTCATCACACATGTTGTTTCCTGAAAAATAGTCTTTAGGGAAATACAGTGGAAAATATTCTAGAGGCCCAAAACACAAGTACTTTGTAGCGTCTCTTCAATTAAATTCTTTAATAAAAGCGTAATTAGTGCCAAGTGCGTAGGAAAACCCTTAGATAGCAACTCCTCTGATCCTGCCAGGCAGGGCAAGATTTTTACAAGTAACCTAGGATCAGAATTTTGTTTCTGAAAATAAGATCATCAGCTATTTACTGCTCACAAAATTCTGGTAAAGGGATTATAAGCCTTGCAATCTTCATCATTCTCTCCAACATCTTACTGAAATCTTTTGGTTTCACTTCTATGATACTTGCAACTCAGTGACTGCTGTGTACAACACAGCCTTGACATTGATTACTAATACAGTATAGCAGCTACATCCCCATGGCAACTTGCTTTCAGATAATTTCTTAAGCCATATTTCTACCAGCCACAGGAGATGTCCTGTAATATCACAGAAATTCATAAAATATGCAATATTTATTAAAAAAAAAAAAAAAAGCAAAACACACCACTTATTGCTCCATTAAAATCCCACAACCTTTGTAGCTTGTGTAATTTATCAATTTTCTCACTTTTTCAGTTCCACCCTTCCTCTCTAGCAAACCAGTATTCATTACTCAAGAGCTGAAGCTAGCTTCCATCCAAAACCCAAGAAGACAGCAGAGGAATGTGTGCAATCCCTCACAGGCAGAAGTATTGAAATTAAATGTTGTGGATGGAAGAAGTTTGCAGCTAGGCAAGACAGAGGATTTCCTTCAACACTCCGAAACGGTCAAATTTGTGGTCCACTTCCTCTGGTTTTCCTCTCATTTCCTACCATCTCAATTCAATCTAGTTCACTTAACGAACAGAAAACCCTTCATCTTTTTTAGATGAATCAGTCTTTTCCTGGCTATTGTGCTGCATATGACTTCCAAAGGAAATAAATGAGCATCAGACATGGTACAAAACTGAGAGAGAAAACATAGCTGAGAGCCATACATATACTAACAGTAAACAAGAAGATTGATTTGTCTGGGTCTAATCTGCTTCCTAGGTACATCCACATTAAAAAAAAAAAATAAACTCTTTCCAGCTAGTCCTATTCTACTAAAACATGGCACTGTTCTTTTAATTTCCTACATGCTGTTTGCTGATCTAAAAGGATCAGTGTTCTGTGTATTCAAAAACATGCAGGGAGCAGTTTGTTCCACTGTCAGGAAGGTCTTGTTGCATTCTCCTTCCCTGCACTTATGTATAAACAAAATACACTAGAGTATATTAAAGCCATGTTCATATTTCCTCAGCTAACAAAAGTACAACCTAGTGCTATCAACTTCTGCCTCAGCTGCTGTAATAATTTCAATTGCAAGAAAAGCAAAAATTTCATTTTAAACAAATTTGTTCAATAAGCAATTTTTTAATGCTTTATATACTAAGTGTAAAGTTTAAATATTTTTCTTGTGTTACTATCCTCAAACAGTTTAAGCGCATAATACACTCACAAATACATTTAAACGCTTCTAAGGCCAAGCTTCACTCATTGGTGTTCATTAGGATAGCTCAGCTTCTCACATCCAAATCTATCCTGTAATATTCATTATTATATAGTGCTTTTTGCTACAGAGATATTTTCTACTGTGAAGAAATTGAAAGCAGTTAACACCTGCATTTTGAAATTGAAATTTGAATTTGACATGAAGCAAAAAAGCATTAAAATTAACAGACAGGCATGCTGCAAACAAAGCTGACAGTAATTTTTAGTATAAAGCAGAGCAGTGTTTTTAATAGCATGCAAATACTGTTGACAGGCATGTCTTTATTCAATTAGTTCCTAGTTTCCAAGGGCAGAGTAGTGTGCACACATCCAAACTGTGTTTTTTAATTTTAGAGGCTTTGTATATTGAATATTTCAAACTACTTAGTATCCAAATCAATTTAACAGAATGCCACTTAAGGTACTTTTCAGTTTTGGCTTTCAATAATTTATGTTGTATACCTCAACACTGATCATGACCTGATGCATAATAACATCCAAGCAGATCTCTTGGCCTCCTTTTTGAAGTATTTCAGAGTAGTTATACTTCTAGGTGTGCACATTTTTCTATGCCTCTCAGTATTATAAAAGTTTCATGCCAATCCATCTGCATATCCTATTTACTTCTGTGGCTAAAATAGCAGGTAAAACTGGCACTTACTGTTCAATGGTTACAGGGCACTTCTCCACTCCTCCTTTTCCAAATGGTTTGCCAAATCAAACCTACTGCCTCCTTAGCTGCTGGGAAACAAAAACAAAAAACCCACACACACGTCAGAATTCAAGGAACTGAGGGAGAGGGCATTTTACTAAAAAAATCTCTCAGGGAAAGGAAAGAGCAGTGTAACAGTGGTATTAACACCAACTTTTTCTCATAACAGCTAACAAGAATGTCTGAACAAAAAATCCTTTCTCAGGAGTGCTGTGGTGAGACACAGAGTTAACACCTTTAGACAACAAGAACCAAAAAAACCCCCAAAAATTATATCAAAAATGTAAAAAGAAACATAAAGCTAGCTTACTTGTTTGTCTTTTTACAAAACTGTGAACTATCAATAACTCAACAATTAATTATATTTTTCTAATACGTTCTCCACTGGTCAACTGTATTAAAGGATAAGCCAAGGTTTGTCTACAACCACATCAGTATCATTTTTTTTTTTGCAAATGGAAATGTTTATCACTTGATACAAAATTAAGCTTCTTTGAAAACACTTTTGCTTTATTATTTATTTTTTATATAAACCCTGAAAATTTCCACTGGAGAAAATGCAATTAAAGAAAAGGCAATTGTAAGAAATACATTTTCTGAAGTACCTGAAAGCTGCTGATTGCTTAGCATTCCCCAGAGGTTTGAGTAAGCAATGCAGTGCTAACATTGCTATTTAACAGAGTTATTAATAGCTGTGATTCTAGCACAAATAAACTGTGCTGGTATTATTCCTATAACGCTAGTGTGATGCAGGACCTACAATTTACAGTAAGCCAGATAGCATCTTAAAAAATTGAAGTTTAAAGAGTCATTTCAAACAATATATATTAGACATGTCACTGTGTTGAGCACAATTGTGTTTCACAAGGTATGTAAAATGTATCATGACTAAAACATGAAATAGGAACAGTTTGCTTTCTAATAGTCAATATCATTCTCACACTCTTGTCAAGACCACACCAGCTACAAAATGTTTTGCTATTCACAGCAGCTGGTGGCGATACTGACAGACAACATGAAGGCCCCTTTATGTGTTGCACTGCACAATCACTCCTTGCACACTGCAAAGAGACAACCCCTGTTCTGCATAGGTGGAAATGTATTAAAAAATGTATTCAAAATGTATTTTTGAGGAGCAACCTTCCCTGGATGAAAATGGCTGTTATTTACATATTACAAGCAGAAAAATGAGGCATGCCAAATTTCATGGGGTAAAATCTACATGCAAGCAGCAGTCAGATAAAATGAGATCTGAACCTCTACTCACTCTACTTGAGTGAATTTAGACAGGACAGAAACACAGATGAGCTGCTGCCAACTTCATATCCTTGCAAAGCTACAATTAAATTTTTATCAAGAAAATAATTTTTTATTTATTTTTCATTGGCAGTAATACTTTTTTCAACTTTCTGTTATTCACATTTGTATTCTTTCACTGCAGGAAACCTGAATTTAGAGACGAGAGATCTTGTAAGGAAAAAAAAAAAAAAAAAAGCCTCTTTTCTGAAGATAGAGTACTTAATCAAGTGCTTAATTAATTTGCCTTCCTCACCTATTTCAATTTAATGTCATATTTCTCATCTCCAGAATGACCCCTGCCAGTACAGGTGTTTTACATGGCATTTCTGTGTAAAATGAAAACAGAGTTGGAGTTGGGACAAAATTGAGGGGCACAAAGCAGGACACTATTGGAGTTGTTCCATGCTCTGATTCCCAAGGCTACTCCAGGAAAAATAAAATATTATTGCTACAATATTGTAGAAGAGACCTGGAAAAAAATGTCAAGGAATAGAAAGGGTGAAATAATTTTGTATCTTTTTTATCCGAACTCCTAGAGAGAAAAAGGCGAAGGAATTTGCCAATCACCAACAGAAAAACAGAAGAGGCAAAGTAAGGCCATAGGGCTACCGACCAGTTTTGCCATTAGATCACAGGGAAAAGCACAAGTGAGATATGCTGCAGGACTCCTGTCTTCTACTGTGGATAACATCGGGTGATTATAAGAAAGGTGGTGACAAATCTTTTACTAGGGCCTGTTGATTTTGAAAAAGGGATGGTGATTTTAAATTAAAAGAAGGTAAATTTAGACTGGATGCAAGGAAGAAGCTTTTCACAATGATTTGGTGAAACAGTGGAACAGGTTGTTCAGAGAGGTTGTGGGCGCCCTACCCCTGGAAACATTCAAGGTCAGGTGGGATGGGACTAGTAAAATAAAGCATGCCTCATTCCATCAGTGACTGTAACTATGCTTATTTCAATCAAATGGAGCAACATTCACCTTCTCACAGTGACAGCAAGAGATATAAGAAAACTCTGTTTACAAGCATTAGGATAATTCCTGCAGGTTTTTTGGGCTCAGGTCAGTGATTTATCTATTTGTTCTAAAATGACAATTGGCTCCGCAATTTCTACTAGACACTATTGCAGCATCAAGCATCATCTAGATAGTTTTTAGAACAACTTCGCTTATTTCTGTCTGGTGTCCAGCTTGCCTTCCTCATCCTGCATACTGTTTTTGTTGTGTAAGAGTTTACTGATATTACTGATATACTTACTTGTCACAGACATCTCTTTGTGAAAAATCTTTCTTTAGGGTTTTTCCTTCTGAGAAGCTGTGGCCTCAGCACCAGACATAAACAATAGGTTATCTGCTGCTGTGGAATGCAACAGGGTGATCCGTGATTAGTCTCCTGTGGATGTTTTGGTTCAGTGACCACTCACGGCAGAGCTGGCTCTCTCTCTCTGCGGGGCCAGCTGCCTTTGTTATCATTCTTTACTTTCTATTCTTAGGTTAGCTAGCGGCTTCTGGAAATCCTTCTTTTCTTTTCTTTTAGTATAGTTATAATAGATGTATACATCATAAAATAATAAATCAAGCCTTCTGATAATGGAGTCAAGGATCTCATCTCTTCCTTCACCCAAGAACCCTTGTGACCAACTGTCACACTTACAAATCAAGACTAGACACTTACCCTCCAGAAATGGCTTACCTTTACCAGTGCATATTTTATTCTTGGGCAGAAATAAAAATCTTATTAAGTGATTTCAGATACCAATTATTTTATTTGAAAATATCCATGTGTTGTATCTCTTAAAAGATGCTGAATGCTCTGTACTCCTACAGATGTATTTCATAATCTTGCAATTTGTGTAATTCTTAACGAAGAATATAGTTAGTATGAGCTGTCCATCTGTTTTGTATCATTATTAGTATTTCCTCAATTGTTCTGTTGAAAATTATAGTGTAGCATCACTATAATTTATTGTGACTAAATCCAGTCACAATACACCTAATTATAATCTCTGCTAACAGAATGATCCAAAATGATCCTCTGGAAGTCTAAAATGTTTATAAAATTTGGGCACAGGAGAAAGGAAAACAGTTCAACTACAGATGTATTTTCAGTGCTTGCTAAGGAAAGACTGGTTATATATTCATCAGTCCTGCCAGTGACTGACAGAGGTAACTTTTAGGAAACAACTTCTGGGAACCAAATTAAACTGCTGAAATGCTGTTTCTGAAAAAGTTTTTTAGATTATTTCTTAAGTCATGTCTTCCACTATACAGAAGTTATTATTACTAGGGAGAAACACTGTATGTGTTTATTCCTTTCACTTATGATTAAAGAAAAAACAAGTGTCTGAAACAACTCAGTACATCTTTTGACCAAGTGCTAGACAAAATAGGGTGCAATCAAAGCCTTGACTTGAACTGTGAGAGGCTTCATTCCTTGAGTGGCTTCAGTAATTGCAGTGGGCTTACTGGAGAAACAGGCTAAATTGTACAGAGCAGAACATACAGCACTAAATTTTGTGGTCTCCTACACACACCTGAGCAGAGCAAGGAGTTATATTCAACTCATATTCCAGTTGTGCCAACAAAAAAAGCTCCTGGCAGATTAAGAAAAGAAGTAAAGTTCAACACTACCTTCTGTGTCTTGAAGAAAATACATGATACAGATAACAATTTAAAATATGATATATAATATCAAGTAAGTTTGAAGTGAGCAAGACAAGGTTTTTCATTTTTCTTTAATTCTTGCCTGAGATACAGCAGAGTAAGATCACTAAGATAATTTTCCTTTAGCAAAGCTTAAGGTTGGAAGCTTTCAGGTCTCTGCTAGGTGCTTACATCCCCCAGTGTGACGTTCTTGTTTCTATACTTAGCTGGAATCCTACTGAGCAAATGGATTGAATGTGCAAGTGCGGAACAAAGTCAGGCTTTTAGTGTGACAACTTTTCTCCCTCCACTGGCTGGGAGAAAGGAAAACAAGATTTGAAGTATAAAAGAATAACTATAAATCATTTCAGGGAATACATTTGCCATGCAAATGTGCATCAGGTTTTAGAAAGCCATTATCTAAGGGTTACACATAATCAACATTAACTTACACGCTTACACAACATAAAACCATTAAATTTCAAGTATAGGAAATAAGCAAGTCACTTACAAGCTAAGCAAGTCACAACTCTCTTTTCAGTGTAGTTTAGTTACTGTGAGAACAGAACAAATAAAATTAGCTAGCATCTGACATCAGTATTTTTAAATTCTCAGAGCAAGGGAAAAAACCAAAGTACATTGATGTAAAGTGCACTGTAACCTCTGAAACCTTCAGGCTGTTTTTGCATTCCACGCACAAGAATCTTTAAACCCAATGGCACTTTGGTGCCTTATGCTATGACACTGAGACATGAACACATGGCGTAGGCAGACTTCTAACTCCATGGATATAACACCCACATGGCCTGGAAAACCTGTGATTTACAACACTCTAATAGAAATTCAGGCAATGGTCTAAAAAACTTTCTATGAAATTACTCAAACCAAACATATTTCTGATTAAGTATTTTGCCTTGAGGCAAATATGACTTCTGCAGCTCTGTCTTTTTTGGAAAACTAATCTTCAGGAATCACAGGCCTCTTTTTCCAATGGTAAAGTCTGGTGTAAGGAAGACATTGGTGGAAGAGAACCATATTAGGGAAATTTTAAATAATCTGAACATACATAAGCCCATGAAGCCTGTTAGAAAGCACCCACAAGTACGGCAGGAACTGACTGATATTATTGTGTGGCAACCAGAAGTGGTTCTTGAAGACTGAAAGAAAGCAAACATCACTCCAAAATTCAAGAGGGACAAGGGGAAAGATCCAGGAATCCATCGGCTGATCAACCTCACCTCCACCACTGGGATGGTGACGGAGCATCTAAAACTGGGAAATGTTTCCAGAAACATGAAAGACAAGAAAATTATCAGGAGAAGTCAGCATGGATTTATGAAGTGAAAATTGTGGTTAACCATCCTGATTCCCTTCAATAATAAGGAGACCAGCTTGGTGGCTGAGGGGGGAGCAGTGGGTGTTGATTACCTCATCCTCATCAGGGAGGCTTTTGACACTGCTGTAACATCTTCAGAGACAAGCAGATGAAGTATGGGTTATGTAAGTGCAGTGAGGTGGATTGAAAACTGGCTGATGGGCTAGGCAGAGAGGGTTGTGGTAAGCAGCACAAAGTCCAGCTGGAAGCCAGTGCTGTACCCCAGGTGCCACAGTACTATTTAGATCTTCATTAATGACCTGAAAAATGGGACACAGTCAACTCTTCTGGGGATTGCAGATGATATAAAACCAGTGGTGGGTGTGGGGAGTGAGAGATGAACCAGATGGTTGTACTGCCACTCAGTAGGATGTCAACAGGCAGGAGAAATGGATAGAGAGCAATGCCAGGAATTTCAGCAAGAAAAAAACACCAAGTCCTGAAACTGGGGAGGAATATGTTCACCCAAATGACAAATCATTCACAGAAAAAAAAAAATATTTAATGCCTAATTCCCTTAGGTAGATGCACAGAAGTATGGTGTATGCTATAAGTATGCTAGATGGTCTCTTGTACAGTCAACTGTTATCATGCTTGAATTCAAACACAGGAAAGTAATCGTGGTTTCTGCTGTTCTATGAGGTTTTTTGTCACATATTGAAAGTTTTCAAGTGACCAAAGTCCCACTGGCAATGAATGCTAATGAATATAATGATTCATGCAATGACATGACTTAGCTTTACCCTTCAAGAGCCATTGCTGCTCTGTTTACAGACCAGACATATGCATTCTCTTGATACAGAAATTGTAAACTAAATGTGAAGCCTTGCAGGGAATTCCAGGGAATTGTCCACAGGTAAAATCTTCTATATCGTTCTGATGATACAAACCCTTAGTGAAAAATAGACTATATGGCTGAACTGAATGATTTCTCTGTATCATAGATTTTAGACCTTAAAGAAAATATTGTACCAAGAAAGGGATTGGTGAACAGTTCTGATATTAAGAGTACAGTTAGACAGTAATTCAATCAAAATGCTTCAATTTTTTTGTGTAAGTTCTTCAGAATTAGACATCCTAACATGGTTCAGGCAGGCATTCACAACAGTAATGCCAATAAATAAGCCCAAAATGGTAATTTCTTTATCAATTTTTTTGCACATTTTCATATATATGAATGCTTTCTGCTGTTTCTTGTGCTACTGTTAGTTTACTTTCACATTATATGTAGATAGGGGTGATCTCAGCACATAATAGATCTGTCCCAATGAAATGTTATCATTCAGTTATTCTACAGAGATCTTTGCAACACACAGTTTTAAAGTACAGATTGGTATACAGTGTTAACTTATATGCAAAGAAATGTATGAGGCCACCAAGTGTGCTTTGTAAATTACCTTACAAAACCTTTTGAGCAAGTGTAATTTGATGTTTAAGACAAGCAGAAATAGTGTAAGATTGCCTGCCATTTTGACATCATGTATATAATTCAGCTCAAGGAGTGAGGAAGAAATAATTTGATGCAAGGCTTGTGCAGCAAGGATAACTGCAATGCCTCTCACTTTAGCCTAATAAACTATGTGGTCTAGACTCTTTTGAATGCTATAGACAGATGCAAGCACTTGAATTTAACCTTAACTTTGCTTTAGCTGGGTTTGATTAGTGGCAACTGGGTAACAAACTATCCCTTATTTAAATGCATCTAAAGTCTATGAACTGGGTCCTGGAACAGCCCTACAAGAACTCCAGACATAGCTTTCTTCCTCCTTCTCTGAGGCTGCAGTGTTGATGGATATAGAAAGTTGATACTACAGGGCCAATGGAAACAGAAGCATCTCCTGGTGACTGCTGTTGACCTTGAGGAATCTCTGGGACACAGTAAAATTTTCTGATAAACACCTAAGACTCTAGCTTTATGGAAGTATAACTGTAATAGATTTTGCATTGAGGTTTGACATCTAGATGCTTTAGAGCAAATAATGGAATTATAAATGGCAGTAAAGGTTTAAATCAGCTGCAAATATTATTCTTTTACACTAATTTCTACTTTACCTAAAACAGGATTTACTTCAAAGAATTCAGAAAAAGGTAAGCAAAAACTTATTAATGGACATAGTCAAAGCTGGCTTTCTAAACTAATTTCAATCTCAAATGCACAATTGTTCTGTTGACAGAAGCGTTTCTACAAAAAAATGTCGATCTGATACACAAAAATTAAATATTATCATTTTTGTGTATATAGCAGGAAAAAAATCTTTTAAAAAAATGTTCTTCAGTGGTGTTAAGTTTTCAAAGACTGTTGTGTAAATCCACAAACCAAAAACTTACAGTCTCAAAGTTCTTACATCCTACTTTTTCAAGTGCTGCAATGCAGAAAGAAAGGACTACTCATACCAATTCAGGCTTGAATAATTAGGGGACAGGCTCTAAAATAATTCAAGATTATTTTAATAAAGATCACTTAGATAATAACTAACATTATATAAGGTAGAGCTAAAAAATGCTTTCCTGTTGCTAGAAAAGACCATCTGCAAGGATAATTAACTCACAAGGGTGGCTAACTGGGATAGCTAACTAAACACAATTAGTCATTAAAAAGGTTAAGTTCTCTTAGTCCCGCTTTCTTATTTTTCCTTTTTATTTTATATTGTTAAACATTTTTCCACCAAACAGTAATCTTCATTAATTATGCAGTGTTTTCCATGCAGTCCTAAAATCACATGAAAAATAATGAGCTACAAGGAAGATAGCTCAGTGACATGACTGATGGTGCTCTTCAATGGCAGTCACCATCCTAATCTTGAGGATGTGAAAATAGCTCTCATTTTTGTGTTAGGAAACTGCCATTTCGAACAACAGATGAGTTTCCTTGTATATTCACTGTATTGCTTCCCTTTTCTTTGCTACAGTTATGACACATCCTGTTCTATTTAAACAGTGTGCAAGTCAGATGGAGGAACCTGGTAATGAGTTTTCTTTTTAGTTGAACACAGAGTTGCAGTTGAGATGCAAACGAGACACTGGTTTGAATGCATGTCTTGGAAGTTAACCTATCCTCCCTTATTAATAAAGCCTCTTGTGGGCCTTATTAATATTGGGAGCCCAGTCCCCAGGAAGACTTGGAGCCCGAGATGCCAGGCATAGCTCAGGCTAAGGCTGCAGGCTAAACTCCCTTAGCAAGCTGATAGAGAAAGTGATTGCAAGCTCTTTGGTGATTTCAGCTCTGCTCGCTAGGTAAGTTCGCCCGGGCAGAGGCTGCAACAGACGAGAGAGGAGCAGGAGGTCTTGGGTGTTCTGCAGCAATGGTTTTATTCATGGGAGGCGTGAAAGGGTCCCGGGTCAGCTCTTCTTCTACCGAATGGGCTAAAATATGCCCCTTTAATAGGGTTGGAAGGGATCCAAATTTGACCAATGGTAAGGGTTAGAGTAACATAGCCTATAGGGTTACAGGGATAGGCCTTAGGGTGGTCAAGGAGTTAGGAAGTAAAATTGCTGTCTCATTATTCCTTTTGTTCCATTCTCCATGGGGCTCTGTCCATGTCCAGAGAGTCTTCTACACTCCCTCACAGTGTTTGTTCTAGCACAGAGACAGCCCTCAGAAAAAGCAAATGCTTTTGCTCAAACAGTTTCCCAAATAAGGATCTTTAGACATTATGTCCATAATTTATGATCAAAAAGAAGGGACAAAATGTTGACCAAAGACTTGAATACACAGTAATAAAATCTGTTTGCTGTTCACTTCTGCAGGGAAAAAAAAAAAAAAAAAAAGAGAAAAAAAGAAAATAGATCCTTTTTTCAATACAACTTCTGTGGTGCTTAGAAGAGAAATATCTGCATAGGTACCCCAAATAATTAAAGTATACATTAAAAAGAAAACAAACAAGAAACTTAACCTAACCAAACAAACAAACAAAAACAAAAACCAAAAAAAAACCGAACAAAACACTACCCTGCAAAATTATTCATTTACCTCTCTATTATGTACCAATTCACAATTGTTTAGTTGATTTTTAAGTTAACAGGAAGGGACTGCCATTCCCCTCTTTAGTATTTTAACTCCATCCACAATTTACCCCCAAGCCTGAAAAAAAATAAACCACACAAAGCTTGCTCCAGCTTTTCTTGCTGTCTGGGTGGGTCTCTCCATAAAGTGATTCTCCATCACTGAAAATCATCATATATTCTAATGTCAAGTCCCAGAGCCTAATAGCTCAACAGAGTAAAAAAATTTCAATCTTAATTTCCCTCATAGGGCAGATTCTAAAGGCATTCCCTGTTTCTACCAAAAATGTAATTCTCTCTGATCCAGAAAACCATTCCTTGCCCTCTCAGCTTACCTCCCCCTCAGAGCCAGACACTCCCATCTCTCAGTATAACTCAAAGATAAATGCCCTGGAATTCTACAGCCATGTTTTTGCATCTATGACTGAAATTGTTCAGGAAAAGAATTTGACATTCTTTTTGTAAAAGCCAGAGAGGCTGCTGGCTCAACACAGCATGAAGCTCACTTGAGTTCAATGAGGAAATCGTCTGCCAATTTCAAAATCTTCCCAACCATTGACTAACTCCTCTTCTCCACCCCACCCTCAATGATTACTGCTAAGTAGTTGAGTCAATCAATCAAGTTTACCATTTTGTAAGAAGTTATTAGAGGATTCTCAGGTACACCACACCCTGACTATCATGTCTGAAAGTCATTAGCCTGCAAAGTTCTGAGCAAAATAATGCAAACTGAAAATTGCAGAATACACAAGAATAAAACTGTAAAAAAATAATTATCACATGCTGCTCGCATATAGAATAGCCCTTCAATATGTATAATTATAAGACTATTTCTTGCTTCATCTATGTTTAAATTATATTCATTCTATGAAGGGCATGTTCTTAGAAAATTTCCCTTCACTTGTGGAACTAAGTTTCATTGGCTTCAAAGTATTTATTTCCTCTCAACTGTATCATTACTTTCATGTAACTGTCAGCTGAATATGCTCAAATATGTAATTTTAGGCTGTACTATAAAGAAATCTGTGAATAGGACATCTTCCCAGCAGATTTTTTAACTGACAGTTAATGGGAAGTAAAATTATAGCTACAGTCTGATCCTCTGTCCTGCACTAAGTCTTACAATAAATCTCACAGTAAGGTCACCTCCCTTAGTCCATCTCAAGGTAGAAAACAATAACACCACAGCCATTAATGTGTCCCTGGCTATAATTTTTACAATTTTGACAGTCAAGCCTCTAAGGTTCATCAAGATGTTGTTGAAGTTGCTGTTAACAACATATAAAAATTTGTATTTCCTCTACTTCACTATCAAAAATTATCAATAAATCTCTATAAATACTTCTTTCTTTTAATTGGCATAAATAATGCTTATACTCCTTTACTGACATAGTATAAATACATACATGTACTTCAGGTACATCGAAAGAAATTAAGTTTTATCTACAAAATTGTGAAAGGCTGGACACTAAGTACAGTACAATCATTAAAGAGAAACAGTCCAATTTTGTTCTTCATAGAGAAATAAACCTCTGGCTATTATTTATGTATTTCCTTAGAGCCCAGAATTCCTGGCAAATTAGCAGCATTGGAGTATTTTGTCCAGATAAGAGTACATTATTCAGTTCAGTGGATTAAAAAAAAACACAACAAACCAACAAAAAAAACTCAATGCCTCTGTTAAAATCCATGTCAGCCTTAATTACCACTGGGAGTTTACTTATTTATATCCTCAGATATCCAGATATTTTACTAGAAGGAAAATACACTTATACTGCTAGAAAAATTACTGACTAAGAATGCTTACTGGAAATTCATTTTCAAGTTAACCAGGAATATTTTTGTTATTTCTTTCTGTTTAAATTGTGCAGTGAAATGACAAAGTGATATTAAAATCCTGGGTCTACTTTCAATAAATTCATATTTTTTTTAATAAGAATGGAGGAAATGGTTTTCACTTAATGATGTTCTGATGTAATAAAAATATTTGTCATACAATATGCTGTATTGATATTTTTGCAACTGTGAAAAATCAAAATATGGTCAAAACCCCAGCACTGTATGATTGGTTTTCATTCCATTAATTTGTGGACCCATCATAAATAATTAGCAAATATTGATTTTTTTGACAGTAGAGTGCAATTCAGATAAAGTCAGAAGTATCTTCAGTGCTTATCTTGATAGTTCTGCATACAGCCTTTTTCTGAAAAACAGAAGGTAAAACTCAGGAGCTCCTAACAAGAGCTTTTCCACACATCTTCTGTTATTTGTGCTAAAAACAAAGTGGCAGTGCTGCATTTCAGTTTCTGGTTTCTCAGAAAGACAGTAAAGTTTTACATTCAAACAATAAAGCAAACTTTAGGATTAAAAGCTAGGTACTTTAAATATTTATTTTATACTCATGACACTTAGGTTTTTTTTTTGTTTTTTTGATGGTCTATCTTATTTTAAGCAGTGTCCAAAGAGCAGTAGAGTTATGTAGTCTCTCTTTTCAAAGTAAGGACAAGGAGATCAGGTTATTCAGGTACTTGTCCAGTCAAGTTTAGCATATCTTTAATGTGGAGATTGCACACCACACTGGGAATCCCGTTCTACTGTTTGACTGTTCTCATTATATTTATGTTTTTTCTGACCAAAATTTCTCATGCATCAGCTGTACCCATTGTATTTTGCTATTTTGTCTTAATGCACCATTAAGAATCCATCTCCATCTGTGTACAGTTCTCTGTCATTTAGTACCTGAAGAGAGCAGTAAGACTCTCCCTGCAGCTTATCTTCTTAGGACTGTACAAACACAGCTCTCTTAACCTCTTCTCATTCATTCTGTACTCCAATCACCCGCACCATCTCAGTAGCTTCTTCAGTTTGCTCTAAGACATCAATGTATTTTATGTAAATGGGGTGCTCAAACCACATACAATACTCCAGATGCAGTCCCACAAGTGCTTAATAGAGGTAGAAGTTTACCCCCCTCAGCCTACTGGCTTCTTTCTTACTAATATTCTGCAGAATGCAATTGTCTTTCTTTTCTTGGCTTTCTTTACCAAGACCTGCCCATGACCTTCTCTGCAAAGATGTTTTCTGCCCTGCTGGCACCGAGCCTATACTGCTGCATGGCAGATTATTCCAACCCAGATCCAAGACTCAGCATTCACCTTTGTTGAAATTCATGAACTTTTTGTCAGCTTGACTTTTTCATGTCCTTTGTCATTAAATCCTCTGCCCCACTGAGCAAAGGGTCCAATTTTTCTAGGCTGCCTTTTGCTGCCAATGTACTCACAAAAGTCAGTCTTGTTTCTTTTATAGTACTGCTTTCCTAACATCACCTCTACACGCTTGGGCAATGCCTCTGTTGGAAATAACCAGGAAGCCCATCCCAGATTCTACCTTCTGTGTACATTCTTGTTTTGCTTATCTTCAGTCAAGATTCTGCTGTTCACCCCGTGGGTCTTCTGCAGTATCTGTGTGGCTTCTTTCTGCATGCTGGCATAGACCACTCTAACTGATGACATTGTCCTTAAAGGTCAATCAGCTCCCCATGGTGCTTCTGCTCTCCAGTTCAGACTCTTATGGGATCCTGCCAGAAAGATTCCTGAACAAGTCAAAGGTGTTTCTCCCCAAGTCCATGTAATTCTATTTGCCTTGGTAAATTTGTTTTTTTAGAATTTTAAACTTTGCAGTCTTGTGGTCACTGCAATTAAGGACCCCTCCTATCTTCAAATTGCTTGCACTCTGTCATGCTATGGTGCCCTTCCAGCAGATACCAAATTTGGTAAGATTTTCCATTATTTTCCTAGTCACGAGACTTCCTTAAGCTGGTCAGAGAATTTATCTACTCTCTCCATTTGGGCATGTGGTTTGTAGCTGATGCCTTCCACTATGTAACCAAGGCTGCTCTGTCCCATGACCATTACTGATGCCATGGGACAGCTCTTTACTGGCTTCTGACAGCGCCAAGATGAAGTTCTGTGCAATCAAGCCACTCCATAGCACAGATGATTACAGCTACTGCTAACATAAAACGTTACATTTGTTATGAAAAGAACTATTCCTGCACTAATTAACTTGCCTGAACCTCAAAGACTGTTCTAGCTTCCAAACACTTTCGCAATTCAAACAATTAATTTTAATTCTACAGCTCTATGGGAATAGAAACCTCAGGTGCTGGGTTTTTTCCTTCTTTTTGATCCACAGCTTAAATACCATAAAATCACATAGATTTTTTTTTTTTGTCTCTCAGTGGATAAAAACATCAAAACTTTTAAACCCATTTCACATATAATATGGCAGGTAACATTTTACTCAGAGGTGTCATATGGTTAAACACAAGTGACATTTATATCTGCTTCTATGTATGACTAAAAGATATAGAACCATTCATTTAATCTAAACTGGTTTGCTAAATCCTACCAGGTACATAACTTACCTAAATCAACTGGCTTTGTAAAATTTGTTACAGCCCTTTATTTTCTTTTATTCACTCAATCCCCTCAAGTGGCAGGCAGATGGTCAACTAGAGAAATAAAAAGGATGATGGAGGTTTAGTTTTGGTGGTTTGCTTTTTTTACAAATAAAATATTTTTCAGTATAAATATAATTGGGATGAAGAATTCAGATTTGTATAACACAAGGAAATAAATAAAAGGCAATCTAAACAGCAATAAATAAATGCCCCACTGTATCTTTATACTGTCTCATACACTACATGTGCAGATATTCTCCCATGAGAAGGGCACATAGATACTTTTTTTTTCAGCTTCTCTTTCATTCCCATTTGCACACTAATTTAAAAATATTGATGCCTTTTGTAATAGAAATATGGATTGTCAAGATGGTGACTTCTGATGCCTGAAAGTTTTTGTAACTCTTACAGAAGCTAAGCTCAATCATCAGAGGTCAGCTTTGGGAGAAAAAAAAAAAAGATGACTACTTTTAATTTGGTTTCTGAGTCTGGAAAGTACAATGAAATAATGTTTTAGATCTTTCTTACATGCTAAAGGAAAAATCCTCCTGCTGTTATTCTTAAATTTAAGCTGGAATTCTAAAATAATTTTTTTGTTGCCAGAAACTGGAGCTTAAGAAAGCACACATAACAGAGGAAGGAAGCTTTGATGGAATGTTTTTCTCTCACACTTTCAGGAGCTGACTAGCCTTTAGGCCAACTGATTCTTACAAAAAAGATCTTTTAAAATCAAAACCAAGAAGAACAGCATGACAGAATGGAAAAAGGCTACAAAAGTGAAAAAATGTTTATAAAAAATGTATAAACACATCAGTTCCTCCTTTCTTCTCAGGGTTGCCCCATATTTAATTTGCTGTTCATTCATCTGTGCAGGCTGGAACACATAGTCTCAGCCTTTGCTGTTTTCTTACATTCTGTCTTGGATGACCAAGACCCCTGCACATGGATCTGCAGCTTGCTGCCATACAAATATTTAGTCTGTGGACTGGACTTTGCAGCTGGGTTAAAGAGATAGTGAGCATAACCACAGTTTAAACTGCACCCAAAATACATGTTTAGAACAGACAAATCTACCCTGAACTCTAAATCCAGAACTGGTGAACCCCATTAAGATCCTTCCTGGGGTTCTGCAGCACCTTCAGAGGCATTGTTAGTGGATAAGAAGCATGAAGATCACAGCTGAGGAAGCTGGATTGATTCAGCTCAAAAATGTTAACTAGGGAGAGAAGGATCACTACAAGTTTGCTCAAATTAAGCTGGAACTGTAACCAAGAATGAAAGAAAAATTATTTTGCATGCTCTTCAATGCACTTTTTTACCATATCTGCTAAAGACATAGCCATGAGCAAATCACCTCACAGTCACTTTTGAGTCCAAAGATAGTCTAATTTATAATGAACATAACTTGCATGGCTTTAAATGTTCAGTACAAAGCAGTGCAAAATAATAAGCTCACAGAGGAAAATAAAATTATCTTTCATAAACATTACTTGATAAAATACATTGACTTTTTTAAATAATAAGGAAGCTTATCAAATGTGAGATGCAAAGTGTAGCAACCATGCAGAGAAGTCAAATTATGTAGGCTTAGCCCTCTGTCTTTGGACTCACTCTAAATTTACAGAAATAAAAACTAATAATTTATTGTACCTATACAGGAATACAAGTTCTCATTCAGCTAAGCCAGCACACTCTTCTTGTGGTTTGCTTTATTTTGAAAAAGTTTATAAAATATTAACAAAGGCATCAAAAGAAAATTTTAAAACGCAGTTTTATTTTTGGGTCTTTGATATACTCACTTGAACACTCCACAATAAGTAAAGGGTAATGCTAACCATGTTTTCCCTACTTAGGAAAAATCCACAATGACTTGGGCATAATCACATCCATATCAGTAAGAAAATTTTCTCCTGTTCTTAAGGCTCACCATTAAGGGAAATTTTAGGAACAATAGTGTTCATTTGTCCTTCTTTAAGGACAAATTTCACAATCTGCTGCTGTCATAATTCCAGAATCAAGGTATATGTAAAACAAAAAAATTCCTTCAAGAGGTAAACAATATTTTTCTTTGCTTTAACTTTATTTTTTCCCTAGATTGTATCCTGTAACAGAAATAAATATTTGTTTTGTCATCATAATATCTCTTTAACATCTAAGTCTGCGTAACAGCAAAGTAAATAGTCGTGTTGCAGTACAACACCTGAAAATACAACAGCACACAAGATTCTGTTCATGTATTAAATCTAGCTCACAAAATGAGTTCAAGACAAAAATATCCTCCATCGGAGAACCCATACCCTCTCTGCAGCTTTTCTTATATGCATTCATCATATATGACTTTAATTTGGGTGACAGCTGCTGTGAAATGAGGTTATTAGAGAAATATTCTCAGAAGTGATGCTACTTGCTGAGGGAAAACAGCATGGCATTTTTGCTTATTGGGACAAAGCAAAGTATCTTGTGTTGTAATACTAATTCACCAAAGTTACAAAACATAGATATAAATAACTATTTGTTTGGATTAATGTCAATTACTTGAATAGGATGAAAGAGTCCTTCAGATTTGGCTGTACAGAACAGAGAATACTGAATAAAACTAAAATTGGAATCTCTATGTACAACAGCACCTGACTCCTTGCTGTCCATACACATAATAGTGAAAAACATAGAACTAGGAAAAGGTCACAAGAGAAGGAAAAAGTGCACATTTTTCAATAAGCCACCTATTTATATATCTGGACATGCACAAGTTTCTATCCATCTATGTGTATTTATTATATATTCTACATCAATTTTATTCAGGTTTTACCTTAAGACTATATTTATAGTCCTGCATATAAATAGCTTTTCTGTACCGTAGAGTACTATTCTCAGTGGTCTCTCTCCCATTTCTTCCATTCAAATAGAGCAGAAAATATAGGTGCACTCTGCATTTGAATTGGAGGGCTCAGTTACAGGACTATGTAATTGAATTAAAGATACACTTTTTCCAGTTAATTCTGATAAAGTGGTTCAGCTGGGACTGCAGCAGTGCATTTCATCACAGTGAACCCTGCTGCACTTTTGGCAACCGAAGGTTCAGGACAGGGTTCATCCTGCTTCCTCAGGGAGCTGGGTCTTAAAAACAGAACCCTGGATCACAAGGGGTTCCTTCCACTGAGATCCACCTCAGGTCATTTAAAACCTGTCCATTGTTAGTCATTTCAGGAAGGTGAATGAGCAACACAGATCCTTAACCTGCTTCAGCAGTGACCCCTTCTATGAGGGTGTGGGAGTCACTACTACAAAGGCAGCACAGTGTGAGCAGACTGAGGCACAGACCTCTTATTTAAGTGCAGAGAAGACTTTTCCAATGTTCTTTTCCCTCTGTTAACACAAAATAAAGCCAGCTGCTTTAACACTGGTTTAAAAACTGAATGGCCTTTGAAATAGTTTATTATAACTGCAACTTTACTTTTTGTTTTTTCCCCTGTGACTTAATATTTTAAGGCACTTAAAAAATTAGGACCCCTTTTATACATGTATACATCCAGGTCCAGTAGAAAAAGGTCTTTCTTCTCAGGCCATTGAACCAAATTCTTCATGTGTGAAATGCAAATGGAATCAACAAATTCAAGCATAGGATCAGTAAGTATCTGACACTGTCCTTATGACAAAAGGATCAATATGAATCACAATCTATTAAAATATCTTTGATGATTTTGTGCAGTGAAGGTTTTAGTTTTTTTTGATTTTTGCTTCTTTAAATACCAAATCTAAAATACAATGAGATAATGACATAGGCAGCAACTAATCCTTCAGCTTTTCCTGTTTACAATTATGCATTGCAGTTTTTCTAAAGACACAAAAAGTAGCAGAGAGAAGAATGGAAAATGGTAATAAATAAGGGTCTGTGAGAATCAGATTTTTACACAACAACAATAAGCCTCTTAATGCCTCAATATCAGAGAATCACAGAGTGGGTCAGGTTGGAAGGTACCACAGTGGTCATCTGGTCCAACCTCACTGCTCAAACAGGGTCATCTTAGACCACATGGCACAGGATTGTGTCCAGACAGTTCTTGATATCTCCATAATTTCCATAGTTTCTCAGATGCAGTTATGGAACTGCAAACGCTGGACAGTCAATTAAATCAATATAGGGTAAATAGAATTCCAGCGATGGGGCTGCCAAAAGAGAGAAGCATCTCTTTAATGAAGGGGAAGAGCAATCACAGACAGTCTGAGGTGACAGCTGTGGTTGTGATGCTTGTAATACAGGGGCAAAAAGGCTGGTTTGGGCCAATTAGTCTACAGGGTATTTGTATACCAAATCATTGTGATTGGTATGATTTAGGAAGCATCTTCTTTCATCTTTTTTCTCTATAGCCTGTAACTCCAAAGAACTCAATACATTTTTCTATGAATATTATAATGAACATGCTGTAAAAAGAAAAAAAAAATTATTAATTTGAATTTTATGAGCTGTTGGAGAAAACCAGGAGTAAATGCTTGTCATGTGATTACAATGCTTGTAATCAGTTTTACTGGTATGATTTACTTCAGTAACATTAACTTAACATCCCTGATTCTTGCAGGTTTTGTTTTCTTCCTCCCTCAAACAAATTCTGAAGAAATAGCTCACAGCTTTTTAATAAATGGAGGAGAAAAGACACATCAGAGCAAAATAAGTTACTAGGTTCATAAAATCCTTGATTCCTTGGAGAAAAAAAAAAGCCATGCAGATGAGGAGGACCCCTTACTTTGTGCTAGTGACTGTGAAAGAAATTTTGTGCAAAACTCAGGAAAATATAGTATAAGTGCAAATAGCCAGAGAAGTCCTAAACATTTCATGAATATAAAAGGAATTATTTTTGAGATTTTGCACAGGTAAAATCCCCACTTTCTCTTTCAGTCATGCTCACACTTCCAGGTGTACTGAGGAGGGGATAGGAGTGGGAGGAAGCTTTTCTGAAAAAAAACCTATATATTACAAGGTTCTTCAGGGTTCTAGGTTAAAGGAAACTGTTCCTGTGATGCCAGGAATCTTGGCTGAATGTCCATTGGTCCCAGGAATTTTGGAAATTACTCCTGGCTGACAGATAAAAAGGAGCAAAACTCAAACCCGACTATAACCAAATTTCTGTTCATATTAACTAAGAAGGCAACCTGCCTAGATGTTTTCTTCTGTAACAGGTCCTGCAACTGCTTTATCACACGATGTGTGATTTCAAAAAAAAGAGGAAATGTTCAATGAAGCCTACTCAAATGAGCTCAGAGAACTTGCACAGAACTGAGCTGAGCAGATGGAATTTCGGCTCTTGGCTGAAGACAACATTTCAACTCAACGGTCCTGTGTTCTTCAAATATAAGTCTATAATATTTAATCTTGGGGTTCCTTGAATTGCGAAGAAGGTACCTTAAAACATAAGTCTGTAGCATGCATATAATTTTTGCACACACACATTAACACACACACTATATAGCACTGATTCATTAATTTTTAATTGTATTGTACATTCTCTTTTACTCTTACCCGCCTTGAAATATTTCTGATTCAATCTGGATTATAGGGACACAAAATCCAGAAGAGAAGCTCAAAGCATATACTACATAAAACAGCAAAAAGTACCTACTTTTCAAGACAAAAAGCTGTTTCATTTTAAACTTCTATTCACCCTTTCAATTGCCTTATTTCTCACTAACACATTAACACTATTCTAAAATTAAAGAATATGGTCTTTTAGAAAGAGTGGGAAAAAAACCCCAAAATTACGAATGCACATGTTTATATCAGTATCAGTTTTATCATTCCATTATGTTGATCCCTGTAATATTCTCTAATATTAAAAAAAAAAATGCATTAAGTGAAGGCTGAACAAAATATTTACTTCCATGACTGTGAAACTGTAAAATTAAGGGATTTCAGTTTCCTCTTCATTTGTCCTGAATTCCTGATTTTTTCACCTTCGTGGTTTTTTGTTTTGTTTTGTTTTAACTACTAAGCATTTGCATGGAATACCATCAACCTTAATTGTTTTTAAATAAGCTTGCAATTTTAGGGGTTTTACTAGTAATTAAATAAATGTTGTTCCAAATGTTACTCCATTCTATAATTTAGGATATTGAGGAGCAACAGCTTAAATAACCATGGAGGGCCATAGCCAAAGTAATTTCATGATCAGAACAGTATATATTTTGCCAAGGATAAAAGTAAATCCACCATCTTCAAAAGAAAATTACTACAGAGAATGGGTCCCCGGTCACAATGGGTCCCAGGTCCCAAGTCTTTCTGTTTTCCACTCACATAGCCACCAACTGCATCAGGTGAGAATGTTTTTGCTGTAGAATGCTTGAATTCTGTAGAAAATTGCTATTGTATACATTTACATTAGAATTTTACCTTCTTATTTTCATTTTTTTCTCCCCAATATATTTTTAAGCAAAAATCAATCATTTGATTATTTCAATTACTAGAATTACATTTTCCAGTTTTCATTTTGTCCTAAAACAGCATTTTCCCATTATGACCATGAAAAAAAAAAAAAAAAAAAGATTAAAAATCCAATGGTTCTAGTACTAGACGTGGAAACTCAGAGTATAGATTTGACAATTGATAATAAAAAGAAAAATCTGAAACTTTAAATAACAACAAAAAATATCTAATTCTGTATAATATTTAGAATCTCTTGTGCTTGGAAAGCCCTCCCTCATTGAAGTCTTATATTACCAAGTAGTTCTTTTGTCACAGACTAGCAGCAAGGTTATATTTATTTATTCAGTAATGCACAAGAAAGTGCAATAATTTTCAAAATAAATAGTTGTATTTTATTAGACCATTGGAAGTCAGAGAAAAAGGCAATATAATAATACAAGGTGGGGAAAATGTACTCCATTGTAGATATAGCTAATCCTGCAAAACAAAACTCTATTATTAGGAGATGACTAATCAAAAAAAAATACTATCTACTTCCTTTGTTGTTCGTATTTGAAGCAAATATTTTATGGACATATATAAACTTAGAAAAAGAAATTATGTTCAACTATTTTTCCTATTGAGAGCTAGGATGTAACATTATAAGAAATGTTCTAATTATATTGATGTTCTGATAAGAGAGAAAATTGGCTTCCATATGAAAATAAGGCAGCTGTAGTTTTCTGTCAGGTTACAGGAAAACACCTGCTTTTTTCATAAGTGACTCCATTGATGTTAGGCCCCTCTACTACAGCTTGGGATTTTGATGGTGATCAGAGCACCCTACCACAACCCACAGTGCTCCATGCTCCAGAACAAATGGCCCAGCTGGATAAGTGCCCAGAGCATAAGGTACCTGATTTCTATCTTCATGATTAGTGACAAGGCATAAATTGAATACTTAAAGGAGTGCAAATGTTCTCAGACTGATTCTTAGTATGCAAAAATCATCCTACTAAATTATCTTCTTGGCTGACATTGTGAAATGTGTGATCTGGCAGAAGGTACAGCTTTAGCTTTGCTTAAATGAATGCATCAACTTTCACAATGTTGTAGGAATGGAACTACAATATTCTGTGATAGTTCTGAAGATAAAGTGTGTCAGTGTCACCGTGAGATATTTCATGCACAGGATCCAGAAAAGAACAAGATATTTGTACAAAATACTCAGTTAATTGCAGAAAAATTTCCACTCTCCAAAATAGAACAGATTATTTAGTACATGTATTGAGGAGGCAGATCAATTTTACTGCTGTGATATAATTCACATTTTCTCAAATAATACTTTTATAAAGGCATTATGCCTGTTTCTGCTCCCCCATTTTGCTTTGGAAGTAAACATACCTGTACAGAACCATGCACTTCCTATGATATACTAACAGTCATAGTAATTAATCAACTCAGCTATGGATAAAATTGAGTTGCACAATAAAGAGTTCACTTACAGTACTAAATGCATAGCCCAAACTATAACTTTGTTTAAACTTGAGAAAAGACTCGGAGATAGCATAAGCCTTTAGAAATATGTATATCCTTTAAAAACCAAAAGAAAAACAACAACAACAACAAAATGAAACAAACCAAAGAAAAAAAAATAAGCAAGTAAACCACTGGAAATTTTGGAGCACATGATATGTTGGCTACTCTCTGCAAGTGTTGTGGGTGAGAAGTCTTTATGAAAGCCTGAGAGAATGTTGTAGAAGTGATAACTACAAGTTAGCCCCTCATACTCATGAAAAGATGTGATATATAATATTTAAAAAAAAATCCACAAAGAAGAATATCCCCTTGTTGACATCTATCCCTGTCTTAAAAGTTTCCATTGCCACTACAAGACACATCATGCAGACTACATTTCTGACTTAGTGTTAGCTTGGCTACCCTGTCATTCAGTAGAAGAACAGTTAATTGGATGACAGGGGCTTTTCAAAATTTGGTTGAAAGTGTTACAAGTAAAGGCAGAGTAGTTGATCTCAAAAATGTAGCTGAAACACTCCTTGTACTTAATTCTCCTCATTTTTCTATGCTTGTTTCTATTACACTACATGTAATACAGGACTAGCACCATGACCTCTCTCTAGAATCTTCTCTTCTCTCAGTATCAAGGATAATAACTCATAGAAGTAGGAATAATTTTCTCTTTCTACAATCCTGATAGTATAACAAAGAGCACTCAGGAAATAAATCTCTTTTGAAAGACAGAAAAATACATTTTTTATATGTGTGCATTTTATAGAAAATCATGTTCATAGTAAGTATTTAGGATATGAGGATTTCTCTTACTTTTTTTTTTACTAAATTAAAAATATTGAATTTGACCTTACAAGTTAAGCACATGAGTTGCAATTACCTAAGACATACTGCAGGTAAACACTTGTTTTTATTGGTTGCCATGAAAATTAAGTGGCAAGCTTATTACACGGTCATTTCTGATTGTTTGCTTCTTTGTTTTTTCTTCTTAATAAGAAAATTGGCCATAAATTACAATCGTTCTGCAAGCTATCTTTTTTCGTGTGGTGACAACTTCTGTCTGACATAGAATTTGCCTATTTCTTTGTTTCAATATGTCCATTTAGTTATCCTGGACAAAAAAACCCCACCATATCCAGGACTATTCTTAAATTATTTTGTCCAAATACTAATTATTGTCATGTCCTAGAAAGTGATATCCAACTAGACCAATTTGTGCAAATACTAATTATTGTCATGTCCTAGAAAGTGATATCCAACAAGACTTATACTCACACATATCCTCTGATCATACTCACTTGCTAAATCAGAAGTTTCTATTTATCCCCTTTTACTTACCTATTAAGACTTCACAGTAGCTCTCAACAATCTATCTTTAACACATCTTTAACTGTGCAAGTACAAATCCAACATCCATTTCTCACTTGCTGAAAAGGAGTCAATGCTACTACTCAGTCTGGTCAAGTAGAACTATAAGTTCTTTAATAATGGCAAGGAGAGGAAACTGAAGGCTCTATAATACTTTAAAATTATGAGGAGAAATAAATAGTCCCAGATTTACAAAAATTACCTTGCTTTCTGAAGAACAAGGAAGAGTCTCATAAGATCTATGGTAGCTGCAGATACAGAAAAAAATTTTTGAGCAAGGGAAACACTCAATTTAAACTCCTTTCCTGTAACACCTTGCAGTTCATCGCAAATTTGCAGGGTACCCGTGTCAATAGTCTCAATGACAGGAGCTTAAACTTTGTAAGGCATTAAGCTCAACACTGTAGGATCCATAAAGTATTTCATAGGTAGATTCAAGTGCAAGTGTATTTTGGTTAATGATAACTGGATATCATTCTGAAGGATTGGGGAATCACACATACACAATAATCCCTAGCCATAATGCTATCAGATAAAGTTTTCCATTAGTATGTTTTGGTGGTAGTGCTATGTTATTCATGCTATCAGGACATTGTTAAGTAACTCTTAAGACAAAATATTTATAATTCATTGTCTTGAACAGAATCTTTTGTTATTTTTAAGCAATAACTCTGTAAATAATAAGTTTAAATAGGTATTTGACTGCAAAATCGTGTTTCACATGATATAAATAATGTTTCCCTAACATTTTCCATAAGATATTAAAATTCTTATTTTAACAGTCCATAAATTCTCACACCTCTGGCAGATTCCTTCTCTTATGTACACATTCACTCCCTTCAGCTGGTGTCAAAGAATAGAGCGTTACTACTTTTGCTCCATTTTGAGGTTTGTTTTCTGTATTTAAAGCACGTTTTCTTACTGTGTTCTCATATCAGAAGGTTCTAAACATTTTCCGTATCTAGAATTTGATTTCAGTTGTCAGTATTCCATTCAGAATTATATTTTACTTCAGCTTTCTGGATGATAAATTCTAATTCATTCAAATTACAATTCTAAAATTTGCTACATAGCTTTTCAGCTACTTCTAATGTATAAACATACTGTAAGAGAAGAAGAAAATAATCACAATAATAGTCCAGAAGTTTCAATAAAGTCCAATAAAGGAAATAACAAAATCTCCTTCCATATGTACTAGCATTATTGAGGAATAACTTTACCATTTTGTGGAAGCACTCTGTTATAACACTGAATGGCTTTTAGTCCAGGAATGAATAAGAAAGAAAATTCCTTTCACAATTTTTCACTTGCAAATTAAAAAGAAGAACAACAAAAACAACCAAAAACAAAAAAAAAAAAAAAAAAAAAAAAAAAAAAAAAAAAAACACAAACCCCCAAAAAAACAAACAAAAAAACCCCAACCCCAGATATAGAAGATATTTATAAAATCATATTTTTACAGGAGGAATAGCAAAAATGCATCATTTGAAGTAATTTTTAATTCCCAACCATCTTAACTTCGAAGACTGTCTCTTTGTGATGCAATTAACACCTTTTTTCACCGCGGCCCTGGAAAGATCAGAACTACATAGCTATAGCATAATATATAGCTAAATCAAAATAACTCAAGTTTTTTCCTGATTGTGAGATATTTAGTAGAAGGTGTTATCACACAGCAATCTTTCCTCCTAGAAGTAGTACTTATTTTTGTAAAATTTATAGGATATTTTATATCTTTGAGCCTTCAAGCCATCTGTGAAACTTGGCAAGAACTGGCCAATGGTTTAAAAAGTTGTTAGCAGTGGAGGAGGGCAGGATAACAGATAGACATACAGACAGTATGTATTATTAGATTAGGTGTTAGACCATACCTGAATTAGACTATGGGTGTTAGCAATGATTTTATTACTTGAGAATTTTCCGTGTCTGTTAGGAATCATCTCCATATGCCAATAAAAAGTAATTTTAACTAAAATACAGATTGCATCTTTTGCATCTGAGTGTCATTGTATGTGTGGTTCCCCTCCTTACAGAAGAATCTCAAAATAAAATCCATAAAAGGAATTGAATCGTACTAAATTATCTCAACTCAGGTATCAACCAGACATATGGAGCATGTAGTCACATTGGCTGAATCAAAATTAGTGTTAGGTCTTTTAGATACATTCCCTTTAATGATAAAACACCCTCCTGTGTGCAACTAACTATTGTCTGATCATTACAACTGCAAAAAAATCAGAGTATTGCTAAGAACTGCAATACTCAATGAGCACCAAGGATGTCTGGTACTTAAAGCAGTCTGTTCCCTATCCAGTAAAGGACCTAATTATGATCTTTATTATGCACAAGTTGCTTCTAGTGAGTGACATTTGGAAGTGGGATTAACTAGGAAATATATATTCAGGTCCTTGCCAAGAAACAGGTTCTGCTGGTAGAAGAAACATCATCTGAAATTGTATTTCAATACTGCAAAATAGTCAAACAAATGATAATACTATCTGCCTCACTTTGTTCATTAGCCAGTACAAACCTCATAAATTTTATACAGTTATTTGAGCAATCAGCACACACTACCTCAAGTTATAATTGCCCACTAGATATTAGAAGTTTCTCTGTTCCAGGCAATTTAATTGGTTGAATAATGTTGGCTCTCTTTCATAGTGAGGATTGACAAAATTTCATCAAAATACATTAAGATAAACTCTGTTGTTCTTTAATGCCCAGGACAAAATGTAAGAACGAAGTATAGGGGGATTACCATTTTTCTGTTTCTTGGGAGTAATGTATAAAAACATATTGTATATATGTGACACCAAAATACTGCCAATACCTATTTTTATTTTTTTCTAAGAAAGAAATAATAAAAGTATAAATGGAATAATTTAGAAGTTATTAAGGAATAAGGAGGGTTAAGTATGTAAGGTGCTCCTCATAATTCAAGTCTGTATAAAGATGTACTACTGAATGACTTGAAGAAGATGCTAACGGAAGTTACCACCAAGAGAGTAAGAAAAAGAGGAAGAGAGACAATCCATGCTGTGTGGTTAGTCCAACAGCTCAGGTGCATAACCTCAATACAGATTTACACACATGACTTTAGTCTAATAAACTTTTTATGAGCTGTGGAAAGGAAAAGCAGTGTTATAAAAGAAAATAGGTTTTTAAAAGATGTCAGGATATGCCTAGCCTTCAAAATTTCTCCATACAAAGATATGTTGAATCCCAAGATTCTGTAGAGGTCAGGAACGCTGACTTTAACTTGTGTCTGGAAAATGCATTAAACTTCCCTCTCAAATGACATTTCACAGTATTTTCTATCTACTATCAGTGAGAAAATATTCTTTGAAATAAACACTGTACAGGGTCATAGAGAAGAAAATTGCAGAAATAGCAACTACAGCAGAGCTAAGATAATAAATTGGATGTTCCTGTAAATGATTTTTAAGTTTACACTTTCACTTTCCACCTCTGAAAACTGACATAATTTGCAAACTTTTTCTGCCAGAGAGCTTGTGGTGCAACTCTTTTCATGTACCAGCATTTATCACAATCACAAGCTTTTCAGGAAAAAAAAAAAAAACAAAAAAAAAAACAACAAAAAACCCCAACAAAACCAAACTCCAGTCTGTGTGACAAATAGCAGGATATTTCTTGTGAAAAATCTGCAAATGACTTCCTTCCTGGATCTGATGACTCACAGTACACAACACAAAACCCTTTTCCCAAGCATAGGGGACACAGCAAATGGAGAATAGCAACTTTGAAAAGGTGCAAATTAAGTGTTTTCATTAAGATCTGCTTATCAGAAGTAGCACAGTACTAAACAGTAGCATAGATTCTGCATATCATTCAATACATCCTCAGTGTCTTTTCATAACTCACCACAGTCTCTTTTTGAAGGTAACGGACAATAGGTCAAGAGGAAATGGGTTCAGGTTGCACCAGGGGTGGGTTAGACTGTGTAGTGGGAAGAAAATCTTCACTGAAAGGGTACCCAGACATTGTAACAGGCTGCCCAGGGAAGTGGTGGAGTCATCACCCCTGGAGATATTAAACAGACCCATGGATGTGACATTCAGGGAGATGGTTTGGTGGTAGATTTGGCAGTGTCAGGGCAATGATTTGAGTCAATGATCTTGAAGGTCTTTTCCAACATAAATGTCACTTTAACCTTTCAAGCCTTTCTCTAAGCAGTTACACATGTACCATCTGTGACCAGAGGCAAAACAATGAAGAAATATTTTCTATTAAATTAAAAAAAAAAAAAAAAAAAACTAAGCCAAAAAAATTTTCCACAATCTTCTCAGCTAATTCTCCCATTCACATATTACAAAAATCTGTAAGGTCTCTCTGACCAAGGCCAACACTTCTAGTGACACTTCTATCCCTAGATCAGTAAAAGGTATATGGCTTTCCATTAGTCATTTAACAAAGGATATGTTGGGAAGTTTCAGAGTTCTTATTAGCAGTAATGTGGCTGTTTATGAATATCGACATTATAAGCCATTCATTAGTCTCAGTACTAGGAAGGTGTGGGATCATATTGCCTATAAATTTACTTAGACTGCAAAATTTCGCTAAGAATTTTGTATTAATTAATTCAAAGTGGTGTCTTTCACAGCTTTATAAAAGAAATTATCTTCTTTCTTAACTCCATTAAAACATATTTACTGAGTTATGGACACCACAGCCTGAAAAATTTAACTGATTGAGTTCAAATTACTAACTGTTGATTTCTCTTGACTTTGAAAACATGGTGACATCTATTGGCAGACATTTCCAGCTTGATAATATTTAAAGTGGCTCTGCAAAAGGAAATACAAAATCCTGTAATATCACTTCCCAATTACAACTATGTCATTGTTGAAGTAATGTTGAAGGAGTTGATCCTTTCTCTCTGCAGAACACTGGAGTGACCACACCTGGTCTTCTGGGTGCAATTCTGGCCTCCCCAATACAAGAGAGACATGGACATATAGGAGAGAGTTCAACATATTGAGAGACATGGAGAGAGTTCAACAAATGACCAAGAAGATTGTGAAGGGACTGGAGCATCTCTCCTACAAGAAAAAGATGAGAGAACTGGAACAGGCCAGCTTAGAGAAGAAAATGCTCAGATTGGATCCTACCAAGGAGTATACATATCTGAAGGAAAAGAATGAATAAGAGGGAAACACTATTCTGAGTGCTGCCTGGTGACAGGGCAAGAAGCAACAGGCACAAACTGAAAAACAGGAAATTCCAAATGAAAATGAGAAAACACATCTTCACTGCAGTAAGGCAGGCTGTGCAGCGAGGTCAAAAATCTTCTTCTGTGGAAATATTCACCATGCAACTGGACATGTTCCAGGCAAGATGCTGTAGCTGACCATGGTTGAGTTGGGGCAGCAGACTAGCTGATCTCAAGAGGTCCTTTCCAACCCACATGATTCTTTGCCTCCCTAAATTTGAAAGGTCTTCTCTCAAAGGTATTTCCAGGTACCCATACACACAGCACCACACTAAGAATTATATTTAAATAACAAATGCTCTAAAGAACTATGAGACACAGCAAACAAAGGCTTTTTAATTTTAATTTCATCAGTACATTACCCCTCTCCTTGTATTGTACTAACAAGGGCCTGTAGGTGGTATCATAATGCAAGCAATGTATAAAAGAAAATATTAATGGCCATAAGGTGAAATATTTAAATAAAAAATCTTGGTTAGCTTACCATCTGCCTGTGCATGTATAGAGGCAAAAGTGTGTGAATATAAGTTTTTACATTGTTTGAGTTTTCTAATTTTTTAAGAACATCTCTATAAAACTCTAAGCAATAATGATCCAATGATTACAAGCATGCAGTATAGCAAAAGAAAAAAGTCTTAAAATTACTTCAGTATTATCAGAATCCAGGTGAAATTTCTCTCAGCTTGGTTGGCACATGCCAGAAGTCTTTCAAGCCATGCAGACAAGGTTTAGAAGTATACTTCTTCACAATACTTAACTGTACCACAGATAAAACATCAACAACAGCTCCTTACTGTGAGCTCCAGGCAATTAATTAGATTGTGCCTTTGGTATAATTAGTCTGGTAGACATTATAGAGCAGTTGCACTAAGACTAATGTATATTATTCCAGCCTAACAGAACAGGAATAATCATTCTCATAAGCCTGACTCTTCAGACAAAAAACATTACTGAGGTAAAATAAAGCCTGCAGCCCCAAAGAATCTATACATTTGAGAGTTTGACGTAAAATTCTCCCAGTATAATCTCCTAGATTTCAGGCTCAAATTTGCAGCTCTACTCCTACATCTCTAGAGGAAGACCTAGATTTCATTTTGATCAGGTGACTATAAAATCTGATAAAGTTTTGGCAGTAAGTGATAAAACAAAAGAGAACATTTAAAATAAAGTGGGTGAACAGTGAAGATCTTCAGAGTTGTGGCTAGATATGTCTGTGATCTTTTGTGACTAAACAAACTTTTTTAGCATAAATATATCTCATTTGTATATATGTACATTGTCATTTCCATATATGAAATTCCATGCAGTCATTGACATAATTTAACACACTTTTTGTCATACCAGTCAAGAAAGACAAGAGCTTCAGAAGCTGACTCAAGATTCTATGCAAATATTTTACTCTTGAACTGGATAAATCTAATAATCTCAGACATTTTTGATCATGAACATACCCACTGTTTTTCAATTACAGTTTTACTAGACAGGAGGGATAAAAAAAATCCGCATAATTGCCATAACTACACTTTCAATAATGTGAATCTATAATTAAAGCTGTATGTTTATGCAGTTTTATTATAAAGCCACTTCAAACATGAGCAGGTTTTCCTCTTTGGTGGGGAAAGACAATTAAGTAAAACAGACAACTTAGGTTACCACTTCTACCCACACTTGCAAAAAGGCCACTTGCTGAATTATCAGAGTAGTGCAAGTTATGTACTTATTTTCTGTCTTTTTATGTGCACACAAACACTACATCTCAGACACCATTTTTTGACAAAAACAGATAAAGGATGACATGAAGTGTCAACACCTTTCCATATGGTATTTACCAAAAAAAGATATGCTTTTATATATATGGAAAATATATCACATATACACAGAATAGATTGCTCTTCAGCACAAGCAATCAATGGGGCTAAGAAAATCTATTCACTTTACATGTGCATGCCATCCTAATCAGTAGTAAGTAAAAGACCTTGCTGACAATATATAAGATAATTGGGGAACGAGAATAATGAAAGTTGTACTAAAAAAAAAAAGTTTTAAGGCATAATAAAATGTACTTCAAAAGCCAAAACATGTAAACAAAGGTAGAGTGATTAACAGAGATGACTTTGAACATTTGGTATAGACTGCATCATTTTGCAGAAACTGGCCTTAAAGCAAAGTTTGTACCAATCAGATCTTAGTACATTAAAATTTGTATATACAGATTTGTACATTAAAATACAACTTTGTTTTTATCTTAGTGTTTATCTAAACTCAAGAAATATACTTTTTTCAACTTAAAAAAAGGAACAAAATGCAGGTTTCTGATATATGAGCATATCATTGCACTTTTGAGAACACATAGTCAATTGTGAAGCTGTTAATGTGTTCTACAAGTTAGGTAAGAATGTATTAACAAACCACATAATTGGTAAAAAGGAAACAAATTGAATTTAGATAGACATCCTTTCCAAATGCCAACTAGTAAATCATGTCAGGATATAATACGTTTTTCACTCAGAAAATGAGAGCAAGGTGCACTTTTGAAATGTCTGTCTTTGGCTGTACAGCATGTAATTCGAAAGAACTGTATTTATGACCTACATTCAAGTAGAAAGGTGAAAAACACCATAAATCATCACAATTCACAGTAATATGTATCAAACATCTGATTCACTTCATTATATAAATGCTGACTGCCTTTCCTTCAATATTCTGTTCAGTTACATGATGGAGTAAGTCCATACAATGAGTAAACACCACACAAAATTACAGCAGCATTGACATATGCTATGGAATTGCATGACAGCCAAGAGTGTTGCAACACCTGAGTGTTAAGCTAGGAGCTTGCCCCCTATATCTCAGGCTTATCTGAAATACATATCTTCATCAGCTTTACCCTTCCTTTCATGCAATGGAAAAAATCTATACAAAATAAAAAAACCCTGCAAGAATGTCCACAGCCAATATAATTCATAATCAGTCTTTATTAATGCATAATTTAAGATCTGCTGACAATGTATCTGTGACACAAAATGCCCCTCTGATTTGAAAACCAAAATGTTGCAGTCTATCATAAAAGGTGCAGTCCCTTATTTAGATGTATCTAACACATTTAGTATTAAATTATTCTTCTTTATTATCCTAATGAGAAATATTCAATTTTTATTTTTGTTTTTTAACAGTGGTGGGTGTTAGTTACTCAAAAATTTAGTTTGAAAAAAATAATCAAATGATTGAGCTAAGTCTCCCAGTTCTAGATTCTTTCTAACACATTTTGAACACTGCAATGGTCTGATTAACCAGCACAATAAAGGAAGAGATATTTAAATTAAGAATTATCCTTGTAATAGTCCAAT
Organism: Nesospiza acunhae; assembly: GCA_013398715.1. Taxonomy (NCBI): domain Eukaryota; kingdom Metazoa; phylum Chordata; class Aves; order Passeriformes; family Thraupidae; genus Nesospiza; species Nesospiza acunhae. The sequence continues at coordinate 422,008 of VZSU01000842.1, read as the reverse complement.
GTGTAATCAAATCATTTAACATTAGTATAAAATATTACTTAAAAAAAATAAAATTAAGAGTTATTTGGGAAATTGTTTTGTGGTTTTACTTTTGTTAAACACAAGAAGTTCTTCACAGAGTTATGAGAAAACCAATCATTCATTGGAATTTCCCCTGGAAGTGCCTTGCACAGAAAGTCCTAAGGCCTACTCTAAGATTGTAACTAAGATACTATAATTTCATACCAAAATTTTAATCCCTCTGATATAGGGTATTTATGATAAAACAAAAATAAATCAGAAATATACTGCAGCCAAACCCTGAAATGATTACTGATTTTAAAATACTGCAAAAAAATATTCTTCCATGTATGAAATTGCTTTTATGCGGCAGTGAGAGAACACAAGGTTCATTTTTCTCCCTTTCTATTTTTTGATTACTTTGCTGCTCTTACTGACACAGTCTAGTACATACTATAGTAATGACCTAACCAAGAAAAAATTTCTAGATTATTAGTTACTTTCAGATTTTGAGACATACTTCTCTTTTTTTGCTCCTTACACAGCATTAAGTTTCAAGAATTTGGGTAGTTTGAATTTTCTTCAGTGTTAACCTTAATCAAGAAATTTGTTTTCCTTCAAAATATCCTATATCACAAAACAAGTAAAGTGTCCCTGACACAACCTATGTCCTAATGCAGTGAGTCACATTCCCTTTTCTTGACCACTTTGACCAAAAAATTGAGACAATGGAAGTGGATAGTTGTTTAAGCATTCAAAGATTGTACAGAAATGTAAAAACATTTTCCTATGTCCTGAATGCTCACACAAGTTGTTGCATGTTTTGCATATCTTTAGGTAGAATCTTAACAATCATTGCAAGACTTTTTCCCACTGGTAAGGTTTTCATACAGGTTCTGAAAGCAGTCTACGTGAAGTTTTTTAGCTTTGAAAGCTCTAGAGAGATCCCTTCTTGTGGTAATCTGCAATCCTAAGCCAGGTTAACACACTCAACTAATTCAGTTTCTTCTCTTTTAGTTTTACTTTTTTGAATAAAACTAAAACACAACAAAACCAACAAACCAGTAACAATAAATCTAATTATAAAATTGTACTTGTAAAAGAAAAAATGCTTAACCTCTTTATGGCAAGGTTAAGTCTGAACTACAGCTGACTTGCTTTAGGCTCTTCTTACATTGCTGGTTGTTTTTCTCAGACATAACCTTGTCACTGTATAAGCACTGCTGGTTTTCACAGCCAAACTGTACTTTGGACTTAGCTCCAACAAACTTATTTCTTTCCCTTTCAATATGTACTCTTGAAAATAGCTTCTAACCTATCCAGAAGACATGGATCATTGACATCTTGACATTTTTCACTCTTTGGCATTCCTTTATCATTGTTTCACCTCTTCAGATGTGACTTTGCTAGACAAGGTTATCCTACAACAATAATCAGCCACTTCAGGATTTGTGATAATAGAAAAGGAAAAAGAAAAGCCTTTCTTCCAAAAGATGTAACAACAAAAAGATCTCCCACTGAGGAAAAAAAAAGGCAAGATTAAAAAAATAAATATTTTTTCACAAGTTTTAGTTGCTAAACCACCTATAGTTATGGAACCATCCATTTGAGAAGAAAATATGACCTTCCACTCTGTGCCTTTTATCTTGGTCATGCTTTGTGGGTATTTTTATAGATCTAACAACTGAACCTTTCCATTTCATGTCCGCTGTGTCACATATATTGTAAGGAAAGAAGCTACAACATTGAGTCTTAGATGCTCTTTTAGCCTTTGTCACCTACTTGCCAGCAGGTTAGCCAATTCTGATTCTCTGAAGGTTTATCTGGATGTCCAGCACTGGAGACTGACTTATTCCACCACTGGAACAGAATTAGACACACTAAATAAAGTTAAGAATCCATGAAAGTAGAGATCAATGCCTAGGTCTAGCTCTCTTTATGATTTTCAGTAAGTCTGTAACACTTATCAAGTATGACCAGAAATCACTTCTACAAAGGGAATCTCTCAGATCTCTAGTACTAAACTCGATCTGTATAGTAAACATTCTGTGATTACAGTGACTGTCAAATATTTGTGTTCTGAAAAACTGTAACCTGGGTGCAAAGATAAACATTCCTGTATATAACTAAGGCATAAAAGAGATCTGAGCCAGGAAAAAAATCTCCTATGATTTTATCAGCTTCAACCAGTTACCTGTATCTACTGTTAAAATAAATGAAAGTGTTACAGTCTCTCAAAAGTGTACTTTTTAAAGCTATAACCTTTTTTTTTTCTTTCCTTTAATAACTAGACTGGTACATGTAGTTACAAAAACTGCTTCATTATTTAATGGGTCAGCTCTAGACCATTAGAACAGGAAACTATACATAAAAATTTAGTGAATTTAATTAAAAGGATTTTGTATTTATTAAAAATAACAATAATATGGTGAGATAAAGACACACAGCACATATGTGTCTTTCCATATATTTTTTGTGAGAGTTTATCAGAAAGTCAGCCTTCATAAGAGCACATACAAGCATATGTCCACCAAGGTTTATGCCCCCTTTTATCTTTTACAGTAAGCATGCATTTCTGAAAGACATGCCAAAGAACATTTAACCATATTGCCACCACAACATCAGTGGAAGGAAAACATGACCAACACCTCAATAACTTCCAGGGTAATATATGACTAGACATTTTTTTGAGGAGAAAAAAAAGTAAATCTTAAGAATTAAAAATTATTTCAACTGCCCTGTGACCTACCGATACATCAATGACTTTTGAAAACAATGATGCGGAATTTCATGTAACACCAGGAACTACCCAAAAGTAATTAAAAAACAAGAATTGAAGAGAGATTTCTGGCCATGTTTTCAAGCTATTTCCAAGTTACATTCTATGCAGCTGTTTTGACCTCACTGATGTTGCTTCAGGAATTAATCAGCAAAATTTCTGGCTCATTACCTTCAGAGCTAATTTTTGGGAGACCTGTTCATTAAGCAGGGTTCTTTCCTCAGTTCTCTAAATTTATTTAAAATAAAAACTAGTCTCCTATTGAAGCATCACTGCCCACTTGCTCATGGGATAAAAATATAATGTTACAAGGAAGAAAACATTCATTTGGATCCAATCATGGCAAGACAAAAAGCAAAAAAGAAAATCTAGAAAGAAATATTTTTATCATCAAATCTATGACATATTTTGCTAGTTCTCCACACATCTTTTCCTACTTCTATAACTACACAGTTGTTGCTAGCTTTCTTTTTGGCTGACAAAGTCAAAAAGCAAAAAGTTACCATCCACAACATGCCCCAGTTGCTCATTAGCATCTCTTTTCTCATGGACCTCAGGTCTACTAGGTTAACTTCATGCACAGTCAGAACCGGTGCTGATCAAAATGTTTAGTGTCAAATTAAACTTGGTTTTTCAGTTCAAGATATTTGACATAAACACAGTAAGGAGAAGCTACAAATGCAATTCTACTGTCAGACAGGTGGCTATAATAATTTCTGGCAGGATGTAGTGAAGAGCAGCCGAGGTATGCTCAGAGCCGTAATCTTTCCACCAAGCTCAGTAGCAACCAAGTCAGCATTTCAGACCACAGCCTCAAAGTTTTGGAGACAGATGAGAGGAAGAAGTGGCAGATTATCACAGACAGAACACTAAACTCTTTTAGAGATTGGCTATGGCTTAAGAAAAAAACTCTGTCTTATGAAACTGAAAGATTAGAAACAAAACTTCTCAGTTTTCTATGTGAGCTTGCAGTTATGGAATAATCAAAACCAGTAAAAATATGGAACCGTGAGAATTCTCACAAGGCATGTGGCAGCATGTAAAAACTAATCCTTACAAGATAAGATTTTTTCCAGGACTGGCTACATTAATACAATGCTACAGGAAGTAGCTGATGTGAAGCATTTTACTGGACCCAACAGCATATAAAATTCACTTTGCAATTCTTCCCCTCCCTTGGTCATCTTATGGCTACAAAAGCCAGCTCCAGAGCTTATGTGTTGGCTACACGCAAACCCTGTCTCTGGGAACCCAGTTGTTGTAAAGTCCCACAGACCCTGGGTAAAAGTTAGGCAGTTGTTCAGCCCCTCTGGATATTTGGCTAACAAAGACCGATCATTAAACACAAGCAAATGTTGACTACAGCACAAGCTAAAAATTTCTCTCTGGCAAGTAAGGAAACAGCAAATTCACCTTCTTCTTGGGCTCCAGACCCATGGTTTAGCCAAAAGTATGTGCTTCCTCTCTGCTTACTTCAAATAAAATTTATTCTCTGCTAATTTCACAACACCTAAAAATAAAAAAAGGAGATCTTACTGAGATAGCATTGGAAATATTCTTTTAACATAGTCACTTTCCAGAAACTGCATTAGGAGTTATTTGTAGTCCTAGTTCTGTACAAGAGATCATAAATTTCAGATGGGAATATCAAAGGCGCTTGCAAATGTTAACTCAGGAATTTTAACCCTTCAAGTTAGATAAAAGACAGGCTGTCATTAATTAACACCAGAGAGATGCCATGTTTCCTTTCTCCATGGTCAGCAGTCTGTCACACATACAAAAATAAAACACACTGCTTCCATGGAAAAGAAAGAAAGGCAAGAGTAAAGATTTTACTTTTATAATTTCTGTCTGGATAGAATACACTCTGATTTTCATGCTGGGAAGAAAACAAAACTCTAAATTACCATTCTCACTCAAAAAAGTAGAAAAGAAGTTAGATGTCTCTAAGAGGCACTACAACACCAAAAATTATATACTCCTGAAGGTATGTGCTCCTTCCAAGAAATAGAAACATTTTATTATTTTGAAGTGGCTGGCCAGAGCTGGCAGTTGAACTCAATTATGATTCTAGCAGGTTCCAGCTAATACATTCAATATTATTTGAGAGAAGGTGAAATATAGTAGTCCACGCAAATCAGAATGGAAAGGCATCTCACTAAGCTGATGCTGAGCTCCATCTTGTCCATGAATAGGTCGCACATTCAAGATAAAAAAATCTAATGCATTAAAACTGGAGAATAAAATAAACTTAGCAGAATCGTTTAAAAATCCGTTGTTTCAAAAACACACTCCTGCAGAACTTAAAGCAGAAAAACATGTAACATGGTATCATCCTTTCTGTAAAATGTCACAAGTAATTAAAAAAAATTATATTAATGTAATGTCTGCATTGTTTTCCGTGTCCATATGCAAGACCTATTTTCTCTACACTATTTAGCATATGCTGGGGAGAGATAATAATAAGGTTGTTTGAGATTTCTCCAAAGGTTGCACAATGCACTACACATGTAACATTTATTTAAGATTATCAAAAGCTACAGTGAAAATTAGGAAATTATTAAACATATACAGAAATGGAGCACTAGAGCTGGTCCTTTAGGGCAGTTGATGCTTCCTTATGCTTAATGCCAGCTAGGCCCCAACCCACTAAAAAAAGCACTACAGATTAGTATTTTCTGCCAGGCCATGCTGTAAATTAACACTCTTAATTGTACTGGCATGGTGCTCGAGGGGAAAAACTAATTCTAAACTCAGAGAAATCAGAAGAAGGGCTTTAATTCTGCTCTACTAAGCAAGAGGGTTATCTTAGATAAGGAAATATTTTAAGCACACAAAGAATGTTCCTGTCATTATTTTCTAGAATGATCTGGCATCCATCTGTTTGTTTTAAGAGTTTAAACTTCATTCCTTCAGATAATATTCCAGTGCCAAACAAGTCTTTGATTGTCCTGGTCATCACTTTTTTTTCTGTATCTTACCTCAAGATGATATAAATATTTTGTTTCACCTTTACAGGTTCATCTTTTCCTTTGGCCTTAATGATGTAAAACTCTATAAATCAATTCTACTCTTGCCATTATGACAAACTTACCCTTCTTTTGCTCCAAGTCTTGAATTCTTCCATTTACTTATGCTCTTGCTTCTCCACAAATACTCTTGCCTTTCTCAAAACTATATTTTTTTGGAAGAAGGGTACTTTATTTAATAATCAGCGCACATAAAAAAATATCCTTTAAAAAGTTGGTCTATTTCTCTAAACTGGTTTCTCCAATTACTGCAGTTTGAAGTGGATGCTCACATTCAAAGTGACTAGAAATGAGCACTTAATGGATTCAATACATTTCTAAGTCAGTCAAATATAGTCCTGAAGACTTAGAACTGAATTTATTCCTGTGAAATCACCAATATCTCCACAGACCTCTACAGATTGCTATTTCTAAAAAATAGCAAATGATAAAGTCAACACGGACTGCAAATAAGACTGCAGAGTGAACAATAAGAGTAAAAAATGTAGGTAGAAAGGACTTTTGGAGATCAAAAAAGCCCAGATTCCTCCCCAAGGCATGGCTACCTTCTAAGTTTTATTGGGTTGTTTTGAGGCCATGTCCAGATGAATTTTAAAAACCTCTAAGTCTGAAGGTATCTCTCTGAGCAACTTGTCCCAGAGCTTAACCTTGCTCCCTGTGAAAAGCTACCTCTTCAAATTCAACAGGAATCTCCTTCATTGACACTTGTGGCCACTGTCCTCTGCCCTGTTGCTGTGCACCTCCCAGGGGAGCCCGGCTCTGACTCCTCTGCTGCTGCAACTAGCTCTCTGCAGGGCCCCTTCTCTTGTCTCCTGGCAATACAACTGCCAGAAACTCAAGGCCTCCCACTCATCACTATATTTTCTTGACCTCCTTCTTCTTTTAGAGCCCTACAAATTTGGCACAGCTGTTCCACTGCAATAGAAGAGGAGAATTCTGCGCCTCAACTCTACTGCTGTGCCTGCCCTTCCTTGGTGTAAGGGCACCTGTAATCCATATCCCACCAGATTATTGTGCCTCTTTCCATGTGACTATTGGTAGCTGGTCTCTACCACCGCACTGGGAAATCCCAAATTAGATGCAGAACCTCTGCTCAGCTGTCTTTGTGAAGCATATTTATACAGAGTTTTAAGACGATACTCTAAGAAACTTGAGCCTTAACTAGGCAAGACAAGTAGGGGAGACAGGATAAAAATTACCCATTTAAGAAAGACTACTCATTAAAAAGAAGTCAGGTTAAAAGTTCTGAGATGGATTCAGAGGGACTATGAAGACAAATGAAAATTCAGGAGGTTCTGTTCAAAGTGTGGGAGACAGATAACTGAGAAACTCAAATGCAGAAACGGGTGATAGAAATAAATAAAGCAATAGTATTAGAGGGCTACCTGACTGTAAGGCAGAAGAATAAAGAATGATTGAAAGCAAAATAAGATTATGAACCACCTTAGGCCTGCCACTCACGTCTTCATTCAGCTATTTATTTTTTCACTTCTGAGATTCCAATTAGGCAACATCAAAGATACCACAAAGCACTTTAGGTACAAAAAGGTCTTCAAAAGGAAAAGTAGTACTGCAGTGTGTCTGTACTATCTGTCAAGGAAGAGTTCAATACACCTCTACTGCACTTGAACAATGAGGAGTGAAAAGTATGACCTTAAAATATAAGTGATGGAAAGAAATAAGTATGTGCCTGAAAGGAAATCTTAAATTCATCATCCTGAGCTTTCAAAGACAAACTTTAAACAAAATGGAGAGAGCTGAAAATACCTATTCATTTTGCTTGTGAGAAAAACCAATCTCTCATGCCTTTAGGCAGTACAGAATTATGTGGTCTTTTGAGCTGAAAAAGTGCAAACTGTAAAGGATCAGACTGAATAAATGTTAAGATACCAGTCTCACAGGGCCTTTGGGAATCTATGCAATAATAATATTTTTGAGATGTCACACATAGGAATGGTGTATTTGTTGTAGTTATATACAACTTGCAGAGTAACCAAATAAAAAGTGAAAGGATGTGTATGCAACAAGGAATAGAGTCAAAGACAAAGGAAATATCTTCATGGGAACATGTAACATATATAAAAGACCCATCATTTTAAGGTAAGTTGTAGAGAAAGAAGGCAAAACAAACAAGCAAAGAAAAAACCCACAAACCACCCAAAAAACCCCCACACCAAACTGGTACCTTTCAACTGGGCTATGCTATAAGAAATACTAAGTGGAAAAATATTAATCTATTTCAGGTGTTGAAAAGTTGGTCTGGTTATTAAGGCTCTTTCCCCCAGTTTATGTAAAGATTTGACATGCAGAATTCATTTAGTCCTTATAGCAAGAAGAAATTTCCGTATCATAAATAAACCAGACACTACCAACTGGATGAGGAACAGTTTCCTAAATCTGTAAATATTTATACAGCACTACTGCTACAGCTGTTGCAGAGTTGTAGATGTGTGTATATATATATATATATATATAGATATAGATATAGATATAGATATATAGATATGTCTGAAGAAGGCTTTTTGAATAAGTCCTCCTGTTAACCTTCTTGCAAAGACCTTCCTTCCTGAAGACAAATTTTTGGCGCACTTTATTCAGGCTACAAGAATGGTGGCAGCTGTGCAGAAGCCCTTTGGTCTCTGTGATGGGAAGGCTAATACCAACAGAGTCCACATCCATTGCAGAATTTCTTTCTGTGCTGTTAAGCAGAAGTATCAGTAAAAAGCTGAGGCGCTTGGCTGAGGATCTCAGTATATCCAAGGTAAAGATTCAACTCAATATGCAAATATATTTTGCCATGGTGAGCCAAAATTAGGTGGAAGATAGGTATAATTTTAAATATCTAGTATATTGCTTATAATATAATAAAAAGTATTTACAAACCCTGATTACTTGGTCTAAGCCTGTAATCCTCTTTAGGAGTAAGATATCTACTGCATAAATACCTTCTTGAGGGGGAAAAAAATCAACTCCTTTATGTGGCAAACTGTAAAACTAACTACATCTTCTTGTGAAAAAAAAAGAGATAAGAAGGCATAAAGGAGCTGACTCTAATTGACACCTTTCCTACAATAATCTGGAACAATACTTCAAGAAGAGCAAAAAACAGGTTTAGTCATGCCCTTCTTTTTTTGTATCATATGCCAAAAAAAGGCTTCAATCTCTTTCTTAAATGACATGCTTTTACTTCCTTATTGAATTCTTTATTTCATCTCTTTTATCCTTTACTTTCTACCCTTTTTTAATCAATTGCTAAAATTGGTCAGCAGAATTGCACATCAGGTACACAACACTTCCTTTTCTTGGCATGAGATACATGGGAGACAGGAGCTGAAAAGGCTAGTCATTATGTGCAGTCCATAAGCTATCATTTCCTGCAGACAATGTATGTTCACAGTTATAGCAGGAATGAGGCCAAATTTGATTTAAACTATCCATTTGAAGTTCCTTTTTTCTGCAATTATTCAAATTCCATCTTTGTTCCAAATATAATGCTCTCTAATGTCCAGATTCTACAAAAATGGAGCAAAAGAACTTGGACCTTTAATCTAGCTACAGCTAAAATTAAGACAGAAGTAAAAACATAGAGTGGGCAGTAATGAAAAAGTCATTAAAAAGTGTAAANNGCAGGAATAACAAATGCCCCATCCTCAGATGACATGGAGGTTCACCATTACTTTCCTGAGTGGTAGCTGTCTGGTGTTCAGGGACTCAGTAGGACCTCACACTGAAGTAATCAGGCATCATAACATTCTGCCTGGGAGTAGCTTACCTAATATTTCTATCAGAAAATAAATAATTGCTGTGTACTTATAAATTCAGTAAATTTCTGCTTGCAAGTCTCTGAAGATGATAAGAGCTGTTCAAATAAAAGTGTCACAGTAGAGAAAGAGTATAGAAAAGAAAAGAATGGTTTGATTAAAGATTTATCTATCAGTTTGAATTTACTAACTCTGCAGTTTTTAGAATAAGAAAATGAAGTTGACCTTCAGGTTTGCAAAAGATAAACAACTTCACCAATTCAGAAAATCAGTTGATATTTTTAAGTCTCAATATTGATAAAACAGTATTTTTCAAACAGCTGCCTCATTTTGAATCTGTCTTTTGTGGCAACATCACAAAAGCATAGAGAAGAGCAAAGTGTTTCCTTTAGGGCTAACACTGCATGTAGATATTACAGAAATGTCATTATAAAAAACTTTGGTGTCACAACAAGATCACCAGCAATCTACAATGATTGACTAGACAGACTGACAGGCTAAAGACCTTGTCTGCAAGTCAATTTGTATGACATTCTTTTTCCAGCTCTCATTTTCCGGAACACAGTTGTTCCCAGAATATTGAAAATCTTCAGAGCACAAAAAAACATTTCTACATTGATGTGCCTCTAATTAGTTTGCAGATGCCATAAGCCAACTTAAATATTAAGTAATATTTTTCAAAAAACATAAGCCTGAATCTAAAAAGTGCAGATTTTTTTGGGGGGAGGGGGGGTGGTGAATACCAAATTTACAAGCTGCAATTTAATACAAAATGTTTTAGCGAAACCACTCATCTTTCACCTGATATAAAATATGAATGCTACATATACAAGCACCTATGTTTTGGGATTTCTCCAAAGTTAAGGAAAGTAATGGTCTGCTTTTAAAAGCAAAATTATAGCTGTATGTTGAAAAAAAGTATGTGCTCACAAGTCCCAAAACTTTTAACAAATCCACTTAAATGAACCATGTGCATGGAGATACTCTTTTACTCTTTGAGTTTTGCTTTGCGGGAAAGTCACAAAAGTCATTAAAATATATTAAGCTCCACAATAAATAGAGCAAGTGCTCATTATAATATAATGAGTAAATTATCACACAATGGTCCTGTGGAGGAAACTCACTGCATTTCAAGAATGTTATACCTCTTTTTAGTTAAAAAAAAATTAAAAACCAAAAAGAAAACAAACAAACAAAAGTCCAAACTAACACAAATGGGGACATCTCCTGTCTCAGTTCAGAACTAGAAAACTTACAGGTATAGCCATGACATAGCACAGCAAACACACTACAATAGTGTAACAATATAATCCAACTGGCTTCAGTAGCACAGTAGGTATTAATAGCTTTAGGAAATCAGTCATCACCTGACCTGTATAGTCTGAAAGAGCTCAAGCTCATTAGCCTTCAAGTCACAATGCAAGGCTACATTGTCAGTTGTCTTCCTGCTGGCTTTCCTTGTGAGGTATTGATAAACCTCCTGAAAAGGTTTTCATCTAGGAGGCTACTTTTCAAAGGTTCTTACAAAGGAACATCCCTCTGGTCATCTTTTCCATTCATCTGCCTCATGGCTAAAGAAAGATTATCAAAATAATGGTGCCCTATTTTTCTTTCTCGGCATCCAGGCTGTTGTTCCCATAGCTTTCTCTGCTTTAGATCCAGAACATGACAAACCTTCCTATAAAATGACATAGCTCTCTAATCCAGCAGAAAATTAACCCGGGGGGAAAAAAAATTACTAGGGAAAAGCAGCAACTTGTTGGCTGAATAATTTTGCAGATATTCTCTGTAAGCTCCTTTATGCTCTCTGAGGACCAATTTTCTGGTAACACATATCCATCTACTAACTCCTCCTTAACAGAGCAAGAGGTATTCAATATTATGTTTTTCCCTAATAGTTTAAAACATGCTATTAGAATGATGCAGTTGATTGACTGGGATCTGAGAAATTTAAAGACCTCCTCCAGGAAAATATTAATGTAATATGATCACTCCCCCTAAGTCCTCTAAACCTAATGTCCAATTTATAGCACACAAATGGCATGCACGGTCAAGCCAATGCATTTTTCCAGTCCCAGCAAAAAGCTGGGGATTGAACCATAGCACTTGCTCACTGTGGAACCCACTCCCTATCTAAAAGCTGTGCACAGTCTGCATGCCCATAATGGACCTGCTAAACACCTGTGAAGAGGTAACTGCTGCTTGAAGGGAGTTATGGCAGCAGGTCACATCATCTGTGCCAGGATCAGTAGCTATCTTCCCACTCTGCTGCCTCTTGGCACAATTCTGCTGCACCCACTCTGTTAATGCACAGGGAACGTATGCCTTGGATAGCTGTCCTGAGAGTACACAAGATAACACTGGAAGAAGCCCAACCAGCTAGAAATGTTGAGTTCCATTTGAAAACATGTTATCTTCCTGGTTGTCTTGACCTTTTCCAAAATCACTTAGAAGGATTTCTACTACAAAGCTACACAGGATTTAAAAGTGTTAGTTATACATTCATTGAAAATGAATGAGTATAAGAATAAACATTATACTTTTCCACAATTTTTCTAGAAGAAGTTTCTTAGATTGTTCATAACTTAAAATAAAAAAAATACAAAAAAACAACTAAACATGCAATGATAAATGGACTGATTATTTTACACCTTCCCTCCTGTAAATAGAAAAATATTTAAGATCTCTCTGGCCTCAATAGTCAAGATAATAACTCTGAACTCAAATTCACTAATATGAATGCAAGAATTCATGCTTTAATGAACAGCAAATATATAACAAATTTTCTTCATCAGCAAAGTGTGTGGAGATTGCGTGTAATAAATGATGCGTAGCTTTTTTTCTTGATTTTATTACTCCAGTGAGAAAGCTTATAATTTATTGAAAGACCAAATGTAAAGCATACAAGAAATAGGGATTGAGGACTGTAGTCCAAGTATCAATTACTTCCCCAGTATTTTTATATATTGGCAGTTGCCATGAGCAGTTAACGGCTAACATGCTACAATGCTCATACGCCCTAGTTTTATTTCACCTCTCCTGATTTTACATTTAGAACAGTCAGCACTTCCCAGGTGCTAATACAATACATCAGTGTTAAAATACCTTTTTACAGTCAAATTAAATCTTTCTCACCATTGAATGAGCTAAAGGAGCCACCTCCCTTATAGGAACTACTGTTTTCTTCAAATATGCAAAAACACATGCATATGTACTCCAACATCCCAAAAATTAATAGCAGCATTATTGACTTGACACCATTGCTAACCTACCAAATTTTTCACTAATAATAGGAAGATTCTCTTCTGAAGGAGCACTTGTATTTTACACATAGAACAGGACTCACAGAGACAGTCTGAAACCTGCCTCTGAATATCTCAAATACTTGCCCTACAATTATAGAGATTGTATTCATGTTGCTATTTTTAAAAATTAGTTGTTCTATCAATTGTCGTATCATCAACAGCAGAGCAGGACTGAAAGTTTGACTGAATATTGAAGCCTGAGATATGGGCTTCAGTATTCAAATCACCCCCAATTTAAAGGGTCATCTTAAGTCTCCTTCAAACAGCTGCCCAATACATAAATGTTTACAAGTCAAAGACAAAACAAGATTGTTTTCTCTGGGCAAAGTATAATTACTGAAAATGAAAGCAACCATAGTCTCTTGAACCAAAAGATTTTCCTTCACAACTTTCACACCACCCAGAAAGAACAAGATGTAAAATAAACAGAATTCAAATCCAAATGCATAACTTTTGTAGGACAATATATTACTGATTTGGTTAAGTTGACTAATCATAGAATTCAATAAATCATTTCATATAATAATGAAAATGCACATTCCCATCTGTGACCGTAAGACATCTTGGGCCAAAAAATTGCTCAGTCTAGTACCATACGATGTTACCCCTAATTTTTACATGCTTTTAGAGTACCAAACATTGTACTTTAAGTTAATATTCATTTCTTTGTACCTTCTCAAAGAATATGTGTGCATAGGCTTACATATGTACACCCATAACTGTGCTGTAAGAGCTTAATGGCAATTAATTATGAAACAACACTGCCTGATTGAGACACTGGAACAGGCTGCCCAAGGAAGGTGTCAATGTCCCATCCCTTGCCGTGTTCAAGGCTTTGAGTAGCCTGGTCTAGTGAAAGATGGCTAAACCCATCTGGCAGGGCAGAGCAGGTTGGATTAGATGCTCTTCAAAGGTCTCTTTCAACCCAAACCATTTCATGATTCTATGATACACCTGGAAATACCAAAATGAGGAGTCAATCAAATAGAGTTGGTTGTTTTCAACAGGAATACTGCACAGGGAGAAGACATGCTAAGAAGCATTTAGACCACATATACTAAAGCATGCATTTCTATATCACTAGCAGGGAGAGGCAGATTTCTCCAAAGAATGGTTCAAAGCAAATGATGTACATGAAAATCTTGAAGATATCTGATAAGGAAAAGCCTGCTGATCCTACCACATCACTCATCCCATCTGCTAAGTCAAGACAATGCGGCTGATCCCTCTTGTAAAGTACTTTCAGGGTTCAATATTACAGTAGAATGTGCAGTACTACAGTGCAAGGAGAAAAGAACAAAAAATCTCACAGATCCTCACTACCGTCCTAGCGTAGAAATGCAGCTGGTGTCTCAGCTAGCTGTGTATTTTTACACCACACTTCACAAACAGCCTTGAAAATTTGGCCTTCTAAGCACTGGATAAATTGTACTGAAACTTAGGTAAGGTGAAGTGAGAATGGAATAATTTGTCTGTGACCTAAATATACTCTCTTTTGCAAGATCTGCTTAAAAGAAGCAAACAATTTCACAAGGAGTGGGGAGTAATGTTTTGTCTTCTCTATGATAACAAACTCAGCTTTAACTCTACTCAGGTTTGAATAAATTCCACAAAAATATAAAGGGCAATTGCCATCAAGCAAAACCATATTTCTTACAGGCCTCAAGAAACTGCTGAATGTATTTTCATTATATAAGGACTGCAGATGTGCAAATGCTACCAAGTTGCCTGTTGGTTACTTATAAAGCTTCAAGATTATGTTGTTCTGGTTGAGTTCAATCCACAAACACATTACTTAAAAAAAAAGCCTAAACCCCAAAAGAAACTCCTAAAACAATAACTTCCTCCACATAAGCACAACACTTAAACAGGAGATGAGCCTTATTCACTCCTTTCAACCTGAAATTTTTTTTATTTTAAATTCTGTTGATTCTTAAAACCATCAAAAAAAAAAAAGTAATGGTACATTATTAAAACCATCTTTTAAAACATTTCAGTATTAACTGTTTTCTGGATAAAACCTGGTTTTGGAGGGAAAAAAAAATCTTATCATGACAATCTTTGTTGTCCCTTATATGATGCATGATTTGTTTAGCACTCAATTCAGAAACTTCTTCAAAATTCCACTTCCATTCTTTAAGTTTCCAAATTCCAAATATAGCTTCATTTTCTGGAAATGGATAGCAAAATTCGTTATAATTCAAAACAAAAGGAACAGCGTAATGGAGACAATACATTTCAGTATAAGGTTCTGCACTATTTTTTTAAACAATATCATGTAATATTCATCGTTCATTCTACAATTATGCAATGCTCGTGTCATACATGAAGTTATAGAGTGCTTTAGGGAGTCCAAGTCTGCCAATCAAGTATATGATGAAGTTAAAGCACTTTGCCACGATTTATCACAAAATTATACACATATTATTTAAACTGCAGCTCTACTGATAATGGAAAATAAGTTTTCCACCATAATTATGCTAGTGAGATATATGTGCTGGCTTACATAGACCTGTGCAGGCTATGCTGGGGTTTTCACATGAAGTTTCTTCTTATGACCTTTGCACATGTATCATCTTCTTCTAAGAGAAGATGCATAGAATCTCTTCTATGAATGCAATCACTTTATGTTGTTGGGGGGGTTTTGCTACATATTTTGTCTGCTTCCTGCCCTGTTAGCTGCCACCTTTATTTTGCATTGTCTATCCACCATGAAACTGTGCTCCATGGTGTCATGATGGCTGATTAAGACCCCTTTGAAGAACAGGTCTGCCTGGGCTAACTATCTGTTAGCTGTCCAAACAGGAGCTCATGTTCATCTGCATGGAACAGATGACTCACTGGTATTTAGCTGGTCTTATTCAATCTGATAAGACTGATAATTTTTAGCACTAATTGTATTAAAAGAAATGCAGCTCTTCACCAGGAGCAGGAGCTATAGCTAACAGAATTTTTCATACCTTTCAAGTTTCATTTATCAGCCAGAGATAAAGGTTTAAATCTTCCATGTGACCATATTGAGAACTAGTAATTCAATTGCTCATATTTTTAATATTTAGAGCTCATATGTTAAGTGTTTAAGAGTTCAGAGACAAAATTATTAAAAAAAAAAATTAAAGTCACTTTTAAGTACAGATTATTCCCTGAAGGGTATTATGTAAATTTTCCGCACCACAGGAATGTCAGTCTGGTGCAGTAACAACTGTGCCTCGCTGGCATGCACACATGCACCCTCATACACTAATTTTGGATGTTAAACATATTTATCCCCAGTTGTTTTATAACTTTGCATATGCTCACCAGAACTACTACCATGAATTAGTACAGCATGCACCAACAAAGCGGCTGAGTTACAGTCTCTGCATTGCAGGACAAAAACACTAAAAAACATTTTTAATGTAGGTAGTAAAGAACAATGCTCTCAAATTAAGCTACTTGAGGAATTAAACCAGACAAAGTATAAAAAATTTTGACTGGCATTTTGTCCTAATAGCAGAGTCAACAATGCTACCCTAGAAAGTCTTACAGGATCTTCAGTACCTGCAAGTTGAAGACATTTAGTTTTGGATCTCATCTGTAAATGGTTTAGTCAGCAGTACAGTGCCCCCTAAGACATGCTTGTGCACTGAATTTGCTCCTGTTTAAAGGAAAGCACTGTCTGACACACTATTTCTCCAGTTTAAAAAAAAGCAGGTAAAAGTGAATGTGTTGGTTTGGTTGTTTTCTTGATTAATTTTGTAGTTTTTTTTGCTGGATTGTTTGCTTTCTGTTTGATTGACATTTTCTAAGCAGAAATGAAAAAGTTATTTATTGTAGTCCTTAAGTAGGATGATTAGTAACTTCAACTACAAAAGTAAAATATTACATTGTTTCAATAGGTATACATAACAAAAAAAAGAGTCACAGCTTAATTTGCATTAGATAACTATACCATACTATGTCTTCTTCAGAAAAATATTAAATGAAATAAAATGAAATATTCTGTCAAAGGCAGTGAAGTAGCTTAAAGAAGCCTTTTGGTTATTTCTCTAAATCTTACCTTTACAGTTAGGCAAAATGCCAAACATGGCAAATTTATAAATTAATTTTATATTTGCCCTGAAAACAAACATTTACTATTATTCAGTAGAAGGACAATTTATGCAGAAGGAAGGCTTCAGTGTTTTCACACAACTGTGTAGGGTTGACTGCAGCACAGAAGTAAAGATTTGGAAAGGAAGGAGCTATGCCTAGTGTCTTGGAATGAAAAATACATTCTGTACCTTGAATATAGGAAGTGATTTTATCACCTGTACTAACTGAAGTCATAATTTTACCTGTGTTTTCCATTGTATTTCCTTTGATTGTGAAAAACTAATGGGGCATTGATGCACATGAAATTGAATTTATCCCAACCCCTAATCTGAATGATAAACTACATTGAAATATAAGAAATGCTTATACTGTTTTACAGAGATCCAGTCAGAGAAATACATGCAGGCATCTATGTTTGCCACGTTTCATTGGCTTCTGTATCCTGTCCTCCTTGTATCTTGTCACTGTTGTACACAAAACAGACTCACAGGCACACACAGATGCATACACGCACACACAGGCTCAGGACTATGTTGTTTTCAGAGACACACATTAGCAAAGTCATCCTAGGGAACTCCTTGCTTGCTAAAACACTCAGTTCCAGACCACTGACAATTCCATCAGTCAAAATGTGGTGTGAACTAAAGGTACATGGTAGTTTTTGTTCGTTAGGTGAGGTACTCTTGGGGTGGGCTAGGAGGAGATGAAGAGAGGATTTATTTCTGCCCGTGTATTATTTACAGTGCCCTTTACACAAAGTAAAGTTAGATGACTGCTTAAGCTTTAACAAGCAGCTAAAGGTAAATCTGCAGGAGGTCCTGTTTTGCTGCAATTTCAATCCTCAGTTATCACATATAATGTTACAAACATGGGGGGGGGGGAAGGGGGAGAACCCAAACCCCTGAAATTGCTATTCAAATACCAAGCTTAATGTTCTTCACATATAGTTCAACATGGCATGCGGTTTTATTGTATAAAAAGGTTCACATATGTAAGTTGAGCCAAAGAATAATCTGTCTGCCATCACCATTAAAATGCATCTGCACATTATCCCCATAAATTAAGGAGCAGAACTGTAGGTATTACGAACACGGTCGCACACAAACACATACACAGAGCGCCGCTACCTTTCTACGCTTGTATTTTGCAGGTCCCTTTGCAACTGCCTCGGATAAGCAAACACGTTTCTACAGCACCACAAGGGTAAGGCTTATGTACCAGCGGCAACTTTAACACAGACAAATTACAGGTTGTGCACCCACTACGACAGCATTATTGCACAAAATATTTTGCACTACTTAGAAGGCTGTGTTAGCGGCACCGCTGTCCAGAAATATCCATGTTGCCACATATTAAAGTGTGATTTTATTTAAGCCTTACCTTGGCTGACTTGCCCTAACTGGTGACAAGGCACTTTAATTTATAAGAAGCGAATGGGGACTTTTTGCAGTGCTGGCGGCACAGCTGCTCGCCGTCCTCAGAGAGGTACCCGGCCCCGGCTCCGCATCCCTCGGAGCCCTG
>VZSU01000842.1:246061-403472 GCA_013398715.1 Nesospiza acunhae | reverse complement strand
CTGCCCGCCCCCGCTCTTCTCCCCTCCCCGCCTTGTTTTCTCCGTTTCCAGCACTTCAGGGATGCAAGCAGCCCCCTGCGCGCAATGGCAGAGCCGGGCTAACCCCGGCTCTCGGGCAGATGCGCGATTCAGCCATCTACATACCGATCCATCCATCCATCCATCCACCCATTCATCCGTCCATCCGTCCGTCCGTCCGTCTTCCCGTACCGATATAACCGGTGTGTTCAGGCACAGGGATATCTTTGTCCGGTAACTGCGCGGCGGCTGCGAAACCCCCCCTGTTCGTGCTTGAGGTGCAGAAGGACAGCTCCAGCTTGGTGACAGCGAGCCCCTAAATTCGGTGCCGGGAAGGGGGGCCGGGAGCCGGGAGGGCTGGGCTGCCGAGCGGGGCGGGAGTGCACAGAAGGGGCGCACCACCGAAAGCGGGCAGTACGGTACTGCTGTGGCAAGCCGGCGATAAATTTTCCTATTTCTGTGCAAAGTCGTCACAGCCTGCTAAACATTCCACTGCTGGCTCGTTCATCAGCCGTCCACACGGTCCGGCTGTAAGATTCAGGCTGAATGATGCCCTTTAATGCCTCCTTCCAATCCTGGTGGGGCACAGGAGGTGTCACGTTAGCAACCCGTCCCCTACCAAATCAGTCCCACTCCTTTAAAGATTTCCTGCCCTCGACATCCCTATATTCATATCATTACACCAGTGACTGTAAGCTGGTGGATAATTTGTGCCCTTTCAGGCTGGTCTGGATCAAGGCAGGCTGGTTGATGCAAAAGTAATTCAAAAATCTGGACCTTGTATAACATCTTTACTCCAAACACACCTTATTCGGAAATAAGATTAATGGCATTCTCCTGATTCAGGGTTTCAGGAATGGGGCAACCATGTCAGACTCTGCTTACTCAACCCACTAAAGCAGCATATTAAAAATGTAATTAACATAAAAGTGAAAGCCCTGGCACATTCCCTGCTGGTGCAAAGGAGCTTTGCTTCCAGCCAGCAGGACATGTATCCTGGAGTGAGCCATGAAACCAGAGTGTGGCTGAGTCCAAAGCTCCAGCAGAAAACGACAGGATGAAAGAAAAGAAAACTACTGCCTTTTTTTTTTTTTAATGTATTACGGTCAGAAGCAGCATCTGAAGTATAAATGATAGGTACCCCATGTAAAAATGATCTAGATTTGAAAAGCAGAGCTGAAAAGAGTAATTCTACAATTTAACATAATCGGAAAGAAAGCTGTTACACCAGATTAGATGGAAAGAACAACACTGCTCACTGAGATCACTTGGGCTGCTGGATTTTGAGAACTTTTCAAACAAAATCACTCTGAGCTGCTCAGCGACATACATTAAAAATGATTTTGCTAGCAGGATAGGGAATTGAAGGCAATAAGAAGCTAGTTGTTTGAATTTGGAGGATGTAAGCTCTTGGAGGGAATGAAATGGAAGCTGTTTCAATTTGCTATTTATACGTTCTCTGGCTTGCAGCTGCAGCACATATGAATCAATGCTTTAATGCACAGTCTTCAGAGTGTTCTCTCTCATGCAACTTCTGTTAGGTTGTGCATAGCTCCAGATTCAGACAGATTTCATGATCTGGGGGATGGGCTGCTTCTACCCAGATGCTTTCACTATTTTACTGCACTATGGCAGAAGCAAATTTTTAATCTCTTTGCCAGGGAAGTAGTTGTGTTAGTAACAAGGAGGGGGAAAAAAGGAGTCAAAAAAGGAGTGAAAAGACACGTTTCCTTTCATTCTCTTAAACACCAGACAATATAACATGAAAGTGAATTCATGTCAAACCATCCTCCAAAGATACCCACCTCAGTGCATAAACTGAAAGGGATAAAATACAGGGTTACCTTTCAGCCTACCTACCCTTGGATGGCACGCTGCTTAGGTGTAACAACTGAGGGATATGGCTGGAAACAAAACATTTTATTTTAAGGTATTTTCTCAGTAATTTCTAGTGAATAAGACAAAATTATGAATATTCACCAGATACTCAGAACACGTGTCATCAAATAATTTGTTTCTGCAATAAGATGTTTGACAAGCAGAGGGAAGTCTTGATGTTTCGAAAAGCATTTAGAAGGTGAAAATCTGCAGTTCTTTCTTCATATATACATATAAAATAAATACATGCACATGCACTTGTATTGACATATTTCAGAGACTTCTCAGAGGCAGGAGTAAAGAATATCTGTTTAAAGAGATTATATCCACTGTTGCAGGCTAATTTGATATACAATGATCAAAGTTTTCTTAAGAATTCAAAATTATGCCATTTCAAGGAAAAAGCTGACAGTTTGAAAAAACTAGCCTCAATGAACTCTGACATTTCTTTTAAGCCTACATTTTAAGACTAAATACTGAGATTTGGTGTTACTGATGTTAGGTCAATCCTTTCATCAGTTTGAATGCTAAAAGAATTTGAATTTGTCATGGGGAAAAAAAGTCTGATGAAAAGAACCTCAAAATGAAGTTACTGTCTGGGACTGCAGCAGTATTCCCAAAGGGATTCCAGGGAAATTTGGATATAACCCTTGAAGTCATTGTATGCATGGGTCTTGCCTAAGGAATCCAGCAAACTTACAAAATTCTAGGAGTATACCAAAATACAGAACTTCATCAATCACATTCAATAAGTTCCCTTCCCAGACTAAAGAGCTCCTGACAATGATTGCAGGGATAGAAGAGAAGAAGATGCTCTTTTTGTCCCTTCTAACTTGGGGACTTGCTATATTTAAAAGCAGTACTGCAAAGGACATAGACTAGTTATGAAGGAAATATACAGTGTTACCAAAGGAAAACTAGTTTCTGCAGATAAAAAATATTGTTTTGCGACTCCAGTTAATAAGTGATAGAATATGCTCATAAAATCAGTCTCTCTTTCGGGGGGTTTAATATGCTAAACGAGTTGATTGTCTTGCAGGTAACTGCTAGAGAACTAATCATCCAGCTAACAGTCAACCAATTAGAAAAACACTAAATGGTTCATTTATACAAAAAGTAATGAAAATTCCAGCTCATTTATAGATTACAGAGTTTCTGTACACAAGACAGATAGATGAGGAATGGCTAAGATCACTTTGGTATAATGATGTTTCCAAGTTTAAGTCCAAGTCTTTCTTAAACTTGTGTACTCTAATAGCTGCAGCTGAAGGAAATTTGCTCAGTTGCTGCCAGGTACCTCTGCTCACACACTGAGAGCAGTTGAACTGGGAATTTTCATATTCTTGTTCAAAAGCACCAGGGAATAACATAGTAACCCTTACTTCCAGCAGCATCTTCTCAGTCTGCACAAAATTACAAACCCCTTCCCTTTTTCCTAGTTTTAAAAGAGTGAAAACAAAGGATTCTACCATTTCCTGCCACAAATTTCACATTCACTAATCATTATTTTTCTTCTCAGTTGCAGCGCATAAGAGCTGGTCCCAACGATATGTCTGAGAACATATTTGACACTCTCCACCAATATCTGTTTCTTGTCTTAGTAGATGAACATTTTAATTTGCTTTTATTAATAAATATTGTTACAGCTACTAATTTATGCAGAAATGAATTTTCTTAAAATTTGTATGTGGTTTACTAATGACAGTTCTTTAGAAATGGTCATCCAAAAATTTATCACCAAGGGATTTAACATTGGGCCTCGAGTTAAAAAGCCTAATATGTCAACTTGAATATAAAAATAATGTATATAGTTTGATGATGAATCACAATTAGACATAATTGACTCACCACAGTACTGCTATTTCAATTTTGAAGAGGGCTTAAATGTAGTGAAATATAAAAATGCAAAAATAATTTTGACATCAAATTTTTACATTGTTATAATATTGTTACATTTCCATCTATAGATAGCTAACAGAAAATCATACCAAAATTGATCATGGCAGTAAAAATTTTCATATTCTGATACATAACAGTGGGACAGAATTTTTTAAATTGTCTAGTAAATGAACATACAACTGAGCAATCTTCATGCTTCTGATGAAGACTCTCTGGAGGTTTCTCATATCATGCCTCCATATTTTTATTTTTATTTGGTAATGTGCACAATATTCAGAGGAAATAGGATTAAAAGAATTTTGCATATGGTCTCTGAATATTCTGTAAGGCATGCATTTCCTCTAGAAAATTTAAATAGCTGATTAGAAAAAGTAAATTTTTAATACAGGTTAGCAAATTCTACACTATACTAATTGCAGAGGGAATGACACTGCGGATACTGCCTTGGCTGCTTTCTACACTAAGCATCACTGGAGTATTTTCTAATAAAACAACAACAGCTGTTCCTAGATATATGATGCCAATAATAGTTGCCAGTCACAAAAACTTGTGATAATATAGTCACTTGCCTTTAGTATTCCATGAAACAGCCAGCAAAATATACTGACAGGACTTGGAGAAAACAACATAATGCCTGGCATTTTGCTACCTGTAACCATAAAACTCTGAACTAATCAGTCCCTTTCTGAATGCAAGAAAGATGGAAAAAAAATATAAAGGGCCACAAAAGAAGAGCATGGTGTGTCAATCTCTCAGTCTCTGCGTGGAAACAGACAAGAAAGAAGACTAAGCTGAAGGCAGTATAGTAATTAACTTAGACATTAGTAGACCTATCTGCCCATCCTGTGGAATTTCACACTAATGTTTATAATAGACACTATTCAATCAAGAAACTTGCTTAATTGGGGTGTTTCCTGGGAAACTAATACGATTGTGTAATTGTGGATCATGCACTGACCAGTGTAAAGTGGGATACGTCTTGGTAACTGTAATTATACAGTTTTGTGTATAATTGTGTACACCCATGTGTAATGGGTGACATTTTCGTAAGTTTAAATCTGTCAGTGAAATTATCTTGTTGGCTTTGAAATTAATGTAGGCAAAAATAAACCTCTTTCATACACAGACTGGTATTAAATCCTCAAGTCAAGATTCTCTCTGAATTGTTGCGAATTGTTATTCAGGTACTCTAAGTAAAACATCAGATACAAATATGTCCTATTTCAAATTATGAACATTATATTTGGTGGAGTTTGGCTTTTACAGCTGGTAGTGAGACACAACCTTCTTCCCCACTGTAACTATAGCTTTAATAAAGTATTGCTTAGCGGTAGGAAAATGCTAACAAGCAAAAGCTTCTGGAACAATATAAAGACAGATTTTCATAATATAATCCAAAAGGACATTATTTCTGGGGCATATTATGTTTTTTTTATCTTTACTAAGATAAAGAAATTGCTTTCTTAGACACAGCGCACAGTATGCTAAAGGCAGATCAAAAAAAAGGGAAACGTTATATGTTACAAGATGATGATGCGATTTCTCCTGAAGTTGGAATATCCTTTCCATTGAAACCATAATGCTGAATGATGCTGAAGATATGTGAAAGAAAAATTGGGTAATTTTTGATACAGAATCTTCACTGAAACTTAGCAGTCCTTCTGTACTGTATCCTATTCTCCCTGTACTATAGCTGTATGTTTTTCCAGTCATTCTTTTTTAGCACTTCTTCCGGTATGAAAATGTGTACAGATATCATTTTGCTCCTTCCAAAAAGGTGCATGAACAACAACATACTTAAATATAGCAATATATGCCAATAGTTTCATGCCCAGTCAGTGGGCACCACTGAGAGGAGTCTGGTTTCTTCTTCCTTACCTCCCCTGCTTCATCAGGTATTTTTTACATTTTGGTAAGACCTCCTCAGAACCTTCTTGTCTCCTGGCCAAACAGCAACACCTCTCTGCTTCACCTGATATGGTGGATATTCGCATCCATGAACGAGATACATGACTGTTTGCTGCACTGGCTCTAGTACATGCTCATGAGTTGTGTACTGAGGGGTTAAGAATGGGACTCAGCACTCCAAATAGTCTCACCAGGACCAAGGCCATAGACAACTCCCCTTAAGCTCCTGGTAATGCTTTTCTAATGCAGCCCAGGATTCTGTTGGGCTTCTTTGTCGCAAGGGGAAAAATTTGCACTCTATTTTAGTAGCCATGTTTTGTAATTATACGGAGCACTAACATAGGACCAAAGTTGAATTTTGAAATATGCTGAGCTTTGTAGTAGATCTCCTAGCCATTCACCTATGATTTGTGGGACAACAGTGTTTAGTGCAGGGCTGTAGTGTCAGTTAATGTCTAATCCCAGTGGTTCTCTTAACTGGATTAAACTAATTTCCAATTAGAGTAGGAAAAAGGATTCATCTGTGTTTCTGAAAGATGAAGAAACAGCAGAAGTGAAGCAAAGGATAAACTTCTTGATCACTTCCAAAGTCTGAAAGCTTGGGTTGACAACATTTTTATTTAGAAGTGTCAAATGAGAAAATAAGGTTAAAAGCTCCATAATGCTGTCCACATCAGCACCCTTCAGCACTGTGTCTGATGGGGATTATTCCCCATAAAGGCTAATGTGTAGGTACAGCATCCTTCCTATTCTGCAGTCCCTTGCCTTGTGTGTCTATCCATCTCCAGTGTGCTTAGCACAAGTGGTAGATCATAAGATTTTATTGAAGGTTTAAAAATTCCAGTGGGGTTAAGTCTCTAATATCACCAAAGTAAAAGCCCCTCCCTGCTGCCCCTCTGTTTCATTCCCCTAGCCAGGCAATATGACAACTGAAGAAATGGAAATGAGAGTCAAGAAGCAATTGGATTCTGACTCTCCTTATTTTATGTAAAGAATATACTGCAGTTCCACAAGCCAACTACATGCTTCCATGTAAGTAATGTCATGGCTGCCATTTGTTTAATAGAACCACCATCTACTAGAATGCTTCTCAGGATGTGCTTTTCTTTTGCCGTTTACTTATTAGTGCCCACTGTAATTAGTTAGAATTAAGAAAAATCAAGTTTATGACTAATATGATCTGTTTAATAGGCCAAATAAGCAACAAGAAATAACCTCGTGTTAGATGGTGACAAACAATGAAGCAGAGACATATGTTTGTTCTAGTCCCCAAGCATAAACAGTACACAGAGTTTCCCTGACTAATAAATTTACTTTCATTTTAATTAAAACAGAACATTTAGTTACATTTCCTCTGTTCTGTCAAAGAATTAAATAGATAAATGGCTAGCAGGAGAAAAAATGACAACATTTTCTTTAGTGCTCCAACTGCACTCATAACCGATTACTACCCATCTGTTCACTAAAGGTGTAGGAAAGGCACATCATATAAAGTGTTTTTTCCCATAAAAAGGCTTACTAAAATACTTTGGTTGTGATCCCATATCTTCCAAAATGAAAAAAAACGTTTTTCAAAAAGTAGAATTTTTCAATTCTGTTTTGATATAACATTAATAAGCTGTTGTCATTGTTTTATTCTTCTGATTCTTTCTACCATTAAATCAAAGCTCGTGGGGAGTGGCTCCCCTTGAGGAAATAATTGCAATGGCAATTCTATAGATTCTAGCCAAGAAGGAACCATTAAGTAGGCAGTCACATGCAAGACAAGACAAAAGACTCCACTCACTTTATCTAGTAATAAGCCTAACAACTGAGGTTTGATTGATGCATATAGTTCATGAAGGTTCTAATTTTCCTTTAAGAAACTGAAGAACTGAATTATTAGTTCTCTTGGTATTCTTCTTTTCTAATACTAATGGTTAATGGCTCCTGTATTAGGTAACGCAATATACTGGCTTCAGGAGTTTTTAAGAAAATATGTTCCATCTGCTGATAAAATGCCTCATTCTTTCCAATCATTTTAGGGGTGTGTAGGTAAACAGGAGAAATGCAGAATAGGACAGAATACATCCAGCAGTGTTGAGTGGAGTGACTGTTGTCATTGGGGAGATACTCCCTGCTACAGAATAACTGAAAGGTTTGGTTTGGATGAGACCTTTAAAGGTCATCTAGTTTAAACTCTCCTGCCATGGGCAGGCACACTTTCTGCTAGATCATGCTCCCCAAAGCACCATCCAAGATGGACTTGAACACTCCCAAAAGTGAGCATCCTCAACTTCTCTGAAGAACTTGTGCCAGTGCCTCACGGCCCTCCCAGTAAAGAAAAATTCAATCTAAACCTACCCTCTTTTCTCTTAAAGTCATAGTCCCTTTTCTTAGTACTACGTGCCCTTTCATAATTTGTAGGTGTCTTTACATACTGGAAGATTGCAGTAAAGTCTCTCCACAGACTCCTCTTCTGGCTGAACAACCACAACTCTTTCAGCTGGTCTTTACAGGCTAGGTGCTTCAGCCCTTTGTTCATCTTTATTTCCCTCCTCTGGACTCACTACAACAGGCCCATGTCCTTACTATGCTGGTGTGCCCAGAGCTGGACTCAGTATTCCATGCAGGATCTCACAAGGGTAAAGCAGAGGGGTGAATCACCTTCCTAAACCTGCTTGTCATGCTTCCTTTGATGCAGTTCAGGGTACAGTTGGCTGTCTGGGCTGCAAGTGTACATTGCTATATATTAAACAAACAGAGAAATTTCTCAGCTACTGAAAAATATCAAACCTAGTCCATCTTCCAAAAAACAGTAAGAAGGAAGATCCACAGAACCACAAGGCTGGTCAACCTTACTTGCATCCCTATATAATTTGTAAAGCAAGTCCCCAAAAAGCTGTTCAGGACAGCAGCCTGACTTGGACTGGCAAGTATGGATTTACCAAGAAGAAATCTTGCCTGATGAACTTGTCCTCTCTGATGAAGCAAGTGGATGTAGACAGCAGGACAAATACTTTCCTTCAACCTGAGTAAAGATTTTGACACATTCTCTCTCAATATCCCCATAGTCATACTAAGGACTTTATTGGTTGGATAGAGCATAAGGTAGTGAAAGTCTGGCTGGACTGCAAGACTCTCAGAATCACATGGATCAAGAGTCAATATTGGTCTAGACACTATTTAGCACCTTTGTCAACATCATGAACAATAGGATAGTATGCAAGTTGACTGATGAACCTGTATTGGAAGTTTCTTTGAAACTGCAAAACTAAGCTGGATATTTTAAAAACAGACCAGTACTTCCCTTTTTTCTTTCCTATACTGACAATAGCAAAAGTATTTTGCACATTAGTCACCTATAATAGCTTTGCATGCCAGTCACCCAATGAACCAGCCAGTCTCATTTCTCAACATGGTAAGAAATTATTGTCTCAGTTGGCTGTGCTAAAGACCAGCAAGTCAAATTTTTATATTTATAGGATCTGCAATGAGGAAAAAAAAAGCATAAATTTTTATGTATTACTAAAAGGGCTAGACTTACCTGCATGGATGCAAATAACAGACTACACAGTAGGAAAACTACTGGTTTTACAATATCCATTTTTAGTGCAACAGAAAAGCATGATCTAAACCCATAACACTGTTTAAAATCATGACTGGTAAGGAAGAGTTAACCAGTTGTTCCTTAAAGAATTTTTAAGATAAAAATACTTCACACATTCTTCAAAGCTTAAAGTTTATTTATTCCCTCTTTCTAGCCCTTTTTAATATCGGGCTATAGATCACTGATCCTTTATAATTCTTCTGAATGACCCAATAGAATTGGAACTTTATTGTTGTAAATGAAAACTCAGTGTACTCAAAAAAACTATGCATAAATTTATGCATATAACATTTCACTGCCAGTGTTTTAACACTTACAGTATGTGGACTATAGTATGTTCAGATGTTTTAAGCTTATACTAGGTAATATTAATTTCATTTAATATTAATTTGATTTTGACCTTACCTCAAAATATTTTTGATGTACCACATCTAAAAATATTTTTATCAGTGGCATTTAATGGAATCAGTACATCACCATAAGCACCTAAATGAATAGGAAAAATCGATCTCCAGCACTGTTCTTTTTGTCCCAATCCAATATCAGTATTAATAAGCACACATTATTAAATTCCAACACAGACATTATTAAATTTAAAGTTTTATTTCCATGTCCAAGACCTAAGTCCTTTAATATACCTTTTAATTAATAATGTATTTTTTAATTTCTTTGTTTCTGCTGTAGTTATTTTTTAAGCCCATCTCCTGTAAAAAGATTCATAAGTATCACCAAAGTTGGAAGATAAACCACTCTTTATCTAATGTTAGTTATTAATGTGCCTTTGTTAATTTTATGGAAACCTAAGTTCAAAGAGCCTGTTACAGAACATACATTTTCAAAACTACTCCGGGGACAACTCAAACTTTTCTGCCTGGAAAGAGTAGAACTTTTCTGAAGTCCTCATATTACTAAGGGGAAAGAAGAAAGATCCGGAAGCAGAAACACTCCTTGAGAGCAGCTGCTTTTCAAGGTTGTCCAAAACCTTTCCCATGCCTAGAAGGGGAAGCCAGATGATGTACAAAGTGCATCAGCCATCTGCACTGATGTGATCCCGAGGGGTGCTGCACACCTGAGGGCAGCAAGGCATGCAGCAGTCACAAAAACTGCTGGCGCTGCATGCATTACACCAACCACCACAAGCCAGCCCAGGGGCAGACACACAGGGGAAAGGTGCTTGAATACCTATAGCCCATGTCGAGAGCTTACACTTGCAAGACAATAATTGATACACAGCAATTTTCTTCTACTTTTTTTTCTTTTTTTTTTAACCTGGCCACATATCTACTTCCCATGAGTAGGGTTTGCTCCTTGTTTTTTACAATGGAAAACAACTCTTAAAAACCTCCTGCTGAGCAGTGAGTTCAGCAGTACAACAGAGAAGGGAATCACGCTGCCCTTAGCTTCTTTAAAGGGTGAGCAAGCACTGGGGAAAGATCTGGAATGGAGAACACATCAGAAGACAAAACCATCTGGATTTCAGACCAGCAAAAGCCAGCTCCAGAACTAATAGATATGATAGCTTTAAACTGCTGATAGCAGGGAGAAACATTCATATAAATGCATGAATTTAAAAAGTGTACAGTCAACATAAAAAGCCTTGGTAGAACTTCGACAAGAGCTTGGAAAAGGGAATTTTTTTTTTGCAAAAAAGTCTCATTTCTTTCACTATACTCTTCCCCCAAACAAAACCAATGATATATAATGCAAAACTTTTTAGATAAAACCAAACACTAGTACCTGATACAGGTAAGAGAACCATTTCATTTATAAAGCTGCCATCTTATTAGTGTTTAAAACAAATGCAACTAAAATAAAATAATAACTGTATAATAATCACACACAGACAGGAAAATGTGCAAATAAAAACTGCCACTGACTAGTTTTAAAAAAATTATTTGTTTTCCAACAAAAATTCACAGTAATTCCTGAAAACCAGGTTTTCTTCTTAGCTATACCTAAGACAAATCTTAGTTGTATTCTACAATGGAGAGAAAGTCAATCATCTGTAAACTGAAATTGGTTTTAGTTTTGAATGTCTTCTATGTTATACAGTTTAATCAAAATAGGATCCCATGTCTTCATTGCTGGTGTGATCTTGAGAGTTTTCAAAAAAAAGAAATCAAATAGACCTAGCTATGAAAAGAATGAGGAAGAAGTCATGTCTATTGATGCATAATATGCCAAAATCTAGGACTGTTAAATTGATGACTCACGTCAGTCTACTGTGACTAAAAAATGTTAATTGACTTGTAAAACAGATACTATTTCATAATGTCAAGGAAATACCAAGAACCAGTCATGACTGACTATTTTTAGAGATTCAAATCTTATTAGTGGCTCAAAGATACCACCATTTTTGTGCACATGGAAGTTTCTTCCCATGCAGTTCTCAGGTAAACAAAAAATGTTTCCTGAAGACTTCTGTCGTACCTTAAAGTAGATAAAGTGTCTTCATAACATTACAGGTATCAATATGCTTTAAGCACTGGTCTGTCTTTTCAGCTATCACACTTTCTTGAAGACTAGCATGTTGAACCAATGTTTTGAGTGAGAGGCTCTAGAGAAAAATGAACAAAATGCTCTTCATTCACAATCTCTTAAAGAACAAAACTTTGTTGATGATTACAGAGATTACACTCCTGGCTTGCCTGATAAGTTGGATATAACTGCCAGTATAATAAAGTTTAGTCAGTGTCAATGATGACATCCTCAAAATTGAAGACACTCTAGACACTCTCCCCCACATTTCATAGCTGACAGATGAAAGATGCATGATCATTAACAATACACTTTTGTTTTTTTCCTATTGAGGTTGTCTTCAGACAAATTCTGAATTCAGTTTATTTGTTTCCTCTGATTTAAGAAGCAGTCAAAACAGATTGTAAAGCCTCCAATTATGAAATTCTTATTTCTATAGTAACTTTAGCTTCATTATGATCCTCTCCTTCTCTTGCCTCTTCCCACCATTTGTTTTCTGAGTATCAGAATGTGGGAAAATGGCAGGGGGGTTCGGAGAAAACTGAGAAGTTATTTTCACACTGTAACAGGAGTTACAAGAGTGTAGATATTTTCATGTGAAATGCAGTTGCACTCCTGGATGGGACACAGTTGTCATGCCTGATTTCCCCCCACAAGTCATGATAAGGGAAATGAAATGGAGGGTGGAGTAGAATGGATACAGTGCAGCCAGGCATTGTTAAAATCCTTGCAAGGGAGGGATCTCAGTAGCACCTTGTAACTGATAATCCCCAGTTTGAGGATATGTTAATCAAGGATACTGTTAATAACAGTATGAGATGTTAATCAAGGGAGAAAAAGATGTCTTGTTGTGGAATCAGCAACCATGGTGAGATCACAGATGCCATACTGATGCACACCTCAATCCCAAAGCTACCTGTCTCCAAGGTTACTGCCACCCCTTACAGAGAAGCATTCTATATTTTATTGATTATATTTTAGAACTTTACGCCAATCAGTGACAAACATATGTACTACGGGAGCTACTCCAGCTCCACCAAGACATAAAAAAATAGTAAAAAAGTAAGTTAGAATGGGACAAAGTTAGCGAAGACTCCATTGTAATTTTTGGAATCAGTTGAGGGGTTGAACCTGTCTTCTTCCCCTTCTGCTTGGTGAGAACTGTAATCTTATGTGTGCTGAATAATTATCTCAAGCCAGCTTATGTTAGGGATTAGAGCTTCTAGTATATTGCTTTGAATACATTTTTAAATCAGACACTATCAATGGCAACTCGCAAAACTTAACTTGTCACAATCTCATTAATAAAGAGTGTTCTGTAAACTGTTGGTATGGGTGCTTCCTGGGTGCTGGCAGTCGCTGTCAGCAGGTAACATACTTAAATAAAGATGTGGAGACCTTGGAGGAGGTCTCTCTGTTGGCTTGTGACCCTGGCCAAGTCAGTCCAATCGCTCCCTGATCCAGAAAACTGTTCAGTGAAGGGCCCCCATAACTGGATGCTGACAGACTGGTTGGGCACAGGATCAAGGCTTTCTTAGGATGCTGTCTTTATCAACACAGAAGGTTTAAGGAAATCCCTTTTCAGATTATCCTTGGTATTTCCTGTATTCCATTGCTTAATAGCAAACGAGACCTTCAATATCATTTTTTTTCAATGGTCATTATTTTTATCACTTTGTAAAATTTTTAAATTTCTTTCTTTAAATTCCACTGATTTCAGGGCTATCGTACACCACAAAAGAGACACTGTTGCTTTATACAATTTTAGTTTTTGTCATCATTATACCAGATTAGCCCCTAAATTCTAAAAACTTTCATGTGGATGACCTAATTATTTTAGTGAGCAGCTTCCATGACTGCAGTGACTTTCCATGTGCTTGCAGGACCTCTAAAAGGTTTCTGCTGATCTGCTTGCAATAGAACACTTTTAGAACATTTATATAGTTTACATTTTACAAATGTTATAAAAAACTTCAACTTTCAGATGCATACCAATATTTCCTAATTAATTAAAATGTCTTCATATTTAGCAGGAATCACTTGTGACAAAAAACCTTTTTGCTGAAATCTGTGTATTTCCTTCAATGCTAAAAGAAAAATCTCCAGCAAGAAACTGGAGGTAATTTTGCTGTGAACCGTAGAGATACACTAAAACAATTTATCTTAAACATTTTACAAATTCAAGATCAAGTCTAGTATGGTATTACACTGAGAAACCCCATAGCACATTCAATTCACTATTAACGTCACTGAATCTATAATAAGTGAGAGTTTGCCGACTCTACTTCTCAGCGAAGATTTAAATCATCTACTTTGAACTGTGTCAACATGATTAATTACAGAAAGAACTCATTAGTGGGACCTCTTAAAAATACAGAGATTAATGGAATGGGAATTGGGAATTAAATTCTGCTACTGTTAACAAATTTCACTGTTGTTTCCACATGCCATTTAAAAATTTACATTATCATTGGTGTCCATCTAGCAGCTGGATGACTATAGAAAGATGGAAATATGTCAGCAGATTAAAGACAGACAAAATAACACTTATATCTTCAGCTTACAAATTAGAGATAAAATAGTCATACTGTGGGGATTTATTTTCTGTATTGAAAAGTATTACAGTGTTCTAGAAGTAAATAACTGTCAGACAATGTAGCTCTACAAGGATACATGTATATACATCTGATGGCCAAATCAAGAAAAAAATACGTGGCATCACATAATGATAAAATGAAGATACTGAGATGCAGTCAAAAAAAGTGACTCACTGAAAGGATTTAAGGTAACTTCTCTCTATATCTGCCAAAGGATCTTATGCAATAAAAAGTATTTAAGGTTTATTTCATTATTTCTGTCTTATTGCTAGGGTTGAAACAGAGATGTATTTTTATTTTATTCCCTTGAAAAATTTTCCCATTCAATTCCCTAGTCTTTCCTATACAGGCTACTTTTTGACAGAAATAGTAAAACTTTATTGTTAAGCCTTTTTGTCTGCCACCTGCTCTTGCACAATTTCAGTGAACTCCATGTGCACTTAGTATTAGAATTTCATCTTTATCTTTCAGTATTGATGTTTTTAATAGGTGTTAAATAAAGTTAGGTTCAGAGCTTTCAGATATTATTGTTATTCATACTATATCCTCTTTGCCTATTTTTAGTATCAATGTAAAAATTCTTCTCAATTGCTGTTTTTCATTCTCCCCTCTTTGCATTTTTTCCCTTTGTTCTCAGTATAGGAAATGCAAACTTGAAAATATTTACTGGGTTTTGTTGTTTTGTTGGGTTTTTTTTTCCCCTGTGGATATTGCTTTCATTTGCTCTAACATTTTGAAATTCACACAACTTCTTACATGCATTTGTACTACTGGCACCTTATTTTTTTGGGGTTTTTTGGCTGAGTAAGGTTGCTACAGCATTATGTTATTCCTTGAAGACCAAGAAAAGACCTCTTTTAGATATAAAAGCTGTGTTGGAATAAAATTCATATTTTGGGCTCCTTACCTATGCTCTTCCTTTTCAAAGGTATGAGTAGATTAAAAAGTTAAAAGAAAAAAGTTCCATCCCTTTTCCCTCTTTGTAATTGTCACTTCAAACAATTGTTGCTGAATACCAAGATTCTTTAAAGTTGGCTGTACTGAAGAGGAGGAGAATGTGATTGACAACTTTAATCCCCAAACACAATGGCCCATTCTATTGCCAAAGTACAGCAAGTTCTTTGTGGTCTCTACAGAGCTTTCTATAGAATTGATGGGGACCATAAAGTGAGCTACTGCTTTCACTACATTGCACTTCAAATGAAAGCAACTTCAGCCACATCTTCTCTGATATAAATACAAACCTAAATTTACTTGTGCAATTCTACACAAAGCAGTACATCACACAAATGCTTGCAAGAGAATGAATGACAAAACAGCAAGAATGAGTGCTCTTTTTAGCATAAGTGAAGGCTAATACCAACATAAATACTTCTGAAATTGGCTTAGGGTGACTGGTCTTTGGGAAATGACCTGGCAGAAAAGCATAGAAAAATTTCCATGAATTCAAAACACATTAAACAAAAATTTTCAAGAGAAATGATTGACTGATGAGACAAGAATGGAATTTCTTTGTTTCATAAGAAGGAAAGAAAGTTTGTTTGGGATGAATCTGAAGAGACAGAAACAGATGAAGTCATCCCATATGAAACATTCTCAAAAAAAGACCTAGAGAAACAAAGATCTCAGCCTCCTCAATTTTTTTTTTCTTCCATTTTTGCTGAGCCTGACTGACCCTTCAGACTTGACCACCTTTTGCCCAATTTGCAGAGATACAACAAGAAGGATAAAAAGTTTACAATATAACAAACTATTCTAATTTAAATGGAATAACTGAGAAATTTGACTTTTGATACTGTTGTATACCATGTTCTTCAGGTGAAATTATGCAAATCAGATGTTTGGGGTATTTATTATCTCTTATTCCTGTATATAATACTAAAGCTCACTCCTTGAAAAAAATAGGATTTAAATATTTCTTTAAACTCTTTGATGAAGACACATATCTTCTTTTTAAAAAATAAACCTAAATGGGGGGAAAAAGCAGGTAAAAAAAAGTAATTTACAAGAAGACCCTTCATCAAAATGAGTGTTAATTCCCAGCTAGTTAGACACAATAGGAGCTGATGAAACAGCAAAAAGATACAGTGATCATTAAGATGATACAGTTGTACTTTTGTGAGTAGATCCCATTTTCTATGCTTCCAAAGCACTGGAGCACAAGGTTGTCTCACCAATATACATATACAGTCTTGAAGGGAGGGTGCAAAGGAGAGGGAGCCCAGTGGTGCCTGGTGGCAGGACCAGAGGCAACGGTCACAAACTGAAATGCAGGAGGTTCCCTCTGAACATCAGTAAACAGTTTGTCAGCTGTGAGTGTTGCGGTGCGTGTCCGACCACCGATGACCCGGCTAGCACCCGAGTGGCCAGAGATGGGCCAGCAACAACACCCTGAGGGATCTGTGGGGCACACAGGGAAACCCTCTGGTCTTGGGAGCACAATGGTGGTGGTGTCATGTGGCACAGCCACAAGGAAGAGATGGGTAAAGCTGAAGTGCCAAAACTGAAGATATTTATTAAATAAATAAAAAGGGTACAAGTAAGGGTGCAAAACAAAACATAAAGAGGCTGCTTCAGAAGACCCTGAAGTGAGGTTGACACATACACAGACATATATATAGATAGATATAGCTATAGATATAGATACACAGAGCTTCTCACAGAATGTTCTAGAAGCCTTCTGGCCAATCACGGGCTGTTGATATGCATGGCCACTCCCAATTGGTCAAAGAGTCCTTTGCGAGTCCATTGCTCCTCACCATAAGCTGCCTGGATATCATTAGTTGAGGCTTCTTATTTCTTGAGGCTTGCTGTTGGTTGGCTGTGGTGTGGCTGTGTGGCCAGTCTCCAGCCCATCCCCTCCAGGACAAGCTCCCACTGTGAGAATGACTAAACAGGGGCAAAGTTTTGCCAGAGAGATGTGAAGTAGCCATCCCTATGAATATGCAAAAGTTGTCTGGACATGGTCTTGGAGAACAGGATCTAGGTGTTCCTGCTTGAACATGGGTTTTGGATTGAGTGACCTTCAGAGGTCTCAGGAAGCTTAAGCTCTCCTAGGATTCTGAGATTATGTTGGTTTGATTTTACAGTTATTTCTGTTTGTCACGAAGCATGGCCAATCTAATCAGTTTTCTTGTTATATTAATTTATCGAATTTCAGCCATTAGCGCATAAAAGGCTATCCTCATCTTGGACAGTTGCAGCCTCTGCGGTTGTGTGGTGTGTGCCTGATTCCCCTCTTTATTCTGATGTTATCTCCCTCCCCAAAGTATGAGGCAAAACCTTCAGAAAGTATTCTACTAGTAAGTGCTACTACTTCCTGTCATTCCTAAAGTCTTGAGTTTTTCACTATGTTTGTACACCACTGCTCTTTTTTCAGTATTTATTATTTTCCTTTTTTTTCTTTTTTACATTTCCATCAGTAATTACCCATCAGTTTCCCTGTAAAATGCCTCTTCTTGAGTCATTTAAAAATAAGAGGAAAACCAGAAATATAACCATGTATCTGTTCCCATATTGTAAGCGAAATGCTAATACAGAAGTTATTTTACAGGGGGAATCTATCAACTAGTGCACTAGTTACCTCACTGGGGCAAGGAGGGCACAAAAAAAACAAGGCTCTTCATTTTAAGTGTGAGTAAGTCAAGCAAAAGTTTGAACCCGAATGTTAGAGGTGAAACCCTAACTGTGAGCTTTTTTCCCATATTCTGTCCTACTGACCTGATGTTAAGAAACTCTGGTAAGAGTTTCTGAGAAAGAGATGTGTTCTATAAGTTTGTTTCAAGGTGCAGACATTTCCCAGACTCTCAGGATTGCTATAGACAATTTAAGCTGTCAATTACCTTTCAATATTTAAATATAATCCATGACCTTTTTCATACTTTATCCACCCAATTTTTGAAATTTCAGGTATTTTAAATATAGTTCTATATCTTCTACACTGTGATAGAACAAAGATACTATACTGAAAAAAACCCCAAGATTTAGGACCAAAGATTTAAAAGAGATTCTTTATTCAACAAATATTCAATTGCAACATTCCCTCTCATCCAGTTCTTGAACAATTCATATGTTGTGGAAGTTCACACAATCTGAAAGGTAACCTGAAGGACAGCACTGGTTCTTTAGGAAAGCTACCCTATCTTCTAGCAGATGGTTAAAATAATTGACCAAGTAAAAACCTCTTAGTGTGGAGAAAGCATAGAAAATTTAAAAGAACACAGTATTTTCATCAATACAGAAGTCATCAGTATTCTGTATTTTAGCAATGCTGATGTAGTGACTATAAAGTGCAAAAGCTGCAACCCATGGGCTCAGGGTAGTAAAGGAAAAAAATAAATACAGTGGGAAAAAAATAAACAAATGATGACTGGTGCAGACAGGAAAGTGCACATAGATATGCAGACTCTGAGCATGCTATGGCTGCTCTGTAGATTTGCATTATCACAGTCCAGCAGAATCATTAGATCTCCTTCTCTGTTGTAAACTACAGGCCTGTGAGCGTAGAACAAAGCTGATGAGATAAGTATTTTAAGGGGAAAAAGGGAAAAACGTAAGATAGAAACAAACAAAAAAACACACAGAACTCTCCTCCAATGTCTCAAACTAAAAAAAACACACCAAGAAAAGGATAAAAATTTCTCTTTTTGAAATCTACTTCATCTTTACAATAGTGATATGCTTTTTATTTTCCTTACCTTTATTAATTCAGTTTTATTAATTATCCTGACAGCTAGAATGTGCATATAAGTAAAATAGTAATTTTGGACAACTTTCAATCATGCATATTGTCACGCTTTGTCACTAAGGCTGGTAAAACCTGTAATTTTGAGTTATCTCGTCTATTGACACTGTTCCTATATCTAAAGATCATGCTGGACTAAATTGAACTCTTCAACTCTCATTTCAGGGGACTTATTTTTCTCATCTTGGATAATTCTTTTACCTTCTTTTTAGAAGTGCTGCATAACTCTCTTCACATTGTTTTGGCAATAAATTGGCCTGAGATATACATTATATTTTAATAGTGGCCTTTCTATGTATGCACAGAAATAATATAACTTTTTCCTTTCTTTTTTTTTGGTCCTATTCCTTCACATTCAAGGGCCAATTCAGGTTTTTTTTCCTTTGTCTTATTAGGATATTGAAACTTATTTTTGAGGCAATTTTCTGTGATGATTCATTAGCAGTTTCCAGAGAGAGCAATTTTCAGAAAAAAGTGTGCCATCATAAGAGAAGACTGGATTATGAAAGAACTTAATTTTGGAGTATTAAATTTCCTTCTGTTGAATTGGTGTACTTTCATTAGGAGATAGATTAGAGGATCATTCTACTAGTTGTGTCTTGCCTTTCTCATAATTTATTATATAACCAATATATATTTCACCTGCATGATCTCCCAGTATTTATTTGACCTGCAATTTACCAATACAAGATTATGGACAAACCTTAATTACTCAGACTTCTACTAAACATGAAAAAGTTGCCTTGATTCCTCAGTAGATATTTTTCTTTTCCCTCAGGTAATCCTGAAGTTTAATGAACAATTTAACAATTTCATTTTTGAGTCTGCCTAATATGAGATGACACATAAAACAAGTTTTCTTGAATCAAAGTACTGCTGATAAAGCAGATAATTTAGAGAACTAGAGTAGGCTGTATGAACTCAAACACATGTATCAATTCAATGTTTGACAGAGATAGCAGAATAACTTGTTTATAAACACATAATTTATGCAATTAAGGTGGGTTCACATTGATGACATATAATATTTCCTAAACTCTATTATGACTCCTAAATGATTTCCAGGGATCTACATGAGAGTAACTACTCTATACAGATCCCAAAGCTTTATCTTTTTCTATACTATCCCATCTTCTAAGAATTAAACTTTAAAAAAAAATAATACTAGCAGTTTTAAATACTTCAAAACACTCTTGAAAGATGTCATCTCAAGTTTCTCATGGGTTCCTGTTTGAACATCTTTCATTTCAGCCGATGTTATGTCCTCCTTTACTACAGATGAAACTCTTCAGTCATTTGAGAAAGAGGGCATCTGTTCTTCTGATTACAGAGGTTTCTGCCTAAAAGTAGTCTATATCTGGGGAGTAGTCTACATCTGACTGCAGAGTCTACAAAAGAAATGCAAAACCAGAACAGACTCTGGGTTTCACCAGGTCTGTCCTGTGTCAGTGTAGTTAAGCAAAAGTTAATTCTGGCCTTAAGGCAGGGAAGAAGACCAGCTGTCAGTACAAGAGATGGAATAAGCATTTCTAAGTGGGAATCAGTTCCTCTTCTGCTTGAAGAAGGCTGCTATAAAAATATCCTAGTCAAATATATTTCTGTTCCAAGAATATATGGCATAAATTTTAAGAAGAGTCATCATATGAAATTGAGAACACAGTTTTATACAAATTTAGGTAGGCAAGAAAATAATGCAATTAGCATATACATTTAGTATAAATTTTATGAATGTTGCATTTGTTTTCAAAATATGTTGACACTTTGCATGTTCAAATTACAAAATTGAATTATCCACATGTATAAAAAGCTACATTTAGGAAAAATATACTTCAATCCAGAATTCACTGTATAAAGTGTTTCTTTCATAGGCGCTGGAAGTAATGCACAAGATGTAAGAAGCTGAAATAAAATTTACTGAAGTCAAAAGTCTTCCCCCATGCCAATAACAGGAAACAAAATATTTTTAATATGAAGAGTTTTGTAATTTTTTGAAGGAGAATTCAATTCAGTCTTCAGTCAATCAAATTATGTTTAAAGTCAGGATATGTAGTAATTTAAAAATTATAATTAAGTTCCACCTAATAAAGACTGTATGCACCAGTTTTGAAAGAAATGAAGTATTGATATTCATCTTATAGCTACAAAAATACTACAAAAATTGAATGTGACAGATCAAACTCTCTGAGTTGGTCTTCTCCCTGTTCAACCTCCATTAGGCCAATTTCTGCCTGCAAAATATAAAGCAACCAAATTCAAATAGTGATACATGGCAGAGATCTCAAAAAGAATGCTGGCTTACATATTCCTAAGTACAGACTCAGTTCTTAGAGAAAACCAGACTTAAAAAAAAAAAAAGTATGAACTTGGATTTTAGCTACAGTTCTATTTTATTACAATTCTTAAGACCTATTAGTCTCTTCCTATAATTTATTGTCTTGATAATATCTTATATTTACTTTCACAGTAATTTTGATATTCTCTGTGCTGTAAGGAACTTTCAGGCTAATTTGTTTTATTCAGTTTATTCCATTAGGTAAGGTATACCATTAACTGGAAGAAGGGTGTCAGTTCCTAATACTAACTGTCCAGTAGCTTGTGAGATTTCTTTTGGTAGATTCAGATTTGATTTTTATTATCTGAAATGTCTTTAATACTTCTTGGGTGCCAGCATTTTTATTTCTATTAGAGAACAGAAAACACAGCTATACTAGATGACTTTTTAGAGCTCTTTAAACCCTGTACTTTTTCATTGTACCAATCTAGTGGCTGAATGTTTATTATTGTTGTTAATGTGGAAAAGCAATAGAGGGCAGGCTAATTACCTCTCAGCACAGGTAAGGGTGGTTGTTATATATTGTTAAGCACCAGATGGTAGATGACATTTATATTTGTAGCCGAGTGAGAAGTTATTAGCAGGACTGGTTCACTAGGCAGCACAAGGACTGTCTATCCCCGTAGTTTCTACCTTCAGACAAGAAATAACACTAGGATTCCAACTTTCCCATTTAGTCAGAAAAGGGAAAAGATATGGTGAAATGTCCATAAGATCTGCAGATTGCTTTTACTAAACTGTTCTGACCCAAGCAGAAAGAGATAGGGAAATCTTTCTGGATAATGACATCAGGATTAAGAATAAAAAGAAAAAACACAAAAAAAAAAAAAAAAAGAAAGAAAAAAGAGACAGAGACAGGGAAAGGTTAAATTCTTACCAACATAACACAGTCTTTCCAATTCTAAACTCCCCATTTAAAAATATGGCTGTTACCACTTTTGCATTTTTTGTAACTTGCCAAAGAGAAATATATTATAAAAGGATAAGGATCCAAAGACTGAAAGATTGTACATATTGCAGAGTTGTCATAATACCAGTGGGCATCCATCATATCTCACATGTGAATCTCTATACTACAAAGGACCAGGCTTATTAACATTCTTAATATAAGCTTATTTCTTCTCTTTTTCTCCCAAATTCCTGGATGCTCTTCCTTCTGTTATCTTGAAAATGTATCTAGAAGCGAGGAAAGAGTATAACATGTAGACTCAAAGCAAGAATTGCTGCTAATATAACAGCACACGGTAATTTGGAAAAAGACTGGCATCTGCTGTTTTTGATTATACTACTCTGGATTGATTTGGATTTTGTTCTCTGTCAAAAAACTGCTGAACAATGAAGCATAGGTTCTTTGGTTTTGATCAGTTAATTACTAAAATGACAAAGGAAGGGTTTTGTTTGAAAAGGATTTTGATAGCACATTACAATTGTTACTCCCACTCTTTTATTATAAGCAAGATTTTTCTAATTTCCAAAATCTCAGCAGATACTCCCTTGGAAACAGTCAAAATCAAAGCACATCCAAAGTGAATAGGAGTTTAGAAATGAATCCAAACAGAAAATTCTTTTAGACATTCATTTAATCAAAAAACAATGTTTGTACTACTTATAGGCAAAGCAACTGTACGATTTCCCTAAGTTCTGGCTAAAGAGACACTGCACTGGTAGAGACATCAAAAAATAAAAACTAAAACCATAGACTTTCCAAGCACTAAAGCTCAGCTAAACAGCACTAGTTCACAATTAAACAAAACAACTCAGCATATAACCCCAATTATCCAGACATCTGGAAAGACATAATAAGAAAGCTTTAGATAATTAGAGAAGTCTGCTCGAAGGCCTATAAATTCCCTGATCCCAAACACAGAGTCCAAACTTGCTAACAGCCTCTCCTGCTTTTTTGCCAAGGCTCAGTGAAGAAAGTTGTATTTGACTCTGGAATGCATGCCTCGTAAAGAGGATCAAATTCTTATGTAATGACTCAAGTTCATAAACTCCTCTCTGGTCATGTCTGACTAGTCTAGTCTTATGTTCTGGACTAAGCATAAAAACCCACTTTTCTTCCTACAGATTCCTAACAACTGGGAGATTAGGAATTTGAAGAGGTCAGGAAATGAGAGAGTTTAGGAAAGCAAGAGGGTGACAACAAATTACAGCCAAAATTATAATCTTATTTAAGTTGATGCTTTTTCTGACGCAGACTCCAGTGGAATTGAAATTCCATTCCGGGCGATCACTACTACCATAACTGATTAGCTACAATTAGATTTCCAGATGTCAGGCACCCACTCACGTCAAACACACTGACCTGCACATGATCCCTATTTCCATGTGCTATCTACTATCCTTAGAGTACTCTATGTACCCCATTTGTACAAGACTCCTTCAGCCTACAAAGCTTTGCCTGTTCAATTTGGTTTGAGGGGAACTAGATGGCAAAGGACCGAAGGAAAGCAAAGCCCAAAGGTCAAAAATAAAACCTAAGGAGATACTGTTCTATCAATCCCCCAGCAAGCCCATGGGTCACCAGCTGTCCAGTTTTGAGCAGAGACTGTTTGGCACCTCCTAAGGCAGATGGCTGCAGAAATGTTAGCTTAGACTTAAAGCTTTCTTCACAGTCTAATCATCCCAAGCACTAACTTTCTGTTCAGTTTGGTAAATGTCCTCCATGTTACAAAAAAGCCAGGCTCCTGTTAAAGAACAGAATTCTGCAAGCAAATGTTTTTCCCCTCCTGAAGAAAAGCCAGGGCTTTAGTGTTCCTCTGCTACTATCCAGAATCGATTTTACCTTAAGCCTCCCTTGCTCTGTCTGAATGATAACTTTTGATTTTTACTTGAGAAGTAAAAAAAAAACACAAAAAAAAAAAAAAACCAAAAAAAACCACCAAAACCAAATGTGATTGAGTGATTGATAGTTATGTAGATTACTTCATACCACTAAGTTAGGATGTGACTTTGAATCCTAATGATTTTATTGTATTAAAATACAAGGATGACAAGTTGCCATATGTACAGCACATTCAGTAAATGAAATATCAGTGTATGCTGATTTGTGCCACTCACTGATGAAAACGTCGAGCACAAAATTCTCCCATTCACGTGAGGAAGATGCAGGCCCTATGCCTTGATACAGTTACGGCACAGCTGAGGAGACAGGCTGCATATGACATTTGGGATTGAGGAATTTAAAGAAGGCTGCTGACTGTATTGGGAATAAATGGGTTGATAATATATAGCTCAGAGTTAGAAGCGGGGGCTAAAATCCCTATAACTCCTTCCTAAATTATCTTGTCCAGTAAAGGTACATCTGCATACAAGACATCAAACATGAGAAAATGAAGAATAAATTAATATCATATTACCTAGGTTTGCTCCTAAACACTCCTGAGATCAATACCAGACAACTGCCATATCCTTTCCCAAAAGAGTAGCATATTTCAGCAAACCTATCACATACAAATTGAATCCCTGTTCCTTTCCCACAATTTTTTTTCTTAGAGTGACTGAAAGCCATAAACTATGCCTGAATAAAGTGATTTTTGTAAGAGTTCAAAAAATTTAATAGACATTTCCAAGAATCTTAATCTGAAAAATTACAAGAATATTTTTCCATCCTCTTGCTATTTTCTTGCTATTTTTGTAGTCCTGACATTGGTAGAAACAACCCACTTGATGTATTCATTGTGAAGCTCACACTCAGTATACTTGGGTACAACTAACACTCAGAATTACCACTGCCAGAAGATTTGTATCAAATAATGAAGAATGGTATGTGAAAGATGTGATGTCTCTGCTTGCACAGAAACTTATTCCCTGGACTAAGCCTGTTCCTGCTACCTCTAGGGAGAGCTGAAATTTAACCTGTGCCAAGTACTGGAGAGGACTACTTTAGTTTTTTTTTTTTTTAGGTGAACATCAAATACATTTTAAGATGCAAACTGTCTGAATCAAACCAGAAGCAATGATCTTTTTCTTCCTGCATGACTGGGTCACTGTCAGTGTTAAGTGAATTAAATGCATAATTTATTAAATGGTCTCTCTGAGCAGTGAATTTAAATAGATTCAGTTTTCCATCATTATATCATAAGGAGAGGATAATTTTAATTATTTTCTTCCTTTTTCTGTTCAATGTTGTCCACAGGATAATTTTTACACACATCCTTCAAGTGCTCTTTTATGAGTAGAAACTAGTTAGTGTGTTTATTCCCCCAAGATCCAGGTTTTGCAAGTCCTACCCATAGACACTTAAAAAAAGTGTTCCCAAACACTTTGTTGGCATCATGTATTGATTGTCTTATTGATAAATGTTTATTTGCTGAAGGATGAGCTTCAGAATTTATCCCAAATCCTCATTCTATCCAATTCTCAAAATCAAATGATAGTCCTATTCCGAGACAAAAAAGGAAACTTCAGGGGAATAACTCTTGCAAAGCTATAGGTTTCACACTAAACACTATTGACTCTGACAGTGACAACATTCAAGAA
Organism: Nesospiza acunhae; assembly: GCA_013398715.1. Lineage (NCBI taxonomy): Eukaryota > Metazoa > Chordata > Aves > Passeriformes > Thraupidae > Nesospiza > Nesospiza acunhae. The sequence continues at coordinate 377,544 of VZSU01000842.1, read as the reverse complement.
AATGTGAGGCTGGCACAATGCACTAAGCCACAAATTGTTTTGATGTAAACAACCCCTCCATGAGATAAGTACTGTTCTTATTGTTAGTAAGAAAATTAACATAAATGTTTATTGCTGGTTTTAACTTCTCTGGGATTACTTTTGTCTTGCTGTCATGTAGGTAGACTTGTATTTTCCAGAGAGAACTCCCTGTCCCTGCAGAGTTGGCATGCTGGGATCAGCTGGGTAGAAAAAGAAAGAAGGGAAGCACACTAATTCAATTAGTGGAGGCACCCAGGAGGACTGACATTGCCTTCTTGTGCTGAAATCTATTTTTCTCCTGTTGGTCTTTTGACACCTCATCTGTTGGAAAGCAAACTTATGACCTCAGATCATTCACCTGTTTTCTAATGTCTTAAAGGAATAAATTGATTTTTTACGTTTAATGCAGATGGTGAAAAAAGGCAGCTGGTTTGAAATTAGGTTTTGAGATTCTTAAGAGCAAGTTCTAGCTTTAAAGGGTGTGCATACACCCATACACTCTTCCCATACACATTTCAAGATAAAATTATTCTATATATGAAATATGTATGTGAAGAGCATAAATGTGAACTTAATATTCGGTGTAAAGTTGACAGATTACACAGCTCTGTTTTCCTCAGCACATTTTAAAGAAAAGGCCTTAAAGGCTGAAAGAACAAAGAGCAGTAGAAGGAAGACCAAGGGCTGAGGAATGTGCCTTCAGAGGCTGTGTCTTTCTTTCTTTCTTTGGGCTTCTACATGGTCTTCTTCCATCATCTGCAGCACTTCTAAACATCCTTATTAATGGGACAGAGCCAGTTGTGCAGAGTGGGTAAAAAATGTACCTTGTAACATCTACCTGCTCCTCTGAAGCTCTATGAATCTCTCTAAGGCCAACCTCCCAGCCCCAGATTCACAGATGAAGAAATTTTTCTTGAAGGCATGAAGTTTTTATGACTGAAACCACATTATCTTGATTTGCCATTTGGAAGAGCCACATATTCTGCTCCCATTGCAAGAACCCTACCTTTAATGTTTTGTTACTCTTAATATGATGAGAATAAAATTTGAAATTTCTTAGCATATTGTTATTGGAATCAAAGAAATCTCTACTAGAATTAATGATTGAGAGGTGGCAAAATAATTAGAATTTCCTCTTTTTAATTTTTTTCCCCAAAGAGATGCAACTGTCTTCTCCCACACTTCTGCCCCCTTATAAACACCAAGATATTATCTGATATTTTGCTGAGAGGGAGCTTTTCTTTCTTCTGAGGGTATGAGGAAAGCAGAATTATGGGATTTCTTTTCATGTTGTTAAAACCAGAAATATATAGAGCTTTGGAAAAACCCAACAACCTTCACACTTGAAGATGAAAACATCTCAGCTTTATGACAGCTTGCCAATTTTATAGAAGGAGTAAAACAATATCATAACGTTATATTTAATTGGCTAACATGTAGTATGTGTGCACAAATAGTAAATAAATGAAAAAATATTGATATTAAATGATTTTTCGTTTAAGCAAATTGTAACTATTTATATCCTGTTTAATTCCTCTACAGAGGACAGCATCACATTTTCTGATCCTGTAGATCAAATTGAAGAAATTTATTTTCAACAGACAAATAAATAACACTTGACCAAGAAAAGTATATGTAATAACTCCTAAAAATAGCCATACAAAATATAACATTTACATGGGACCTAGTTCTATCTCAATAAGAGCGAAAAAGATGCTTCCTTTTTAATTTTTTTTGTGATGAGCACTTTTATATCATTAGGCATACATCTCTACCACCATTTTCACATTTATGCTCCAGATGCAGGCAAACAGTGTCACAGTGCTTAATTAGAACCACAGCTGTAAAGTGATGGAGTATCCAAAAGTACAATTACTGTTAGAGCTGCGGGCTACAGTAGTCCATGAAATTTGCATCCAGACACTGTAGCTGTTAATGAAGCTTCTGATTACCCATATTCTACTTTTTTGTTTGTGAGAAGCTGACTGCAGGAGGAATCAACATCTTTGCATGTCTCTATTGCTCATTTATCCTAACCCAAAGTTCCTTCCTTCTACCCCCTGCAGTCCTGTAGGTTTCTAAAACACTAAGACAATTGTGCTTTTTTTAGACAAGGTTAACAATCTTTTCACAAATAGCGTTACTGTTATACTCCTCTGATATCATTATAGAAATGCAAATGCTATTATTCATTGCTACTAAGAGCGTCTTGCTGAACATGAGTAACTTTACAGGTGTTTTTCAATTTGAAAAAGGAATACTGATTCACAATAGGGTTTAGATATCAGCAGTCTACTTCCAAGTTTAATGAGAATATCAAATTAAAAATGAACCCTATCTACCAGTTTAATTAAGCAAATCATGCTTGCTGATTTTCTTCTCCACTTCAGAGGAAAGCACGGTTGTCTTGCTGAATTTCACTTCTAGCAGTTATCCGCACTTAGTCTGAATACTACTACTTCAGTGGGATTGTCTTCAGCACACCACGCCATGCTCGGATATCAGGTCCGTCATATAACCAATACAGTACAAAATGATTCAACTGCATTTACTGATTCTTTAGTAATTATGGATGTATGAATACAGATACTACCAATCCATCAATTGCCATGTGGGACACACACCTGCCCTCTCCACTCTAGATACAGAGCCCGGCACTGCCCATTGTAAAAGCCCAACTCTAGTGATAATTCCTATCACTTGCTTGTGTTAAATCAAACCCCCAGTGCAGTGCTGCTGAAACCCCTGAGAGAAAAATGACACCATGGCAGTTGCCTTTGACTTTTTGAATTTTTAAATATTTTAAGCTCAGTAGTAAGATTTAATTATTAATTAGCTCCCTGCCCATCCTCAGGACTTCTTTTGCTATCCATTTATGCTGCATTGCTGTGACAATTATAATTCTTTACCTAGGAAAGGTGTGCCCACAACATAGAAAATAAAATTTAGTATTACTCATGTCAGACAACTGTAGAAAATGAAATTTGTAATACCAAGCATTATCCTAAGAAATCTACTCAAGAAGCCCTCCACAAAAGAAATAGTGCTTTACCACACAATTTGTACAATGGATTAAAAAGTTTAATTCCACTCAATTGTCAAATAGCAGAAAATCAGAAAATTAGCCATCAGCAATTGGAAGTGAAGGAATTATTAACGAAAACAATTAATGTAATTCAAATTATTCCCTGAAACTTCTGTGGTATTAGCATTAGATGTACACTGACAACCTGAAAAATCATATTAAATGAAGATGAAAAAGTTGGCAAGTTACATGACAAAATTACAGTGTAACTGAATCTCCATCCAGTGGATCAGATTAGCTATTTTAATCACATTTAAATAAATTAATGAGATTTTGACCGTAAGTCAGTGTTTCTATAAAAAGAGTCAGAAAGAATTATAAGAAACAAGAAACAACCAAATCCAGGAAATTATGTATTTCAAAAGCACAATTTTGCAAAATATCTATTTTTAGAGTGTGGAGTGGTTATCTTCTGTGTAATATGAATTCTATAGTGGATAATGAAGATATTACACAATCAATTAATGAATTCTCCATTACATTTTTCTTGCTTGTGTATTTATTTAACCCAATAAAACATTTTTGATGTGTAAAAACTGATTAATAATTAAATAATGTTTAAAAACCACTGTATACCCTTTAAGATACAGCAATAATTTCCAGTATCAAATAAAGCAATGATACTGGCATGAATTTTCATAGACATTGATTCAATAAACAGCAGCATTCTGTATTCTGGATGCAGCTCCACAACTACAAAATTAAGCAGTAGATGTGAAATATGTTTTTAAATTTCCACATATTAAACCTATGGAATGTTCTTCAGAGATATCACACTATGAAGCTGTGCCCAGCAAAATTTGAACTTCAAATAGGAGTTGAGCCATTTCATTGCTTAGAGCTCTAAAGCAGCACCACAGTCTATCAATTTTCAACTCAGAAAACTAAATGCCTGCTCCAATCTAAGAAAATACTGAAATAAATTCAAAGTAGCAATTTTGTAATTGAGCTAAAATATACTGATTATTACTCTAAGATGTCATTTGGCAGCTTAACATAAATGGTAAAGATTTAGTAAAGTCCTTTCCTGGCAGTCCATAATCACATGGGAATTTTTTTTGCTGGCAAGGAAATTCTTATCTTTGGGCTGTTTCTGCTGCTGTTGGGCAGTTCCTGCTATCCAGTTATCCCTCTATTTTTGTATAACACCCAACAGACAATACATGAAGCATTTTGACCTAGTAAACAGAAAATATTAAGGAAAAAAGGACAATGGGGAGTGGGGAAGCGTGAGGGATGGGTGATAGGTTTTAATCTGTTTTCTGTTCAGCTTTTTAAACTATCCCATTGTGGTGCCAGAGGAATACCAATGCCAGCAATGAGGAAGGCAACACAAGAGTGAGACAAGGAGAATAATAAACCACTCTTTTTCAGCAACATCCCACATTTTGCTCTCAGTTGTACTGTAAAAGTACACCAGAGAATGTTCAAGTACCAGGAGGTGCATAAAGAGTAAGTGTGAAGAACTCTTTCATCTTAATTCCCATGCTCTCAGTATTTCATTTTGCCATATTATGTTGCATATTTCAAGTTTTAATCACCAAAATTCCATATCTTTACATTGGTAATTTAATTTTAAATAATCGCAGTATTAAAACCATAAAATTATCTATATTACTGTTTAATTACTTCATGCTAAATAAATTTTAAATACTCTGAGTATCAAGACACAAGTATAACTGGCTTGACAATCTTGTATTACAGCGCTTTATATGAAACTAGATATGTCAATACTTCATTTTCCCTACTAATTGATTGACATGACATACAAGAAGAAAAATTTCATAGTAAAGAAGATGAAGCAACTGCCTTGTAAGAAAAGAGTTAACAAGCTATGACTCTTCAGCTTACACGGACTTGAGAGGGGCTCAACCAAGGTTTATTAACTCTTACATTGGTACAAAGAACATACAGGTCTTACTTATACTATCCTGACAAAACCAAAGTACATGGTGCCTGAAAAACTGTTTGGGGACTGCTTAAAGAAAGGGAAGAATGTGCCACTCTAAACAGCAAGCACAGAATGATTGAAATGTGGAGCCATGGAAGTCTCTGAGAGCAAGCGGTATTGGCATGCTCAAAAGCAGATGTGACAGAACTGGAAGATGAAGTCAAAAAGTGTTAACACTGGGAGGGCACTGGTCCACAGGAGATGGCCAAAGTCACCTGCCTTCCCCCTCTTCCCTTTCAAATATCTTCTCCTACCACCAGTAGGAGAACAGTGGTGCAGGAGGACATTTAGGTGCTTCCAGCTCATCACGGTCCCATCCTCGGGAGACAAAGCTCTGAATGAAAGGAGCACTGCTCTGACAAATCCCAGATATCCTACCTTCTCATCTTGTCCTGCGGAGTTTGCCACAGCACTGAATTACTCTTTAATTGTTAGTTTTCCATAATGCTTGAATTTTTTAGATGTGACAGAGCAAAGGCAAAAGATTGCTTCAATTATTCTTAAGTCAAAGAGAAAATCTAAACTTTTCATTGTGAAATTAAGAGCGCATCTGCATGATATGTTTCCTATTTGCATTAATTTAAATAATTTCCTACTTACATTCACTGGTAAGACAATCATACAGACTGATAAATTATGGACTGTTACCTTTGCATTTTTCACTGCAGTGCCATGCCCCAAACCGATATTCTCTTCCACTGCTTTAAGATAAGATACGTCCTTCTAAAATACAAACCTAGAATACCTCTACTGTTTTCAGACAGGTATAATTTCCTTGTTTTTCAAAGTTGATACATATTCTTGTACAGTATTATTCATTCACCAGTGGTTTTCTCTTAGACCATGATAAGATAGAAAATATTTCTATGTTTACAGAATTGATCTGCCTATTTATATATGTGGCACTTTTTAATGGAAAATTAGCTGCATTTGTTTTGTGGGACAGCATAGGCCGTTACATTCCAGAGTGGGGTACTTTAACATTACAGATCCCTGTTCACTACTAAATTTAAAATTTGAATTGCCTTTGAAGCAATTGGTTTGGTAAAACTCCTAGATGAATTGGTAGGTAATTCTAGTTTTTAAAAAGGAGTAATTTTCTCCTTCTAATTTTTGTGCTAGGAGTGATTCAATAAGCATACAAAGATAATGTGTAAGATCCCATTCTGATCCAAACACATTCTTCAAAATTCCTTCCATCTGCAAACATGGAGGTGTCAAATCTTCTTTCCATAGGATACTTTTCTTGGTCTTCCACAAATACTCAGAAAAGTAAACACTGATTTTTATAGGCATGTTTATTATTTTTCTCAGTTAGAATAATTGATTTTATTGTTTTAAAGCCGGGTATTTTTCAAAGGTTAGCAGAATATGGAAAGTTTAAAGGGTAACAAAAAAGCACTTGGAAATCTTCTTAGAACGATTCTAATACAATTGTTCCACTTAGTTTATCTATGAAATTCTTAGCAACTACAGGAGCTGACCATAGTGATTGAAACAGGGTGCTGTTCTGCAGAAGTTACACCAATAAATCTGACAAAAAAAGACAAGGAAAGGTGAAAGAGTTTGTTTAATCATGCTTTCCTCTAAGCCCCAGTGCCTAAAATATCTGGCCCAGGAGAACACGGCTAAATTTTTGTTTCTTAAAAGGAGTACTGCACATCAATTGTTGGCATACTTTTCAATTTACAATATATTACAAAAATAAAAATTCTGAAGTATGATTCACATTCATCACAACAATAGAATGATTGTATTTTTGTGCCACAATTGACTCCTTTAATGCAATTTCATAACGAGTATTTGGCTCAGCAATAGGAATATTGACTAGACAAACAAACCAGGAGAAGAGGAGGAAATCCAGTAGAAGAGGAAGAACTACAAGAATGTGGTTTCTGTGCTTTCTGAAGTATCTATACAATATGACCACTGAAAGCTGTGTTTTCCCCCTTCCTTATTTCCCAGTGATATTTCTAAGGACTATCTATTTCCAAATCTACATGACTCAAGGACTCTGACATAGGTTAAGAATTATTTCTGTAGCTAATTCTTGACACTGTTTTAGAGAGTACACTTGCATGAATTGCAGCATGCAAATTTCTATGAAACCATAGAAACTGAAAAACTGTGTCATAAATAGAACTCATGAGATGGATGTCATCACCATAAATGATAGCTGAACATTTGAACTTTCTTTCTGTACATATTTTCTTTTTCCTTGTTTTTGTTCTGCAGTGAACTGTAGTACTCAAGAAGATAAGCTGGGAAACTATGAAGCCCAAAGATAAAGTCTAGAAAATAAAATTGAAGCAGACTGTATTCTTCTACATAAGGCTAACCCATATGGAAAAATATGTCTCCCTTGCTCTATGTCCCATGACAACGACAACATCAATAGCTGCATAGTAGAAATGGAGGCATTCATATCTGTCTTGCCCCTCCTTAGTCTGCAGGAGAGGGGGAAGGTGGGAAGGGAAAGGAGGAAATGGGGAGGGAAAGGAGGGAGCAACACAGCACACCACAATATAAAGAAAAAAATGAAACAAAAATTTACTACCAAGCTCAGCAGCATGACTGACTATACAGCAGATATACTGATTTGACTGCACTGGTTTTAAACAAAATTAAAAAATAAAATTGCCAAAAGATACTCAATTATAATCCCACATGCTTAAAGAAATTACAGAAAACAGGTTTATTACCACCACTCTCACTGTTTAATAACTATGCTTAAAGATGTCCAAAAAGATTTAAATATTAACATCAAAATAAAGAAGAGCTTTTTATCAACAAAATACCAACAAAATTGCCTCAAACCCCTGCAGACTTCTGGTTCCTTCTAAATAATTAACAAGATACATGCTAGTAATCTGACACAGTTAATGGCATAAAAATAAACGTGTTCAAAATTTTATAACATTTTTCTAAATCTTTCAATAAAACTAGGAGCACTGACTTCTGATGTACCAACCAAAGTCTGTTTTTGCTGAGCTCTAAAGGCAAGTATTTGATTTCCATCAATGCAGTGATTCTGACTATCAAAGAAATTCAAACCACACTAAAGGAGATCAGAAAAACTACTGTCAGTGGCATTTCTTTAAACTTGTATTGATGTAACAGGATTAATATATCCTTGGGGATATGATCACACCAGCTGTCTTTCACAAAAAAATATCCTACACAAGGCAATAAGCATAAATCTAATACTATCTGAAAGGACTGAGGTGTCTATTACTGTCCATTTTCTTCCACCTCTCCTGCCCAAATCACAAAACTGATTTCTAAGACATGATTGCTAAAATACAATCACCTGCAATGACATTTCTCCCATGAAATTATATGAATATGCCAGAAAACAGTATCCTGCATGCTTGAATGTAAAGCAGTTTGATGCCAGGAGCAATCCATGCCTTCACTGCCACCTTCCAATTCACAAAGCCCTGTTGATTCACATCCTGTGATTGAATTTCACCTGTAAATCTACGGCTGAATACACAACATGATCTGTCTGATTGGTTTACACTCCCCCATCATCCTCTTGCCATGGGGGTCTCTGTGAAACTACATTCTCCATCAGAGGATCAAAACATTTCATTGCAATCAGCGCAGATTCCTGCAGGCACCAACAGGCCTTAATTGCCCAGACCCATTTCAGCAGGGACCCTCATTCGCGCACCCATGCACATGGATCTGAGGACATCTAGACCAGGACTGAGCAAGGTGAACGTCTCAGAGGTACAACTTTTCCCAGTCCTGCTCCTGCTTGTTCCTTTACTCTCATTAGGATTTTCCAGGCTGGCTTCAGGCCTGACTTGTTAACTCAGCTTTTTTTGCATTGCTGACCGCTGGATGGTTTTGCCTGTCCACCAGAGGGGATTCAGTCCCAGATTCCCCACTCTTGTACACCAGTCCCAAAACCCATATTGGAGCAACATGAAGAGGGCTATCCCTCCAGTAAATATAGTCTTATCACCCATCTCATTGTCAATGGGATCTTTCTTGATTTTTAGATCCTTATTCACCTTTACATGTAAAAAAAAAAAAAAAAAAGAAATTGAGGAAAAGAAAGGAAAATATATATAATTTTCAAAATCTTTAATTTGTTAAAATATGCTTTTCAACCTCACTTTACATAAAATACTGATGACATTATATGACAGCAAAATATCATATTTAAGTCCTTTGAAATTGCAAAAGATATTTTAAGTTATTTTTACATAAATCCAAGGTGAAAAGTTATTGTAACCTTGTGCAAATGTGCATTAAAAGATTTTCATGCAACTGGCATAGATATTACAAAGAATTATATCCTCTTAGAATTTTTTTTTTTTTTTATGTGGGCATGTTTATAGATAGCTTAAGAACATGTTTCTGGATTCTATGCCTAACTAAAAATAAAAAGAAGGAAAGGTTTTCTCAGAAGCTGGCTAAGCTAAGAATAGAATAGAAAAGAATGACAACAAAAGCAGCTCTCTCAGACTCTATCAGTCCGAGATAGCTCGGCCCTTGATTGGCCATTAATTATAAACATCAAAGATGGGCCAATCACAGACGGACCTGTTGCATTCCACAGCAGCCGATAACCTATTGTTTACATCTTGTTGCTGAAACTTCTTAGCTTCAGCGGGAAAAATCCTATGAAAGGATTTTTTATGAAAAAGATGTCTGTGACAATATTCTACCTTCCAAACCAATTTTTTGATTAATAGAGTTCTAGTGAAAGAAAATGCTATTAGTATTTGCTAGACTTGAAAACTGTTCATGTCCTACTTTCCGTTATTGCAAGTATTTAATGTTACATTTAGCCAAAACTTAGAAAGACAATACAGTCCATGTAAAGATTCAGAATGAATCAAATTTAACTCTTAAGAAAATCCACTAATTTTATAGTTTACCAGAAACTGGAGGAGAAGGGAAAATATAGATAAAATTGCTGAAGACTGATGTCATTGTACTCTGTACAAATACTCCTAAAACCCCTCTATGGTTATCTGGGTACCTTTCTTGAAAGCAGAAACCTGGGAACAATCTTTAGAAGATGCTGTCTTCAACTTCACGGGGTGGTTTCTCAATGCAATCAGAATCACAGTAAACTTCCCACTGTGATTAGGGACAAACAGACAATATCATGTAGTAAAGTTTTCATATCTGTAGAAAAAATGGCATGGGCAAAGTAGGCAAAAGAAAGATCGTATAAAATATGAATGCACTTTGATGTTTACATTTCTTGAGAGGATGGAAGTGAAGCATATTCCCTGTTTCTATCAACTAATGAAGGAATACATTTAAGACTCTAGGAAAATATGATGGTTTATGGTCTACTTATGTTTTCACAGATGTTCTAAATACCTAAGGGCTTTTTTTATAAATATGTTTGTTTAGAATGCCAGGAGTTGTAAAACTCTGATAAGATTTAATTAGCATTTAAAAACATCCAGAGAGTTATTTGAACCAAATTTTGCAGTAATGGTAAGGAACATCTCTGAAGGCATAGGCAGCAACTAGGTACCTAGTTCCAATTTATTGCCTTTGTAGATATGAGGAGTATGCTAGGAACTAAAAAAAGAACATCACCATACTAGGCTAAAAAATTCAAATTAAGTTATATCTATTACCATCCTATCACATTCTAGTAGCTTTATTGCTCTTCAATCAGAATTTCAGTAATAATTTGGAATCGCAGCTAAAAATGAGAGAAATTGAGAAGGTCAAAAGTGCCTGAGTAAACAGATTATCCTTTCTCAGGTCATGCCATAGTTTCATGCTTAAAACAATCAAACCATAATTCTGCATGAAGGCACCACAGGCAACTGAACCTTTGAATAGAGAGTTTTCACTGGAACTCAGGTCAAAAAAAGAGTTGCTGAGCTTTGAAAGAAAGAGCAGGAAAATGTGAACTACAAGGATGTCATGAAGGGGACAAAACATGTAGGGATAAAATTAATACATAAATACCTAAAGGCCCTAAATAAAATTTAAAAAAATCTGTAAATTCTGTAAATACATCAACAACAAAGAGGAGAGTGAAGGACAATCTTTGTTCTTTAATGGATGCAGAGTGAAACATAATGACAAAGAATGAGGAAAAGGCCACCTTCTTTCCCTCAGTCTTTAAATATAAAATAGTTGTTCTCAGAGTACTCAGTCCCTTAAACTGAAAGACAGGAACAGGGAGCAAATGATCACCTACATCACTCAGACACAAATAAGTCTAAAGGGTTGGGTGGAATTCACCTAAAGGTACTCAGGAAGCTGGTGGAAATGCACACAGGGACACTTGCAATAATTTACCTTCTGTCTTGCCTAAATGGGAAGGTTCCAGTGGACTTGAGACTTGCCAGTGTGATGCCCATCCATAAGAAGGGTCAAAACCAGGATCTGGAGAGCTACAGGCCCGTCAGCCTGACCTCAGTGACAGGAAAGATAATGAGCATCATCTAGAGTGTGGTCAGCATAGCATGTGCAGGACAACCAGGGAACAAGGCCTAGCCAGCACGGGTTTATGAAAAGGAGGTCGCACTTGACCAGTCTGTTGTCTTTCTGTGACTGGATTAGTGATTGGATTAGTGGACGTTCTTTACCTGAATTTAAGCAAAACTTCTGACACTGTTTCCTGCAATGTTCTGGAGAAACTGGGTTCTTACGGCTCATTACACTTCACTGGGAAAAAAAATACTGAATGGCTGGGCCTAAAGTGTGGTGGTGACTGTAATTAAGTCCAATTGGAAGCTGGTCAAAATTATTTTTCCCCGGGGTTCAGGTAAGGGGATAAACAATTTTAATATCTTTACCAATGATCTAGATGAGGGAATCGAGTTCATCCCAAGTCAATTTGCAGATGACACCAAGCTGGCCTAGAGTGTCGATGTGTCGGAGAATAGGAAGGCTCTACACAGGCTGGATTGATGGGTTGAGGCTTCAACAAGGCCAGGTGCTGGGTCCTGCACTTGGAGCACAGCTCCAGGCAGCACTGCAGGCTGGGTGCAGAGTAGCTGAAAAACAGCCCAGTGGAAAAGGACCTGGGGACACTTAAAAGACACTCCAGTCTTAATTGGAGGTTTTGAGGGAGCTAGTGCTTCCATTTCTTCATTACATTCATATTTCTTCATCATTCATTAGATTTCTGAAACAAGGCAAGGGGTAAGACACTGGTTCCCTCACTGGTATCCCTTCAATTTCATTTCACTTACTGAAGAATTGTCGTCTGTTACTTGATAACACACTTTAAAACAATATCAAAAGTAAATTAAAATTCCATTTTTTAAATGCAATATCTAGAAGAAGTGCAGGGTAAAAAAAAAAGGTTTTCTAGAAAAATGTTTAAGATTATAAACATTCATCGAGCATTATTTGCATTCCTCAGTATAATGAGGACACAGAAACTTTCCACAGATTTGTTTCTTGAAAATATGTCCAATCCCAGCTGCATGCAACATCAGAGTAAAACTGGAATGTTGACCATTCCTGGTGGCCCAAACAGTATTTGAGAAAATAAGATGTAAAATTCCCAACCACTACCAACAAAAAAGTCTCACCCAAGAGCACTTTGAAATTTTATTTGCGTGTTAGCAACAGGAGAAATTGAAAATATAACATTAAAATACATTATTAGTCTCCAGCAAATGAAAAATTATCATTTGCAGTATAAACTTCATAGTCACAAATTTATATAAAAATTATACTTTGAAGAGAGCAAGATACAAGCAATATTTGCAAGTAAATTAAAATTAATAGAACATGTCACTTTTAGTTTGAAATTGGTCTCTAGACAATGCTACTAAATAAAAATGGTTGAAGATCTTTTTGCTATTTAATGAAGAAGACTAACCAGATCTACTTGTAAATATTCTTGATTAAAATATTCCTCAAGTAATTACATAGCAGAGGGTCACTTTTACTGTAGCACAGACACATACATCTCTAGCTGAGGATCACAACTACTTTTTTTGATAGGGCAGATGTATCAAAATACAATTAATCACTCCAAAGATATTTATGTGAAGAAGTACACAAGACTTTTAGATTTTTGTATGAAATGGTTAAATAAATAAGCTAATCCAGAGAAACTTGGCCCGGACCAATTTATTATGATGCACTTGCACAATGTCCCTTGTCATTAGGAGATTATCAAGGTCTACAAAATGTAGTTACCACAAGTGGTCCTTTTACAAAACTGCATTACTGTCTTATTGCTTGAAGCACAATGTCTTATCATGCTCAAATTCCTGTATCCAGGAAACAGGAATAAAACTATCTCAAATTGCACATACATTGTGATTATAGAGCACTTTGAGGTCTATAAATCAGAAGAGTTTTCTACAGCAATTTGGAAATAGGGTGGTGATGGCAAGGAAACATTGTGAATGTTCAGGCCAATGAAAATCCCCAAGTATTCTAGGAAGGAAATAGTCACCTTTTGACAGTTGGCAGCTTTATTTACAGACTTGCATGCTGCATTCTTAAGTTCTAAGCCCTCCTGCTTGCATGGTACACTAGCAAGAACTACAGATACTGGCTACATTAGGAAGTGGACTAGAAACAGATTACAAAGAGAAGCTATTAGTGTTGTGGACTCTACAACCACAATGTACATTTTTCACGGCATCTACTTCTGATTTCATCCTGTGATGAAGCACCACGTAACAGCCACAAAATATGGGGCCAAGTGCTTCCAGGGAACACCTTTCAGTTTATTCTTCTCTAAAATGGAATAATGTTGAAAGTACTTAGTGATGCTAAGCAAAAAGTGACAGTTGTTAAAGGCAGACCTGCTTCAAACATACTCCCACAGATATTTTGCAAATAAACAACAGGTTAAATCTCAAATTGTTGAATTTGAATGTAAAGATATGTATGTAAACCTCTTAAATTTCAGAGTGAACTTCTTTGACCCTTGTAAAAAGGTATAGGTGGGTAAGAATATCACCTTCATTGACTAAATTCTGAATGTCTTTAAATAGAGCTCAAATCTCTGAAATGTAAACTGATGTCTACATTGAAATATTTGTCTAAAATTAGACAAATTAGTTCTCATATTTACTTAAGAAAAAAAGAATTCCTCTCTAGAACAGATCAAGGATTACCAACATATCAGTATATCTGTACTTAAATTTAGACATCTGACAGTGAAATGATGAAATGTTATTTCAATACTGCATCTAGCCGGGTGGAAGGTTTGCAAGTTTTCTACTCTATGCTGAGAATAATAATATAATAAGTAAAAACTGTCAATTTATTTAATAAATCCTAGAGAAAGATTATTAAATATTAAGAATCATCTTCCTGTATTGTGCTTAGGTAGTTAATAGATGTATGTGGGTTTTCACAAAAATTGAGAATTTGAATGTAGCCTAAGATCAAAAATGTCTATAATAGGAAAAAAATTTTTGAAACTATTGCATATAATTTTACCGTTTTGTTTTTTTTTTTCCAATGAAAAGTTTAAAACTACATTTGGATTCAATACTCAATTAAAAAATTAAGTCCCCTACACAACAGGAAATTCTCACTTACTTTATCACATACCTTTTGCTCTGTATAAGCTAACCTTAAAAGAAGAATGTAGAAACTGAGATGATATGCTTATTATGCATGTCAGAGGAGTTCAAAGAAGATCCAGGGGAAGACAACCATTTGAAAGCTAAATTCCAAATTCTTCAGAGTTCTTAGAAGGAGAAGAATAAGTCACGGAGAATTTCAGCTAATATCTGGTTTCCAATTTCTGAATCACTCAGTTTTGTCTACAGTAATTTCAGAGGCATTTTCACTTGTCACAATTATACAGTCTTGCATCTGTATATGTTAGCTGGTCAATAATTTAAAAAAAAAAAACCAAAACTATCCAAATATGCAAATTTGTTTTCACTTCAATGATACAAAAATATAAAGCCTACTGAACTCTTACATCAGGTTTTTCACAGTTATTTGTGAAAAATATGCATTTTCACAAGTGAAACAGTGCCATCTTGTGTATTATGGACTTTTTTGCTTGTCAAATAAATATTTTTCCCAAGGGACAATCATATCTATTTTTTATTTTCCCCTGAGAATGATACCAAGATAAATTTTGAAATTTACTGGTGAAAATAGTAGTTCAAGTTGTTCAGCAAGCCATATTAAAATCATATCTTCCATTGAAGCAAGTAAAATGAAAACCAGTTTTCAAATGAAACACCACCTGGAAGTTAGATTCAATTCTTCACAAACATATTTTAATCATGCAATTTCTTAGACTGCAGTTTCCCTGCATAATGGTTGAGATTCACTTTTAATTAACAACTTTTAACTTTAATTTATATGGGATGTATCTCCATTTATTTGATGTTCCTAAGTACCTATGTAAGTCCTTATCATACAATTTTGAATGTATTCCTGACCATCATTTAAATGAAAAAGGTAGCCAAAAAAAATCTTATTTTCAGTTTATAGGTACTATTCTAAACTCTTATTATTGTAGACAACTGGAAATATTATAACATTCATATATCATGTAAAAATGAGCAAGTAATAATTTAATTAATGGTTCACATTTGCATTCCTTTGAATGTCAAAAAACCTGAACCTCACAAACAAGCCCATTAAGAAAACTCTGTTTAAGAAATACTAATATGGATTCAGATTATTAAATAATTCTAGAGCAGCTCTTGATGAGTGCTTTCATAATTTTTAAATTTTGTGGTGACATGTACTGTCTATAATTTGAGTAGTTGTCTTAACAGTTGACAATTCAATGCTTTTTTGAAATTCCAGTATTTCTTAAACATCTTGTAAATTGGAACAAATATTAGAAAACTTTCAAAACACAAACAGTTTTGTAATCACAAATAAACACATTGTGTTATCCTGACACATACTTCAAATAAAAACAATTATTGTCTGAAAGGAAGATTTCTGGGGAATAAAACAATAGGCAAATGGCAAGATTGAATGTCATGAGTTGAAATGTACCATAAAGGTAATTATGAACTGAATCATGTTTAGATTAGGAAATAAAAACTGTCTATCACAGGCACAATCTCAGGAGTACTCCATGTCACACTTCTAACTTGCTGTGCTGAAACTGCTAGAAATGTAACCCTAGAAAATTTTGAATTCAAAGACCAAATATAATTTGACACGTTGCATATCAAGGAGTTTTATTAAGATTAAGGAATAAAGAACAGAAACATTTATGTCTTCTCTCTGTTTCCCATGCACTGCGTAATAGCCACATTTCCAAACCAATGAAACTAAGGCAATCAGGACTCATTTTCTGTTCACACTTTACTTGCAAATCACAACCCTTAACATATTCTAAAATTTTCAGACAAGAAATCTAGCATCTCACTAAGGAAAGTAAGCTCTCAAAAGGTTCAAACTGATATTAACACATTTCAATATATTAAATATGTCATTCAGCTCCTAGAAGCAATCCTGGTGATGGGAGTTCTAAGCCCCAGAACTGCAGAAGAGCACTGACACAGAGATGAGATTTCAAGTATTACACAAACTAATTTAAGCTTCTCTGGGCATAGCTTGACAGAAGGGGTAAAAGGTACTAAAGTAGAGTAACACTGAAATGAACAGCAGTTGCAGTTAACAGGGGAGAGTGATTGTTGTAGGTAAATAAAATTGCTTTGCATGGAGGAGATGATGAAAGCAAGTGTCTCTAGGTGAAAACTTTAGACCCATGGGCTTAGTTCTCAGTTTTGCTAAGTTTTTATCACTACAATTGACATACCCACTATATATTTCTACATATGCAAATGCACATACACACACACACACATACATATACATGTGTCTTCTGTGTATGCATAATGCAAAAATGTTACAACTTAAAGACTTTTTTTCAAGCAGAGGTTGAAAAATTTAGGCAGGGAACCATAGATCTTAAGGTCCAAAATGTTTTGAACAACTTGTTCAGTACTTTACCACACCCCTGTCCTACCTGTGCCTCTATTTTTCAAGAGTAGAAATAGGCTTACAAGTCTATATAAAGTTTATGATTTAAAAAGATGAAGTTTTAAAAGCTACTTAGCATATCGCTAGACCAAATCAAAAAGTGGTCACTAAAAAAAGTATCCATTAAAAGAAAGCCAAAGCACACCTGTAAGTTTGATTTTGCTTTTCAATCCCATTCCAATATTTCCACACAGGAATTTTGCTGTTAAAATACAAAAATAGATCTTTAAGGATCAAAAGCCAACTATAATACAGGTAAACAATACAGATTTTTCTAGCTGTACTGCATGTACTAGAGGTCACTACATGCTAATATACTCTAGCTTCTTTGCATAGAATAAAAAAAAAATAAAAACCCTAAACTTTACAGTCACTCAGCGTTAAAAACCACTTTGCTTATGTATATAAGTTCAATATTAAATTGCATTTAAAATGCATTATTAAAATATGCTTGTATATTTTGCATATTACTGTTTGGAAGTTGAAGAAATAAGAGTAATTCAGTTATGTGATTATCTGTGATGACTAACTTGACACACAACAGGCATACATTAGAAAGAAAATAGGTGTTACTCCATAAGCATATAGCGACTATATTCAGATTTCAATCAAGCTCACAAGAAAGTGAGAGCTCCATGTTATGATTATAACATGCAGTGTTTTCTGCATCAGCTACCAATTAAGAACCCATCACAATAATAAGCAGTAAACTATATTTTAAGCTTTAAGAAGCATGAAAGTGATACTACAACCTCAAAACATGAAATTCTAATATTTGCATAAATCATATTCAACCTAGTGTTTGTGTACCTGGGATATTTTTAGTGACAGGCAACCTCTTAAAATAAGTAAAATTTTTAAAAGGACTATTAGGAAGCTCAAGAGCTGGTCTTACTTTTATAATTATATTATTTTCCTTTTATGTTTGTGCCTCATGTAGTAAAGATTTCTGACCATATAAATTAATTTCTTAGTTAGAGGAATTTGTATATACTTGCATTACCAAGGCTGACTTATTAAAAATTCCTAGGTAAATAATTTACATATCTGTCTACTAGTCACAAAAAATCAATTTTGTCTAAGAAGTGGAGTTGATTTTAAAAGAGTTTTCAAAACACTGCTGATTATTTCTTTACTTTTCTTTAGATTTATTTTACTTCTTTTTACATCTATGGCCTGAAAATTCAGGCAACTTGGAAATAACTTGTAATAACAAGGATGTCTCTTTTCAAAAGTAAAAAATGATAAGACAAGAGGAAATGGTCTCAGATTGCACCAAGGGTGGTTTAGACTGGACATTAGGAACAAATTCTTCCCAAAAGAATTTTCAAGCACTGGAACAGGCTGCCCAGGGAAGTGGCAGAGTCACTGTCCCTGGAGGCATTTTAAAAGAGCGTAGATGTGGCACTCAGGACTTGGTCTAGTGATTAACTTGGTAGTGCTGGGTTAACGGCTGGACTTGATCTTAGAGGTCTCTTCCAATCTAAACAATTCCATTATTCTTTGATACTAAGGTAAGATTGTGGCAATAGAGAAGCAAATGAGGCTTCACCAGCTAATAGATTATATCCTTTGTCTTAACTTGAGTAGTAAATTATTGGAAAAGTACAGTTTAAGTATGAGAACTGTCAGGAGAAATTCCATACTTCCAACTAACTTGCTGTCTACATACATCCACTATGGTCATTGCCTAAGGCAGACAGATGATCTTTCACACATTTTCTAAGTCTAATCTCCAGTGAAACCAAATCTTTTAAAAGTCAGGTTTGGGCAGGAGGTTATTAAGAGAGAATGGTAAAATAATTTTTCCATGTAATGGAAATGTAGTCTTTCAGTCACAGCAGGTAAGAGCTTGGTTAACAAAATAATACTGCAGATATTGTGAAAACAGATTTCAGAGCAGGCTGTCAATGAGCAACACACTTCAGAGGAAAAGATATAATAACATTGAAACTCACTAGATTTAGAGGAGAGAAATATTGCTTGTAATCTCACCTGCCAGTAGATAGAGAAGTGGGTCATATCCAAGTGTGACTGATTAGTAAGCTTCAGCTTTAACTTTTAGGTTTGGTTAATTACTTACTAATAACTTTTCTAATTATATTATTTACCAATATTGTGTATAAACCATGTCTTAAAACTATTTTGTAGCCTGTAAAATGGAGGCAACTCACATACTTGTACTAAATAATAACATCTAACGAATTTGCTCATTTATTATTTCAATATTTTGTCAGATAAAATAACCATTGAGAGGACTTCTAAAATTACAATAGAACTGGAATCTAGCTTCTCATACATGTTTCTGCAATATTTACCTTTTTCCCCCCTTACTTATCATAAAGCAGCAAGAAAGAATTAAAATATTGCGTGAAAACCTTATGTGAACTAATACTGTTGACTCAGTAATGATGCTGCTGCACAAGACTATATCAGTTTGCCCCATTTCATTACCCATCCTTAAAATGTGTCACCATCTGACATAAAATCAGATCATGACACCTTCAAATTTAGCTCATCATTCAGAATTAATATGTGAGTTTTTTTAATTAATAACAGAATGGGATGAGTTGGAAGGAATCCACAAGGACCACCAAGTCCAACTCCTGGGCCTGCACAGGACATCCCAAAAATCACACCTGAGAGCTCTGTTCAAATACTGCTTGAATTCTGTCAGGGTTGGTGCTGTGACCACTTCCCTGGGGGGCCTGTTCCAGTACCCAGCCATCTCTAGGTGAAAAACTTTTCCCTGTCATCTATCCTAAACCTCCTTCAACTCAGTTTTATAGTGTTTCTTCGAGTTTTGTCACGGGTCACAAGAATGAAAAGATCAGTACCTGCTCCTCTATTTTCCCTTACCAGGCTGTTGAAGACCAGAGTGAGGTCTCCCCTCAGTCTCCTCTTCCCCAGGCTGAACAGACCAAGTGTCCGCAGCCACTCCTTGTACATCTTCATCTCCAAGCTCTTCACCATCCTCACTGCCCTCCTTTGGAAGCTCCTTAGCAGCTTAATGTAATTTTGTATTGTGGCACCCAAAACTGCATACAGAACTCAATGTGAGGCTGCTTCAGTGCAGAAAGAGCAGAGAGGGACCAGTATTAGGTAGTTCTGTTCTCAGAAATGGTTCCCTGCTTGAGTTGGGAAAAGTTGTAAAGGACAGTAATAATTCACCTACAGAAGTACCCAAAGCAAGAAAACAAACAAACAAACAAACAAACAAACAAACATTCAAAAGACAACAAAACTCTAAGAAACTAAACAGATGTATTCTGGTTTGAATGAAAGTTCAGCCCTCAAATTTTGTGCTCTTTCATTATATTTTCCTTTAGGAATAATGACCAAATTGTTGTCACAACTCCAGTATAAACCAGTATAAACATTTTTTTATCAAAGTAAAATATGTAACACACTGGCTGTTCTCACTGTGTTACTTGTCAATGAAGACTAACTGTGTGAAAGCCAAGTGAACATGACACCTGAATACTGGGAAGCCCCACTTGAAGAATGATCAATCATTGTGATTTCTAGAGTGCAAGAGGGAAAGACTGGTAGCACTTGCAGCACTTTGCTGGTGCAGGGACACGACTGGACCTTCAGAGCCTTCCTAAAGAGCACTCACCTCAAGTAGTCCACTACATTTTGGTGAAGAGGACAACACTGAGTTTATGATAATGTCAAACTCCTCTTATATCTATTAGCCAGTTTTCCACATAAATATCTTTCAAAATGCTGAAGAATATGTATGTCAATCTAATTTTCTCTTTTTATCTGTGTTTTGATAACACAATTATCAGCCATTGCTATGGTGCGTTTGATCTGGCATTTTAAGGAGATTCTAATGAGATGCAATAAAGCTTAGACACTGCAGATGATAAACATAACTGAGCCAGTATTTCCAATCTCCTCATCTACCATTCACTACATATCATGCGCAAAGATTGCAGAGCACTACACACATAACTGAAATACTTGAGATCAAATTAGTTCTCATAACAAACACACATACAATTAGGACAAATATGCTGATTATTGGAAGAACATCTGGAAAAAAAAAAGGCAATAAAACTCCAGGCAATTAAATATTTAAAATATTCATGGCAGAGGAAATAGAAAACATAAACACGAAGACCAGCATTGCTGTTGACTTGAAATATCTTCAACCCAGACTGGTGTGTTATGTCACTGAATATATATAGAAACAGTATATCATAGTTACTATCATTAACTTTGTATTTCATAAGGAAATTGCTGTTTAGATCTTACAATTAAGATAATGACCTACTTATTTTAGAAACAGGATGAAGAGGGAGAAACCATAGCATTTCTAAATACATTTTTGAACACAATTTTTTTTTGTCTCATATAAATATAACTGAACTAAACCCAAAGAATTTCTACTCTTACTGCCTAATCTATAGCTTGTGCAATTATGAAACTGGTCCAGTTTCTCTAATCGCATGAAATTTGTTTCTCTACAAGTAGAGAATTCAAACTTAATTCTAGCTTCATCACTCATCACAGCACATTTCTTGAAGAACAGTACCAGAGGAGTATCTTCTCAAAAAGTATTTTTTTAATGGAAAGAGAGAAATGTGAACCACAAAACCTTAAGCAAGGTATTAAGGGTGGGGGGGGGGAAGTGATTCAACTTTTACATTAGAATAAAAGAGACTGGAAGCTCCAAAGTATAGACTGTAACAAAAGATGCAAAGAGCTAAATGTTCTTCACAGTGATGTATTTAAACTACTCTCCTATTATACAGTTTTATTCACTAAAGGAAAGCAAATTGGAGCTCTAGCTGATGTTCAAGTGCACCTCTAAAATGGGATTCATGCAGTGTTATCATTCATATTTTTGTAAAGGTTCCAATGTCTTGCTCATCTCACTTTATCATCTTCACATAGGATATTTTTTGTGGATGACGTTAATAATATAGGCTTTTAATATACCATAAAATTCAAGTTCTGAAAACATATTGAAGAGCTTCAAATGTGCCATAAAACAAATTATCTGTCCAATTGTTCTACTTCCCAAGTAAAAGTACTTCAATTATCTCACACACTATAGCAACCCCTGCTTTGGGGAAGCATTTCTTGATATTTAGCTTTGTATCTCCTATTATTGCAGTGTGCCTCAGTAGTTGGTGACAATTTATCATTTCAGGAGTCCTGAACGTTACATCTTGTATTCAAATTAGTGCTTGTTAACAGTCAGTTATCTAAATATAAATGCCTAAAATCATCCCTATTTATATCATTCATGCTTAAGACAATTGACTGCTGTCACTGGAAACACATAGTAAGTAGAGCTTTAATGAGACATGGTAAAACAGGTCCACCCATTCATTAGGATCCCTGAAAGTCAATTTTAAATTCCCCGAAGTCTCCCACCATGTAACAGAATACAAAATCCACCACATATGATGAAGACGGCTTCTCCAGAAGATTAGAAAATAAACTCCTCAGACATGTTCTGATGTAACTCATCCTTTACTATACATATATGTTTAGGTGTAATAATTAGAGTATAAGCCCACTGATCAACTTTATGCAATAAATTTCTGAATATTTCATGGAATTTTTCATACCAGTATTTCAGGATTAGTTAAATTTTGAAAACACAGGCATTATCACCATTTGAACTATTCATTGTGCCCTACAGCAGCTGTTCCAGCAGGGGAACAATCACACACTGGACTTTGGGACTTTTGGTATCTTCCTCCCCTTTGTAGAGGTGGACAATCAAGGGTGCCTTGAATGGCACACATCAGTAGCTGAATGGAGTCCCAAGTGGTGAATGCACTTAAATACTGGTGAAGAGGGCAGTGAAGAAGACAGAGCCTGGCTCATCTCTGTGGTGCCCAGTGACAGGCCAGCAGATAATGGACACAAATTAAATTGCCATAAAATATATTTAAACCTAGGAAATAACAAAAATTTTCACTATGGAGGTTATTAAACACCTTTACAAATTCTGAAAATATCAATATTCTTGGAAATATTCAGGATCTGAGTAGACACAGCCCCAGAAAAACCTGACTTAGTTAATCCAGCTCTACACTTTCTACTACACTTTTTTCTCCTCCTTATCCTTTCTATTCTTTATAGAAATCCAAATATCTCAAGAGGTTTGGGCACCAGCAAATATTAAAAAAAAAAAAAAATAGGGAGAGAATTCTTTGCATAATAACAACTCCTGAATCAGTAGGTTAACAGTAGCCAGTGTAGTTACATTACCAAAAGACCTGGTCAAACTAGTGAAAAAATATTTTAGCATTTCTGCACAAATATTCCAACACTGCTACCACATAATATCCTTCAGATTGAAGAGCTTTAAATTTGGGCCTGATGACAAAATTCTTTGAAAAATATGAAAAGTGCTTGTCAGTTTATAATTGCCTTTATTCTTCTTTTTCTCCTTAATACAAAAAGTCAAATGTCACTAAGTTACTAAGTTTTTATTAAGAGTTACTAAGGTTTATTAAGAAGGCTAGGACTCAAAGAAAGGTGGAACTTTCTTTCCAGAAGACCTTTTTAACTTTCATTATTTTTAAGATTCAATAACTTGTCCCAATATCAGGGTATGCCACCTCTGCTCACCACTGCTTTGAAAACTGGCTAGTATTTAAAACGTGGATCTGTGAAAACAGAAATGTATGTGTCAAAAGGGTGTGTCTGTTGAATGCTGCTGGAATGCTAGGTCATGTTTTAATTAAATTCCTCATTAACAATGTGAAAAAAAAAAGTATAAAGACCGTGCTAATGAGATTATCATATCCAAAATGGAAGGTGCCTTACAGACCAAGCAACACAGGGGAGTGTAGAATGCTACAAAGGAAAATATAGTGTTGATTTGTAATATTTTCCATTTTCTGGCAGAAATTTGAAAAATCAAGAGCAGAAATAAAATTTTAACTCTACGGGTATTTTTTTTTGTTTGTTTGTTTGTTTTTAACCAATGTGAAAATTACCAAGAAAAAACAGTAACTGAATGGATAGATAATTGAGATGTATGAAGAGCATTAAAAAAGTATACTAGATTTAGACAGGCATTATTGAACTAAGAGTTTATAGTATCCAAGAGGAATTCTATTACAGATTGTCAACATACTTTTTCACTTACATCAGATATTTTAGGAATTAATTCTTTGTCAAGATATGTTTGAATGCCATAATGAGAAAAATGCTATGGGAATAGTAAGAAAATACTTTCAAGGGTTAGGTGAAAAACATGTTTCTCTCATGCAGAGAGGTATCTAAGCAAATATATAAACCAAAATAAAAATATTTTTAATTTTATGGTAGAAAACAGACCTTCCATGTTTCCTTATTATAATATCATTATATTACCCAAATATTACTAACATTTTTGTTGAATTTCATCTCTACTAAAGTTGAGGGCAAAGCTTGCTGGCCCTTTGATTTTTAGAACTTTTTGAAAGTGACAGTTTGGGTGAAATGCAAAATTTGGCACTAGAAGTAATAAAAGGCCACCAGTTTTTCCTGAGATACTGAGCAATTATCTTTAAATTTAAATTTAGTTCAGTTTTAGAATTTTCCTTCAAAAAATTAAATTTGAATCAAAGTCCATGACAGTTTCATAAGTGTTTGCAATAATATTAACTGTTATACCAAATAAAAGAAAATACATTACAAAATGCATGAAAGCGATATAAACTCTATTGATTTATTAAATGCATGCTTTCTTTTGCTACTGGTGTGCACAGATGATGAAAATGAATTTTGAATTTTCTTGTCAGTTACAGTTAAAGCAATCTGATTCATGTTACAGGAATGTGGCTTGTGCTTAATTTACCTTAAGCAGAGTCTAAATTTCTATAACCTTTGCAGTTCTGTTAACACTTTTTCTTACTCAGGAGTCTTAATGAATTCCTCTTTCTATCTCTAAATTACATGGATCTGCATTTAATTATGAGAGCACTTACTAATTGAAATAGAGGATAAATGAACTCTCATTTAACCTTAACACCACTTGAAAACCATAGATGTCAAAGATAAATAATAAGTGTTCAAAGCTTAAACCTTCTTCCTCTGGAACTGCTGGAGTCGCTCTATCAAGAAGAAACACAATTAGACTGTGAAGATTTGGCAGGCTATGCTAACTATGACCAAGTTTCTTCTTGTTCTGTAGATCATTGATCATGTAATGTAACAAAGTGTAAATTATACAGGCAATTGAAAAGTATCACATCAGAGAATTTTCAGATCACCTGAGGAAGACCTTGTGGAAGGATAATTTTAATTTGATCCATGAAATGGAAGCCTGGACATTATATGCTAATTAGAAAACTCTCCATCAAGAGAATAACACAGAATTTTTAAGAAGTGATTTTTACTAAGTTGATTTAACCTTCAGAAGCTGTCCTTAGTACACATGCATTTTCTCTTTTTTGCATTTGCCTTAGCAGTAAATATAGTAAAAGACAGAATTTAAGAAATTCAATGTACCCCAGAAAAGGCAGAATGAAACAATGCTGCTCAACACCAGGGTTTTCATTATTTGATTTGTTTTATCTTCTTTAAGATATTTATTTAGCTCTGTATGATGTTCTGATTGCAATTTATAGACCTTCCGGTCTTCAAAAAAAAAAAAGAAAAATGAAAAGCCACAAACAAAAAAAAAAAAAAAAAAAAAAAAAAAAAAAAAAAAAGCAGAGGCCAAATCAGACACCCCTGACTTGTTACACAAAAAAATGTCAAATCTCATTCAATGAAACATCATACTCACTGTCAAATTCTAAACCAAATGACCTTTTAAAGAAAAACTTTCTGAAATACACAAACACTAACAAAAAGGTTTCAGTACAATATATCTGTTGTATTTCTCAAGCAGAAGCTATTTATACACATAACATTCCACACACTTCCAATTTAATATAGAAAAACATATGGCAACATGTTTCCTTCAAATTCTGATCCCTTCTAAATGAAATACCATTCTGCAATTTTTGGGGAAATGGAACTAGGAAGGACTTTGTGCCGTGCCTGGAATATTACCAAACCACACATTCTCAAACTAAAGGAAAAAAAACCAAAAAACAAAACAACAAAAGCCAATGAAGATATAAATGACCCTCTCTTCTTAACCATCAGTCACTGGAAGGAAACTTACCTAAAATATACTGTCACTTTAAAAGAGTTAGTTCAGTGTTACTTGGATATCAGAATTAATATATTAGTGAAAGATTTCTGGGATGGGTAGGTTTTTCCTCCCTTTACATGCTTTAGCTACAATGTTCAGTCCTCTGTCAATTACATATTATTAAAGACATAAGCCAGCTTGATTGCAGAAGGGGTTTAGGTATATTTCAACAGCAAATTCATGTGCATATAGAGCTTTGAGTGAGTGCTTGCCTGAAAATATTTATATTCTACCCTCGTCTGTGCCAGTGACCTTCCATTTCTCAATTCCTGCATGTCTATCTTTAAAACCTCTAGGAATGTGTTGTTATTATCTGTGCTTTTTATTTTAGGAACTTACCCCTTTATTATTTTTTAAAATTAAGATTAGTCAGCCTCCCCAAAAATAGTCACTCAACCTTTGCCCCACAATGGTCACAATTGTAAGATGATATATAAATCACCTTGGATAATAAATAAAACACATCTGCTTTACCCACTGATAAATTGGATTAATTTTATTTTTTTAATTTACTATAAACATCCAGTGTAAAAAAAAAAAATTGCATCACATTAGGAAAGATCCTAAGAATAATAATGTATTGTGAAACTCAGCAATTCAGATTTACACTAAAGGATCATACACTGCCAATGTTCAGTATACATTTTTTTAATAGGGGTTATACATGTCTATCAATTGTTAAACCCTTCATGTATAATGCATTTCTTTTTCAAATTTTGATGATGTATATGCCTGCTTTCAAAAAAGTTACTTTTGTGTATCGCCTTATTTTCGTATATTGAAACATGAGGTCCAGTTGAATTCATTGGGACTAAGAGGGGCTAAAATCTACGCAGTTGTCTTCTATTTTCAAGGTATCAATAACTATTTCACTACTGTAATATAGCACATTCCAGGGATGTACAAAACCTCTTAATTCAGACACCTTGAGGAATTTTGGGATCTAAACCAGGAAGAACTTTTAGTTCTCCATACATTAGTCCTCTATATATTCTGAAAAAGTTTGATATTAATGAAAATAAAAAACTCCTTACTGCAACTATGTACACAAAATTTAAACCAAACTGTTCATGAATAGACCACTGGTTTCCACAAGGGTGTCTCCAGCCCTGTGCACATCTAGTTTCTCATACGATTACAAAAATTACTAAAATATTAAGTGAAAAGTTTGGCATGTAATTTTTTCAACTCAAAATTCTTCATTGCATCAAGGAGAAATGGATTAACCTATAGCAGTAACTTAATAGAAACAAGGCCTGAGGAGTCACATAATTATCTCAAGATAAACCCGTACAAGGAAAAAGAAGAAAACAAAGAAAAGAAAACCAGTATGAAGAAATAGTCACAACCATTGCAAAGCAGTCTGTCAGTCAAGGATAGTCTAGAAAAACTAAGGATTTCTAACAAAATAAAACTCTGTGCTGGGACTTGTTCTTTGGAGAGCTGTACTGACACCAGCCAAAGTCAGCAGTGATCAAAAGACATTGGGATCCCTTTAAGAAAACTTTAGGCACTGCTATCGAAAATGGATTAAAAAATAACAAGCATATAGAAAGACTCACCTATATGAGACTGCAGAAAACCTAAAAGTAACTGACTGTTTAATTTATTTCTGAAATGTTGGTACAAGTTTTTCTGAATAAAAGGTTTTAAATAGACAAGGAAATGCTTGTGGGAGCCAACCAACAGATATTTACTGGTAATTGTCAAAGATCAATGATTTTTCTCTTAGCTGACACGTGCTTCAGGAGTAGTGGAGGTGAGAAAGGAGAGTGAGAAATCTCCCATCCACATGGGAGATTTTAAAATCTGAGGAAAAACATGGAAAATTCTTTTTGCATTTGTTTTGTTTTGTTTTTGAAGGTGGGGAGGTGGTTTTGTTCTTAGTTTCTTAGTTTGTTTTTTTTTTTTTTTTTTGGTTGGTTAGCTGGTTGGGTTTTTTGTTGCTATTTTTGTTAAAGTGATCCTACATACTTCTGAAAGCCACAGGACTAGAATTAATGATGACATAGACCTATCTAACTCTTCATGTGAGTGTCTTCACAGCATAAAATAGAAATGTCCAAATATTTATATTCATCTCATTAGACTGCATGAAGTATCAAGCTTATCTCTCTTTTATCCATTCAAACTACTGTATGGCTGGAAATTTTGGACAGCAGCTGTGTTTTCACCCTCAATTTCTACTCACAATTTTAACTCTGGAAGTAAATGAGATAAAACCCCTGGCTAATGACTAGCAAGATGACCTGCGAAGGGTTATTATTATCCACTACTTTTCTTTTTAAAATTATAACTAATTTCTAGAGACACATGTTGAAAAGAACCACAAGCAATTTTAGAATAGACTATTTTTTGAAGCATGGGTGTTTGCCTGAATTAATTTCTGCTGTCTCTCCCTCTACCTGATGAATGGCAACTCATGAGATTTGATGCATTCAGATCTATTACTGATCCACAAACTAACAAAGAATTCAGTCTTTAGAGTTGAGCAGAGAAGAAGACACTTTGTAAAAAAAAAAAAAATTCCATGATTCTAGCCTTAAAAATCAAATGTATGCAGATATTTTTTAAAAAAACACTTTGAAATATGCATTGTATCTAATTTCTGCTCCTTCCCCTGTCAGATCAGGTGCCAGTAAGCCATTCATCTTGTTCATTACAGCTTCTGTATAATTTTGGATTAGAGCTTTCAGACTTGGATTAAGCCTATTCTTAGTGCTTCTCAATCAGTGTATTTGATTTTCTTTTTGTCAGGATCAATACTGTAGCAGAACTTCATAGGGTATCCTTACTTCTTTCTATGTGTCATCAAACATGACACTAAGACCTCTCAACAGAAACAACTTCAAAACTTACACAGGCATAAATTTGTCCGTGCATTTTATGATACTCAGGACTTACAAATGGCAAATAGGAGATTAAAACCTGTATGTATGGAACAGCATCAAAATGTTACTTACACAATGTTCCCTAATTTATACATATATTATTTATACATTTATTATACATGTGTGTGTGTGTATATTTATATATATATGTGTGCATATATATAACAGTCAATTTTACTTCTTGCATATGTATATCTGAGGACTCTTGCAGGATATCAATAGGATAAGCAAATTTTTATACATGGCACACATGAACTAAGAAATAAGTTCTTACTCACAATTGTAATAGAACTCTCTGAGATTAATCTCATTCATAAGTATCACTTACCAAAAAATTTTAAAAATCTTTATTCTATTCTCACACCCAGATATTTATTTTCATGCTGCAGCCTGCTGCTACGATCAGGTCTGAGTTCTTACAGACTTGTCCAACCTTACTCCTTGTAGTCCTCTCAAGAGCAAAGGTAATCTTATATCAGTCAACAGTCTCTCTGAAGCACAAATATATCTTAATACATAATGCTAAGAAAAATATGCTTCCTTCGTTTTCATTCTTAATAACAAAATTCCTTAAATCTCAAAAGTCATATTTTGAATATTTCATCCTATAAATTTAAATCAGTTTTGAGTAAATACTGTCTCCAAAAAGTAAAAGCAAGTAAGAAAAAAAAAGGAAGAGCCTCCCTAGCAACAAAAGAAAAAAAAAAGCACTAATGATTGCATCAATCTCTTTCAGCTGCAACATACAGCACCTCAATCATAGATTTTATAAGGATGAGTGAAAAGTTCTTGCTGCGTTTTGCAGTGTTACACAGACACAGCCTTGTATGTTTCGTTTAAATCAAAGCAAATATTTTTAAACAAAGGACCATTCTAAGCTGTGTCCTTTGCTGGATTTATGAGCTTTCTATGTATAGATACATAAGGAACTCATCTCATCTCAGTATTTATTTCTGTTGATCTCTTTGAATCACATGCTCTTTGGATCATGCCAAGATCTCTGTCCATTTGACCATGCATTATAACATCTCTCTTCTTGCTTAATCTCAAAGCATCTTGTCAGTATTTAGATTTACTTTTTCTGCCTAAAAATTTTAAATGCACCACCATTTTACTCACAACGGGTCCTGTTCCAGACTAGTTCTAAAATAGTTTCTTTAAATTAGACACATGGACTGCAAGCATGTCTGTTTCCTTATGTGCTCTGTGTTCTTCCTTCCTATTAGTCTCCAGTTGGAGATATATTTATGTGAGTATATTGGTAAATAATTCAGACAATGTCAAGTCTACAGCTTGTTTAATTAGTTACTTTTCCCCGTCCAGGAAGCAGAATTTTCTATGTGTCAACATTTTAATCTCTATTAAGCAATGAAGCTGAGGGTGATGTCACCTAGGAAGCTAAGTGCTGATATCAATCAGTCCTGTGACCTAATTACAGACCCATTAAAACTGACACAGAATACAGAACGTAGAGAGATGCTCTGTGTCTAGTATATATTTCCTTTCTGGTTTTCCCTCTTTTACCTCAAGTTAATTGTGTGCTATCTATAGATGGCTGGAACATTATCTCAAGAGCAGGGACTGATCAGCTTCAGCATTCAAAAACTGATCCATTAAAAATAAATAGAAAAAATTCCCCAGAGCGTGGGCCAAATCCAGACACTGTGATTTTAGAGTATTAGGAAAAAATAAAGCTAGTCCATATTCCTTTTCAGCCAACCTTACAACTTAATTTAAACACTGTTTTGTTTGAACTTGAATGTCTTTTAGAATTAAATGTGCTTCACAGTAAGAGAAGGGTAAAATATTCTTTCCATCAGAAAATACTTTTTTTTTAAAAGAATTTCATTTTTTGAAAGAGTTATACTACACTATTAAGCTGCTTCATAAGAAAGCAGTGTCAGAAACCCCAACCATAACTGTAAGAAGCAAGCATCAAAAACCACAAGCAATTATTTGCTGGAAAAAAAAAAAAATACTGCTAGTAAATCCATAAAACTAGAACACAGAAATAATAAAAAAATTGGGTAAAAACGGATGTTTGTGGATTTTTATATACTAGAATTCAAGTGCTGTTAGTGGTATTTGCTAAGCAGCTCCTATATATTCTGAAAGAAAAAAAAAACATATCTGTAGTTTTTTCTCTCCCAGCAATTTCCCTGGAGCAATTGAAAACCAATAAACACTTTGAGTTATATAGGTCAAAGAAAAACTGGTAATAGAAATCTGAATGTCTGCATCTTTTTTGATTTGTTTAAACAAATTTTAAATAAATTAAATTAATTAAAAAAAGTGGGTTTTAAATAAATTCTTTAAACCGAAGCCTGTGAAAGCACAGAAAGCAGACCAGTACCAGTGGTAGCCAATTAGAATCAAACTCCTGTATACAAACTGACCCCTGCTGATTAGATCACACCCAGTGCACACTTTGCAGGTGAGAAACAAGCCGGCCTTTCAGTCTCAAGCTGCTCCCAAGGGTAGAGCTTCTGCAGCAGAGCGCAGCCAAAGCAGTGCCCCATTGCCAAGGGCCAGGATGGGACCCAGGATCACCACTGGCTGCCCTTGGCAGCTGCTTCAGCCCTGGTGTGGTGGAGCTGCAGCCCTCTGCCTCTGCTTGAAGATACACTTCTTCTACACAGGCAGGTGACATCCTGGCCATTTCGTGTGGTGGAGCTGCAGCCCTCTGCCTCTGCTTGAAGATACACTTCTACACAGGCAGGTGACATCCTGGCCATTTCAGGTTGGAATCATATGCTACTTATGTCAACTGAGGAAATAATATAATTAATTCTTCCCCTTCCTGATTTCTCCTGCTGCTACATTTCACCTACTTCTGCTGCTTTAGTCCTAGAATGGAAGCACCTGCCACTAAATTAACAGAGGAAAGCTACCTGATGAGTATATAATGATTTTCTCTATGACTCCAAAAGGGGGCACACAGGCTACTTTGAGCTGTGACTGATTTCACAAAATACCTAGCTTTTCTACTTTTAAACAAGAATGGTTGCACAAAAGAAAACTGCAGACAAGTTCCAAATAATCCAGCTTCTTGTTCAGACTAGTCATAGTAATGACTGACTTTTCACTAAGTTGTGATCTAGTGTTTAGAAATTTGCCTTGAAATCCTTCTCACATATTTGGATGAGATGGTTGAATATCTACTATTTTATTGATTTTTTAAGAATACTTACATATTGTGGTAGTTACACAACCAAATTAATAATATTTTCTGAAACACATAAGCAATATGAAATGGTCTCAAAATATTTTGTCTTTTCTCAAGACATACAGTGTGAAATTTTTTTTAATAATTCCTCTGCCTTTTACATTATTATCTCAAATGAAATCAAATCCTTTTAAACCTGAGAATAATATGGATCAGTTTATACTAATTTTGAAGCCAGAAATTATTTTGAGGAGAGACAGAATTTTTTTTGCAACATAATTTCAGTTTTTAAATTACTTTCAGATTGGAAAACCTTGAAAAGCTCATACAGTCAAAATTGAGGTTGGCGGTATTTTGTACACTTCAGTAAACTTCTTGATTTAAAATATTTTTCAAATCCATTTCACAAAAGACTCAAGACATTTTGCAATATTTATGAATTTTCCAGGAAGTAATATACCAACCAGTTTTGCAGTAGGCTAAGATCCAAGGTTGACGCAAAGCACATTACTCTAGGCAATTAGTTTCTTCATTTATATCTTGAAAAGTAAGGCAAACATCTAGCAACACCTGCAAGAAGGCTGAGTTCCTTTAGCCCCATCATAATTACACATCTGTCACAAGGTAGCTCTGATACTTTCATTTGCATTTATCAAGTCATGCTTTTAAACAGACATGAAAATATAGGTTGTTCCACATATAAACTATTTTCATGTAGTAATTTTGAAAGGTAAATATATCAAAAGAATGCAGTAGGCATTCAGTACTTTAGCAAAATTGTACATGTGTTTATATCCATATAAAAAGGCAAAATAAGAGCAATGGGAAGATCAGGTAACTTCATTCTAAATCAGAGAAGTACAATGAGATATGTGGGTTTGGAAAAGACAAATCTAAGTTGGACTATTAGGCATGGAGCAACATAACTGATATGTATAAGCTACAAACAGAAATATCAGTCATCTGGTAGAGAGCCTCTGTGGCATTTGCAAGTTTCTATTTACTCAGATCATTAAATTTTGTTAAATCAGTAAGGCTGATGCTTTCAAAAGCTCCTGTATGAACTCTGTTAGTAGTTCCTTACGCTGCTTGCTCAAGGCCTGTATCACCAGGAGAAGATTTGAAAGTATAGCTTCAGATAACCATAAACTCGTTTTTTAAACTCTAACATGGTGTCTCAGAGAAAGATTTTATATATATACACATATGTACATCAATTGTTTGCTACTAAAACTACCTCTCCCTTATTCTGAATATTATATACAGAAAGACTCTTCATGGGAAAGTCAGAGACTTCTCTGCCACCAAGGACAATGTTTGCACTTCTATAAAGAGTCATAAATGTTGAACTGCAGATTAAATAATCCACTCAAAATCCATTTGAAATCAGATGGTAACCTGTCTATTACATAATATCTAAAATGACAAAAATACTAAACTGAGTAAGATTAAATAATCAGGCAGATGGAATGAGAAAGGGCAGACATGATTTGCTTCTTTTGTTTTCCCTCATACTGTACTATTTTTTGTCTGCTGTTTTACAATTATTTCTCTATAACTGAGAGAAAGTAAAGATTTTATGAAGGCTTAACAAACATATAATAACAAACACTGTATGCATGGGAACACTCAGGGACCAAGCTAGACAAAAACATAAATATCACAAATAGATCTGAAGCTAAAGCAGACTGATTAAAAATTAATAAATATTGTACTTGGTATCTTTTTTCAGACAGACCTAGTGAAGTGAGATCTATCTTTTTTTACACATTTTTCCTCATGACTCAATATAAAAATATTGCCTTACCATGCTTCTGAAAGTTACATGTATTTAACACAGATATGATGAGCTTCTATCCTTAGACTACAAATCAAATACAATCTGCAAGACAAATTGTGCCCTGAGGAATAAATATGTATCTCAATGGGAGTCAAGAAAAGGCCAAGGAGATTTTTCATTTATTAAAAAATACTTTTCCCACATGTCACTGGCATGTGTGCAGTCTCATAAAATTTTCAACAACAGTTTTAAATCCCTTTCTCCAATACAAAATTTAGGTATGCTCAGTGATAAAAGAATATTAGAGTTAAATATGTGAATATTTGCTGATTTCCCTCTTGCTGTATATTACTGTACTTCAAATATTGTTTCTCCAGGAAAAAAAAAACACTGACAATAAAAGAGAGGTACTTGTTGTTACAAATGCTAGGAGGCAAAAAATCTGAATCTATTCACTGTGAATGATGTTACACAAAGATAGTGTACAGAACTCAACTTCTCAATTCCAAAGGCTTCAAACCTGTTATTGAACATCTAAAGCAAATAAAAAGGAAATAATCCTGGAGGTCAACAGTCTTGAGCGGGTATATGGTTTTAAAGGGAGCTGAAATAAATATTGTCTTTGAGAGAAGAGGAAACTGAGTTTGTGTTTGTGGTTTTTTTGGTTTTTTGGGGGTTTTCTTTAGTAAAAAATGATTTTTGGACAAAATCTGTGCATCACACCATAGGCTTGCAGAATTTAACAACCATGAGATGTTTGTCTCATTAGTCAAACTTCTAGTCAAACTGTTCACAGGTCAAATGTGAACAAAATTATACAGATCTGGTGGGAATGTAGAAGAGACAAGAGTCTATGCTGGTGAAATATGTCTCCTGCAAAAAGAAGAAGCTTCAGGTGAGGATTGAAGTAACAAAAGATAGAGGAATTGTGGTTTTACTGTTATGAGAAAATACCTCTCTAGGACAAAAAAAAAATCCTTTGAAATGTAATATATTGAATGAAAGAGAAAACTAGGGATGGAAGGCATTCCAAGAAAAATAAAGTATAAAAGAATATTTCCCAAATGTAATAAAAATAATGCTTTCCAGGCCTTAGTACTTTTTGAATGTATGAAGACTGCAATTTTCTCTGTTTAAGCTCCTGAACATGCTAAGTGATAACTAGACCTAAAATGAAATTAGCATCAGCTCCATTTCCTTCGTTCCCTGCAAGCTTTGCTGGTACATTTACAAAACTGGAATCCAATTTAATGAGTTCAAACATTTTGTAACTGAAAAACAGTTTTAAATAGGCTATTTTTAAACTTGTGAAAAGGCAGTGATGAATTTCTTCAGTTTATCTTCCATTAATCTGTCTACTTACTGATGACTTTCTATTGTCTTCCTTATAGAGTTATTAATAATTTCTTTCTATGCATTATCTTTAACATCTAACTGATAGAAATGTTTATTGTAGCTATTTAAATCATAGTTATATGTATTGCATATAAAATTTTTGCACCTTTTTCCTGAAAATTCTTATTTGGAAATTTTCCTCAGTACCTACGGCATATAAAGAAAGCAGCAATTGTAAAGTCAGAAAGAACACAGAAAGCTTGTAGATTTTTAACTTTGCAGGTGGGTATATCTAATTTTCTAGACAGAAAGATAGTGTCAGATATAACAGAAGCACATTTACAACTAATTTCCCATACTTATTAAAAAAAACCCCATATATATTATTTATGTATTTAGGATTTCCCTTTCAAATGAACTACATTGGACGATGTGAAATAGTCACTAATGTTCAAAAGCATTCACCATTACTCTCATACATAGCGTCAAGATTAATAAATAATTAACAACATTTCCAAAGCAAACATACCTCAAAGACACCAGTGTCTTAATTCTTCAGGAGAATTACTACTTCAGCTGCCTTTTTGTCTTCTTGTCTTGAATTTGTTTTGTAGCCTAGAAAAATAAATCTCAGCTTACTTTCAAACTGAAAGCATAAGGCTAGACCCAAAGAAAAAAAAAAAAAAAACAACACTTAATAGCATTGCAGTTAATTCTGCTGTAATCCTACCTCATTATCTTAAGCAAATAAATCTCTAAAAAGGATTACCTTTTTAAAAGCAAATTAGAAAACTGAATGTCATCTGTGCAGGGAGACATTCTTTTAAAATGCAGTCAGCAAGGAAGCTCATAAATGGGCCACTATATAAAAATATTCATATCAGGCAATCCTTAGCAGATTTTCAACAGATGTGTATGTAACTATGATTTCACAAATTCCTAAAATAAAATGTGTCTACATCGTTTACCACAGACATTCAAGAGGCTAAAAAAAATGTACTCATTTAGATTCTAGAGAAAGAATGATATAATAAAGATATGTTCTTTATGTATCTTCAGCTGCAAGTTCTCTTGCCACTCCTGCCATGTCAAGAATGGTAAATGCAGGGACTGACTGGGACAATGAAAGCCCTAAGCCCACTGTAGAAGAGGATCAGTTTCAAGACCAAGGAACATCAATGTTCACAAGTCCATGGGACACAATGAGATTTATTTGCAGGTGTTGAGAGAGCTGACAGACAAAGCTGCTAAGTAATTTTCCATTATTTCTGAAAAAAAAAGTGGCAGTCAGATTTGTGCTTACAGCCCAGAAACCCAATGGAATCTTGGACTGCATGAAAGGGAGTGCTTCCAGTAGACTGAAGTAGGTGATTCTCACCCCTTACTCTGCTCTTGGGACACCCCACCTCTAGAACTGTGTACAGTTTTGGTGTCCCCAAATTAGGAAGGACATGCAACTGTTGGATCCAATCTAGAGGATGGCCACCGAGTTGACAAGAGGACAGGAGAAGCTCCACTATGAAGTCAGGATGAGAAAGTTGGGGCTGTTCAGTCTGGAGAACAGAAAATTATGTGGGAACCTCACAGCAACATTCCAATATCTTTCCTTACAGTGAAGCTGGAGAGGGACTCTTTGTCAGGAACTGTATTGATGGGATAAGGGGTAACGGGTACAAACTGAAAGGGGTGAAATTTAGATTAGATATTAGGACGAAATTTTTTACTGTGAGACTGGTGAGGCACTGGAGCATGTTGCCCAGGGAGGTTGTGGATATCCCAACACTGGCAACATTCAAAGTCAGGTTGGACAAAGCCTGGTGCAGCCTGGTGCAATGGGAGTTGTTGAGACTTGATGATCTTTAAGGTGCCCCCCAACCCTTCAACATTCTATGATTCTATGCAAAACATAGCAAGAGCAGCTATTTAACTGCCACACTTCCCACTCCTGCACACCATTACAATTTTTGATTTACTGAAGGGAATTATAAAAAAAACAAATAAAAAGCAGGGTTGTTATGTTTTTACTTTATTCCAATAACCATGTAAAATTTAGGAACCTAGCCATTAGGTGCATATTAATACTCATTACACATTTTTAGAAATGCACATGGAGTATATAAGCAGCAAAGATACAGCAGACACTATCAAGAGAAATTAAACTACTGAAGTATTATCATTATTAGAATGTTTTAAGTATTCTTAGGAAAAAAATTGCTAATTTGAAGGTCTTTTTGATATATTAAGTTAGAAATAGAAATCATGGGTTATCATAGTCCTAAGAAAAAATCAATACTATTACAAAAATAAATTTTTCATTAAGAAGAAACCAGTCTGTGATTCTGTGATAGCTTTATTACTAACTTAAAAGAAAACAACAGACATTAATAAAATAAAATTGCCATTTTAATTTTTAGCTTAATTTGTATTTAACTTCTCAGTTTCACTTTAAAATACTCTTCTTATCTTGATCGTCCTGAGAGTCACTCCTTTCTTCAAATGATTTCATTTATCTGTACCAATACAAACAAGTTATGTTAAATGAAAACAACACAGAAGACAGCTTGCTTGATGGGAATGTGTATATAACAAATCTAAGTGAACTCAGCTTTGGGGGTTGATTGTGGTATATGAGTAAGAAACTAATGAAGAAAGTATTTAAATGGAAGTAATAAAAGATAAAAAAAAAAAAACAAGACAGAAATGAAAAACATCTAAAGAGGGTTAACAAGGGTTTCCTTTGTACCCACAAGCCAGCAATGTAGTTAGGCAGAAAGAAGTCAGGAAACTATTTTCTGTCAATAGCTGCTTCAAAGTCTTTTACTTCAGTGTTTCTCAAGAACGAAATATATAGTCACACATTCATTTGAATACATGAAAGCCAATGCACGATACAGAAGGTAAAACAAGGCATCCAGCATTCACAATAATATTATGCTATAACTCAAGGTTCTCTAAGAGCTAGGAAATATGTACTTATAGTTTGCAAAATTAAATAATCATACTGCTACCATTAAAGCAAATCTTGATTTATAACAATTTTTATGTCAGAGTGGCCATGACTTGAGGGTTTTGTATTACTTTTTCAATGGTAATATAATGGAGTCTCATACAATTTTTCTTATTCCTCCTTTGATAACAATTTTTGAGTCTTGCAAGTTTCAAGATTAACTGATGTCTCTTCAGTCAAAGTCTATTTTCATCTGAGTGCTAGAACATTTCCATGATACATTGAAAACAAGATAATGGAGGGACAGTGGTAAAAATAATGCTTGCTTGAAGGATGATATGGCTTGAATATTACTTTTAATCAATATTTCGGCGAAAAATGTCAACAAAGCGGATCTCTTCATACTTACATCTTTATTTTTTAAATACTAAAAGGATTCAAAAGAGTTGTTTCATGGAACAAGAGCACATATTTAAAAGCAGTTTCTAGTCTCAAAAATCTTTCTATCTTTGTATTATTACAGTAGTTGGAGTATTTTAATCAGATTTATATGATTTATGGTGTTTGCTAAGATTTAATATTGGTAATGCCCCTGTGATTGCATATTTAAGAAGAAAATCAGAACAAAGTGCACACAGTTTTTGTTCTACTAGTCAGAGAAGAGGAGGAGGAGGTGAGAACATGTGAGGGAAACCACACAGAGACACCAAAGTCAGTGCAAAAGGAGGGGCAGGAGGTGCTCTAGGTGCCAGAGCTGAGGTTCCTCTGCAGGCTGTGGTGAGACCATGGTGAAGCAGCTGTGCCCCTGCAGCCCGTGGGGATCCATGGGGGTTGCAGAGATCCACCCACAGCTCATGGAGGAGCTGCCCATGCTGGAGCAGTGGATGCCTGGAGGAGGCTGTGATTCAGTGGGAGACCCAGTGGAGAGAGGGGCCCTGACTCCAGGCTGGAACAGTGCATCCTTGGAGGACTGCACCCTGTGGAACAGTGACCCACACCACAGCAGTTTTGGGAGGACTCTGTGCCTGTGGGACAGACTCACGTTGCAGCAATTTTGGCAGGACTGCTTCTCATGACATTGAAACCATTGGGAGAAGAACTACCTCCCATGGGAGGGACACCACAGTCTCACAGGGGAAGGACTCCTCTCCCTGGGCAGTGAAAGAAAACCTTGGGTGATGAACTGATCAAAACCCCCACACTCTGTCTCCCTGTCTGGAAGGAGGGAGGGTTTGGGGTAAAAACATGGTTTTAAAGGCTTATTTTACTTCTCATTATCATTCTCTGATTCTGTTAGTAATAAATTAACTTTATACCTTTAAGTTAGGCCTTTTTTATAGGAAATGTGCCCTCTGTTGATGGAGTGACAGAACTATCTTTTGTCCCATCAAAAAGGAAAGAAGCCCAGAAGTTTCCCTCCTCAATTAGGTGAAAAGACATCCCATAGGGCCTGGGGGACTTCACCTCAAACTTAAGGATATTTAGTTGGACAGGAGCCAAAAAGTCCCACCTGGGCAATTTACTAGAAAAATAAGAGAACCAAGAAACTAATCGTTTTTGTGAGGTGTTTTACTAGGAGCAAGAATCTCTTGCACCTGGCTCAGTTTTTCTCTGTTTGTTATTTTGCCTTTTATGAAACCCTTTTGTTTCCAACACTGCAACAGAAGCCATCCTGCTGATTTTTATGCCTCCAAGGGTAGCTGAGTTATCTTGGGTGTGTTATAGACCTCCAAGAACTTAGGAGACCTGGCTTGAGGAGGCAGTTATTACACTGTTTTATCCCTGAAGTATTTGCTCCTAGTCCGTATCTCAACTCATGAACCCTTCACGAAATTTTTTTCTCTCCTCTGTCCAGCTATGGCAGGGGAGGGTGAGTGAGTGGCTTTTGTGGGTGCCCGGTGTTTGGCCAGTGTCAAATTACGACACTGAATTTGGTAAAAATTTTAAAAGCTGATGTTTTGTACCGTCTGTGCTTTCAGAGCTATAACTTCAGTACTACATGCATCTGTATTAGCCAAACATTTAAAGAAAAATATAAAGTAATTATTCTTAATGATATTAGATTGAAAGAAATCCATGGATTTATTCTAGTCCCTCTTGACATTTGAAGATCCATATTTATTGTCAGAAAGGTTTTACCCTTACAAAACCTTTTCATTTCCTTTCTCCAGTCATCTTATTGCTGTAGTGCACAATTGTGTGCAAGGTTAAAATAAAGAATTACTGATCAATTTCTACTCTAACATCTAGAAAACTTGAATTTTAGTGACATTTGGAGTTCTCCTGAGGGAAATTTCTGCCAAATACACATACTAAGTAAAATGATTTAAAAAATAAAATAAAAAGGAAAGAAAAAAGGAAAAAAAACCCACAAAAATACAGATCTGGGTCAGTTGTGTTATGAAGTACAGAAACATAATTTCAAGCATCATTGTGGTACTATGTTCTTGGAAAACATCATTTACTAGTTTCAGTAAAAAGAAAAATTAAATACTTTCTTTTATAAATTCTCCAATGTCTTGTATCATGTGAAATGTCAAGTTATGGCTTCTAAGTTAGAAGAAACACTATGAGTAAAAACAGACTGATTAAACTCACAATGAATTTATGTCTACAAAGAAAAAAAAAAAAAAAAACTCCAAACAAAACAGCCGGAAGGTAACAATCTTAATCAGACTATGGGAGTACAATTTACTATTTTTTTTATTATCTTGATTTTGTGAGATCTTACTAGCTAGTAGTGTCATCTGCCCTCTCATTAAAGCTCAGTTTGTTTAACCACTGTGAATGTGTAGCATTGCAGTACACAGATGAAAAGGCTATCCCGAAGCTAACAAAAACTAGAAAAGCCAGCTTTAAAGTCTCAGTTTTCTCTTGGTGCTCCTAAAGAGATCAAAAGTCATAAATATCTTGGCATATCTTTACCTACAGAAAAAATCAAACTTGGAAATAACAGAGACAGTAACTAAAGTCTTCAGCTATTGCTTACCTATAAACTAAAATCAATAATCAATTACTTCTTCTCAAACAATTCAAGGTACAACTAAAACCACAAGAAAATTCACTTTCTCAAGTAAAGAAGCTAAATAATTTTGGTGCCAAATATTTGGTTTATTATCACCCGGCAAAGGAAAGAGAAGAAGACCTTATGCATCAACACAGAAGAGCTATGTTTACATGGTGGCACTGACATCACTTAGATGTCTATATAACAAAACAAAACTAAACTAACAAAAAAAAGGGCAAATATCTTAAAACCAAAACAGTTTGATGTCATTCAAGGCAAAATAATAAAAAAAAATAATAAAAATCCCTTCAAATAACTTTTGATCAGTAATATGTGCTAACCAAGACAATGACAGGTAGAGATAGTTTGCACACTTTATCAATCTAAATGCATTTACAGGATAATCTCCTGAACTATAGCCTATGTTCAAAACAGTACCCTCATAGATCTGTAAAGGATTTTAAGCTGAAGTGATGTGAAATATACAATGGTTGACTATGTATACGGGGTTTTTCTTAGTTTCTGACATTATTTTTCCTTTACATCTGTTAAGACAGATTTCTAGTTGAACTCTTAAATTCTTTTACTAATGCCAGAGAGAGCAAAGTTCATATGAAAATGTTCCCTGTGAAAATGAGGATCAAGGTTCTTCATACCTTAATTTTTACTGCTATCAGCATAATTTTCCTTCTCTTATTTTCCCTTATAATTTGCTTTTCACTAAACACAGAACTGAATTAAACACAAATGAGTGTGAAGGAACGTAAAATCCTTCATATTACAAAGTTCAGAGTGGTGCAATTGATTCTTTCCATTTGTTTCCACTTATAGCAACGATTCACTTGATGCTGTTAGAAGGACTTCAAAAATATTTCAATTTGCACTCTAGATGCATATTTTCAGCCAACCTAATGAACACTTTTTTGCACTCAAATGCACAATGAGGTGGCAGATACCTGAGATCCTGAACAGTAATGAGTTCTGAACTTTGCTTGCCACTTTTCAGAGGGTATGTTCAGTTTAATTCCCACTATAATGAAATGTCTAAACATACCTAAGATAAAAACTTGCCAGATTTTAAACTTGACTTTATTTTACTAATTTATTTGACAATAAAAGAACTAATGAACACAGCTTTAGGGAAAAAAAAAAAAAAAAAACACAATAGAGTATTTCAGTTGGAAGAGACCAGCAATGATCGAGTCCGGACCACTTCATAGCTGGCCAAATGTTAAAGCATATTAACAAGGGCATTGCCCAAACATCTCTTCAACACTGACAGTATTGGGGTATCAACCACTTCTCTAGGAAGCCTGTTCCTGTGGTTGACCACCACCTAAGTAAAGAAATGTTTCCCAATGTCCAGAGCAAACATACTCTGGTCTTCCCATGAGTCCCAGGGAAAAGAGATCAGCGCTTCCTTCTTCTATTTCCCACCTCAGGAAGCTGGAAAGAGCCACTCAGCCTTTTCTCCAAACTGGACCAGTCCAAAGTCCTCAGCAGTTCCTTTCTTCCATCCCTTTCACCAGCTTTTTTGTACTTTTCTGAATACATCCAAGGCCCTTCAAAAATTTCCTAAATTGTGGGACCCAGAACTGCACACATTACTCAAGAGGAGACTTCACTAATGCTGAATACAATGAACTAATCACCTCTTTTGATCTAAGAACACATTTACAATTATTTCTTACAATGCTAGTTCCACGGAGCATTAGTAACTATAAAACATAAGCTTACTTTATACTTATCTTTCCTGATGAAAGCTCCTCTCTTGCTACAAGTTAAATAACCTATGATGTATTTTTTTAAATTTCCCTCTTATTTTAGAAAATTTTATTAAATGGAAATTAAAAATAAATGTTATAAATATTATATACTTAATAATATAATATTTATGTTATAAATATAAACTTCCTTTCTATTAATAAAATGTTATTTAGATTTTATAATTAAGGACATGCATTTAATAGGGAAAATCCTACCTGTCTATCATTTGATATTCATAAGGCATAAACATCTGTGTGGGCATGGAAGCCTCTATAATGGAATACTGACGTTAATTTTATTTCTTTACTGAAAAGGAATGAAGTATTCAGAATTTTTACTTAGAACTACTGATGAATCACTGAACAATTAGCAGACTTCTCATCATTAAGAAAACCAAATGAAGCAAAGGAGTACTCTTGTTTTACCATATCTAATCCTTGTATTAACTTCTGAAAAGACATTCTTAAAATTTTTTTCTCATATGTCTGCTTCTCTAAAGATCCATAGGAATACTCATAAAATATGGAAAATAACTCTACTGCTACATCAATTAAATTTAACTATATGAGATCTGGGACAAAATGTTGGTGGATATAAATGCAACTGTATTGCTGAAATGGATATGTAAACATAAGAGGTTCTTGAAAATCGTGTATGGAGCAGTTCAAGAGAAAAGCTGTGTGGAAGTCAAGTGGGCCAATAAAATAAAAGCATTTTGAGTGGAAATCAGATCCTGAAATTATTAAAAGTATTATTTTTAATGTATTAAGTCTAATGCTCTACAGGCTTATGTACATATTGATTCACAGAAATTAGAGAAGTACTACAATACTAAGGTGCTCTTTTCAGCTAAATTTTTAGAACCCAGATCTTTTCTCGTCAAGAACATAGCCTTGTTTTTTTCCCAATTTTTGATATAATTATTTCTCTTTATATTGTATTAATATATGATCTCAATTATTTGTAACCTGTGTAGCATCAGAAAATCTTCCTTGATTAAAGAACAATCCAGTTATTTAGTGAAAGGGGAACAGATTCCACCCTGAATTCTGTCTCTGTCACCATTGTGGAGAGGACAGCAGCATTGATTTTTCTATTTTGTTCCCATACAAAAACTCAAATTTATATTCAGAGGTTTGCAAAGGAGAAAGGAATTGAAGAGTGAAGGGAAAAAATGTAAGTGAATTGTTGAGTCACCGTCCCTGGAGATATTTAAGAGATGTGTAGATGTGATACTCAGGGATGTGTAGATATGATACTCAGAGGTGCATTTGATCTTCGAATGATTCTATTACTCTATGAAGTTA
This sequence comes from Nesospiza acunhae, assembly GCA_013398715.1. Taxonomy (NCBI): domain Eukaryota; kingdom Metazoa; phylum Chordata; class Aves; order Passeriformes; family Thraupidae; genus Nesospiza; species Nesospiza acunhae. The sequence continues at coordinate 333,181 of VZSU01000842.1, read as the reverse complement.
GAAATTAAATATGACTGTTTTAATGCTTTTCCTTCTAAGCAAACGTCTTCTTAAATTTTTAGTGCTTAATAACATTTTACTGTTTACTTTAATTCTCAACATTGAATGTAAAACACTACCTATAGATTTAAATACATCTCTATTATGCTTTGTTCATCATTTAATATGATTTCAAGATCTGAATGAAATATCCCATTTTCACTTAAACACTTTGCTTAGAAAAGCAATTAATCATTGAAGTCCATACTATCAAAAACAATTCTTCATGGTCTATGCAAACATGCCCTGGAAGTGAAAAACTGGAAGCCTAATGTAGGCATAGGCAGCAGGGTTCAGGTGTCTGTAATGATGACAAAATTTACTAGAACAGTCCTAAGGTCATTTTCACCAGTACTTACTCATATATGTATAAACTGAAAAACAGCATTTAGAGATCACATTAGAATTCCATTGGAAAAAATGACCCTTAACTTACTAAAGCTTTACATCTAATTTACAAGGAAGCCATACTAAATTAGTTATCTAAATCTCTGGCTGAAATAGATCATAGCTGTGTCTTACCAATTAACCTTTCAATGTACAAAACCCCAAGTGATTTCGAGCAATTTTGTTTCCAGCTCATTGTAAATGGAAAGTGTTCTCAAACATTCAGTACAACTCAACTGGTGATCTCAAGTCATTAAAAAAAAAACTCCTTCCCTTAATGAGATGGAAAAGAGAAAAAAGAAAAAAAGATTTTACTATTTTAAATCTATTTTCACTCACACATTTACAGATAACCACCATCATTTTTATGTACCTTAAGTCCTTAATAACAAAATCAGATCAAAGTAAAAGCATTCAATACTGCTATTATCTGAACATTGAACAGCTTCCCAAAACAAAATTTGATCAAATTTAGTGAAGCTTACATACTGAAAGTTACATTTTCTCAAATGTACAAACAAATATACTCTGTTGTTAAAATTCAAGATTTGCTTACTCCCAGTTCAGTCTGAGACTTCTGTCTGCAGTGACATTTTAATTTACAGTACCAAAAGGATACAACTAAATATCTAGCATGAACAGAAAACCAGACTTACTAAAAGGCAAATACACAAGAAAGTGGAATATAATTGTATTATGCAGAAACGCAACAAAATAGAAGGAGGAGCAGCTTTAGGTTCACCATATCAGCACCATAAATTTTCTTCAGATAATGGTAATGAAAGCAAAAACTGGTATGGGCTTATATTCCTGTCAAACAATCAAGAGTTATAGCATATAATTTCCCTTGGATATATAGAGGCAAAAGCTCTTCTTTCCTTCAGACTGCTTGAAGTCTGATAGTGTTCATTGCATAGAAAGAAACATCCCAAGATAAAGGAAGCAAACACTTTTTTTAAGTCATGACTTAGAAGATAATTTCTGAGCTCACAGGAGGTCTCAGAACATATTTTAAATTACACACTGACATACATCTCATCTTCAGAAAGTGTAATTGGGTCTTGGTCTGTTCAGTGAGGTTAAAAAACAATTTTTGATTTCCCACAAATTTACTCTAGGCTGAAAACAATTTGTGACTTGAAGGAAAGGAAAGAGCTTTGAACTTTGAACTTGAAACAGCTGAAGACTTTATGTAGTGTATGGTGCTGACTGTAGTTGTCTGCATTTCAGGAGAGCATAGCAGCCTGTGCCTGCCTTAGGAGCAAAAGCAAAAAGAGTCAAATATAACAGTCCTTGTACTAGGAGAATATTAAAAAAATGTTTTGTTTTCCTCAGGCAGGTTTTTTACATTTCAAAAATACAGTAAAGTAAAAATTAAAACTGTAAAGAAAAATATCTAGACTTCTCTGTCAACTGAAACAAAATTTTGAGGTGAGAAAACTCAGGGATGAGTAGCCTGATTGATAATTTACTGTTGTATGATCATGAGTAGTTTTCATAGATTTTGCTTCAGTTTCCTAACCTATCAAATGTGAATAACAATTTTTTTTCCCTTGTCTTGTATTCCCTTTTTTCAGCTCATGAGGTGCTCAGACTCTCGCTGGGGCTTGTGTAGGATGATACTAAAAGACTATCCTTGGGATTTCAGCATACCACAATTAGAAATGTAACAAAAAAGGATGATTGCATATTGTGGCAGATAAAAAGACTGTACTCAAGGCTTAAATGTTTATTAAGTCAAATCTGAAAATTGATTAAAAATAATGTTCTCCTTCAATCTGACATATTCAAAGAAGAAGAGATCTGCAAGCCTGAGGCAAGACATTGTTCCATTAGAGACATCACATAATGCCTAAAAATGTGAGAAATAGAATCAGAAACAGTGAGATACATGTATTATATAATAAGCATGCCATCCCACCTATATTGGGAAGTGCTCTTGTCTTATTTGAAAAAATAAATCAGGTAAAAGACAAAATTTCCTCTAAGAAAGTACAAACTCACTTGCTTCACTTATTTTGCTTGGAATTTTCCCACCTCTACAGCAAATGAGATGTACACTATTCAGAAAATCTGAATGGTCTTGGATGGTTTCTGATTTCTAAAGTTTACAAATACATCCTTCAATGAATCTGGAACATAACACTCACTGAAGAAAAAACACCTGAGAAGAAAGATTTCTCCATTTTCTGCTAATATTATTGAAGATTGTTATTTCTCCAGCTGATCGAGGAAATGGAAAAGATACCAAGGCTCTGCATATTCTAGCCTATATTTTCTCTTTTTAGTTTGAGACAGCATACATAAGTATCTATACGCACAAAATTAGACTTTGTCCTGAGTTGTTCTCAAAAAAAAAATTACGTTGATTGTCAAGAGAGCACTCTCAATACCACTATGGACATTTTAGAACAGTGAGAAATATAAGAAGAAATATTTAAATTTCAGGAGGCTACTAGTTTTATACCAATAGAAAAAGGTATGTCTATACAAGTAAACTATTAAAACAAAGTCCTTTAAGTCAATGTAAATCAAAATAAAAAAAGGAAAAAAAAAGAAAACAGAAAACCCCCTAAACATAATTGAATATTTTTAAGAGAAAAACAATATTATTTGTATATTTAAGACTGTTTTGTATTTACTCCTAATGAAACATTCTCTTATTCTATGCTTCTGTGACGAGTGGAATCTTTTGTGTGCTCCTTTCTCCAGATAGGTTTTATCTGTTAGCTCTGAATCCTTTCATCTGCTGGCTTTGTATTGCTTTATATCTATTTGTACGCAGTTCTTTTTATTGATCTGTTTATTTGGGTTGTCCAACTCTGCTGTGCAGGTTACACCATTTATCTGTAACAACACTCCTAAAACAGCCCAGGGCAACTTCAGCCTGTGTGTTTCACTTTATATCCACCTGTAGCTCCTTCCAAGCTGCTTTCCAGCTAATCAGCCCCCTCACATAGTCTTCCTCACTACACTGCCTTGGTTTATTCCTCCCCCTATGCATGACCTCACATTTTCCTTTGTTGAACTTAATGAGGTTCCTGTCAGGCCATTTCTCCAGCCTGTCCAGGTTCTGGAAGTCATCACTGCCTCTCGTCATCCACTGCTCCCTGTGTTGTGACATCAACAAACGAGCTGAGGGTACATTTTACCCCATCATCCAGATCTTTAATGAAAATTGTAAGAACAGCTGAACCCAGTGTTGACCTCTGGGGTCCACTGCCAGCTACTGACCCCAGCTAGACTTAGTACCACTGGCCACCACAGTCTGGGCCTTTAGACAGTTTACAGTCCATCTCAATATCTGTTCATCCAACCCATTCTTTGTCAGTTTCTCTATGAGGATCTTACAGTAAAGAGTGTAAAAAACCTTGTTGACACCTAGGCAGCCTTAATGACTGCCCAGTGCTCTACGCTCATCTACTGAGACTGTCATTTTCTCATGTAAGGTTATCAGTTTGGTCAAACATGACCTCCCATCACAGCCCATGGACTTATGTATGTCCATTTGCTTAATTGTTCCCTGATCATCTTCCATGAGTACATTTTCCTTGCACCAGGGTTTTCCCTGACTTCAGTAATTAGGATTTCTGAAGAATGATTTTGCCAGTTAAAACTAAGAGGAATTCAGAACCTCAGCCTTTTGCATGTCCTGTGTCAGCAGGTTCATTCAGCAGTGGGCCCACATATTCCCTATTCTTCATTTCATCACCTATGTACACATTGCAATCCTTCTCATTGTCTTGATATCCCTGACCAGATTCTGTTCAATCGAGGCTTTGTCCCTCCTAACTGCATCTCTGCTCAAATGTTGCCTCCATACTCCTCCCAGATCATCTGTTCCTGCTTCTACCTTCTGTATGCTTCCTTTTTGTGTTTGAGTTTGCTCAGGAGATCCTGGCTCATTTATGAACTGTTGCTGATATTTTTGGCTGACCTTCTGATTTAGGTCTGGACTGAGAACAATGAAATCTAAAACAGCTAAAGCATTTATCAAATGGTTACTCAGCAGTGTAACACATGGGTGATAAATTCACAAAACTGTGCAGACACCTTTTAATATTATTTAAGTAAAACATTCAGGAAATCAACATAGGCAGAAGGTAGACTCTACCAGTAGCACTGTTCTAATTTTATTCTCAAGTCACTGTCAGAGCAAAAAAAAACAAATTAAAAAAAAATACCAAAAACAAGAACAACAAAAAAAACCAAAAATGAATGCAGCTGCTGAAGAGATTAGGGAAATTTAATGTTCTGTGAAATACTACTGAAGTGTTTCCTCTTGTGTCTTCCAAAAGCCTTTGTCATGGTATTTCTCTGTCACTTTTTTTCCTGAAAATTGTTAAAAAGATCTCTCCAAGGACTGGTAGAGTCCAACATGTGAAGCTTCGACAACTGCTGTACAATCCTTCTACCCAAACAGCTAAGAGCTTTCAAAAAACACATACTGAAAAAACTCTCTTATTAGTAATTCACCTTTGCTTAAGTGCACAGCTTATTGCTTTTCAGACTGCAGGTAGTTAGTTCAATTCCCAATAAAGTGAGACTTTATGTACATTCAAGAAGTACTTAAACTAAAGCAAGTGATTTAATGCTGCTGTCTGAATCATTAGTGTGCTTGCAGGGGACTCCCAAATCACTAGTTCAAGAACTACTACTCAGTCATTAAGGAATTTTTCAAAGTGCTGCACCAGCACTCAGGGAACTTCAAAGCATAAAGAGCTTTTTCTGTACCCAGCAAGGTACTGACACTTCTCAATTACTGTGACGTTTTACTCATATTTTGCAAAAATGTGAGAACTGCACAATGTAAGGAAGAAATAAATCACCAAACCTTTGGTACTCGTGCAGTATTTTTGATTATGTATTAAGTTTTGCAACAACTGCAGTTACCCATAATATTATTCAGTTGTGAGCAGAGTTTGTGATCCCCTCATCAGGGATATTCAATATAGTAGTAGAGCAATGAATTATTACCTCAACCAGGGTACTAAGTCTGATTTGTGAAAGATATGTGTACAAGAGGGGCACAGAATAGAGCCAGTGGCTGTCTTCTGACAGAGGAAACTTCTGATTTTACTATTTCCTCTCTTGAAATCACACTACAAACATGAATAATCCAAACAAACTGTTTTCTGTTAGCATCCACACACATTTTAAAACATATACTCCCACGCTATATAGATAGCATGCTGATAATTTTGAATGAAACAGTTATGTTCTTAGCATCCTTTCCTTTCTGTAGGTAGCATGGGTCTGGCATCCACTTTCACTAAAAATCTTATGTAAAATAAAAATCATTTAAGCTTGGGAAAAAGCATGGCAAAAAAATTCATCACCACCTGCTGCATTGAACTCTCCCACTTAAAAAATGATGCCTTCAAACAGACATTTAAATGAATATTACACCTTTTCTATCTAGTTCCAAATTTATTTGCTATTTGTACATCCCAAAGGCCATTTTTGCAAAGTCTCTGAAAATCCTTATGCACTCTGGAAGCTGGTCTTATCTTCTCTGAAATAAGATCTTACAAATTCCAAGGACAGTGATTCCAAATAATTCTGCAGATATGACGACTGTAGAGAGAGAACATATTTAGTTATCTTTTTTTTTTTTTTTTTTTTTTAATAATTAGCAGTCTGAGTTATTGTAAGAACTGCTATTTAGGATATCGCCTGTATTTCTACTCTTGTGCTTCTGGAATACCACTAGCAAGTAGGAATAAAGATTAGGTTAGTTATTAAGCACAATATTCTTGCTGAAAACTTCTTAATTTTCTATGGATGAATGCAAAAATTATAGGCCAAGAACTTTTTTTTTTTTTTTTTTTTTTTTTTTTTTATAATGGAGCAAGAACTTACTGAAAAAAATACAGCAATGCAGTGTAACTTTCATCTGCATGGTAAAGGGGATGCTTTTAATCTTAAGGACTGTCAAGGTAGTGAACACCATATGAAAACCATTAACATAAGTCCTTCTCTTATCCCATGACACTGAACACTATCAAAAGAGAATGTAAGAATTATCAAAGGAGAATGTAAACAAAAAGTACATGAGAACTCAAAAAATATTGTGCGTCTGTTAAAAAAAAAAAAGCAAGATCAAAGTCTAAATTCATTCTGGTTTTACTAAGGGTGTAGAACTCCCAGGCTACATTACAGTATCCCCTGTGAGTTCACATAACTCAGCACCATAAAGATTTATTAGAGTCAACTTCTCAAAAATCTCACTGGCACTGAAACAATGGAAAATATCTATACAAATCTTAACAAAAATTTAGAGTGAATTTTTCTAGTGATTAATTTTCTTGCCATTATAGCTCCTACATTTTGTACTGTGTTCATCTTGGTAAGGCACTTAAATATAACCTTACTAAGTACCTGCATTTACTCATAATATTCTTGTAATTACTAGCACATTCAAAGGGTTTGGAAAATAGAGTCTGATAAGGGTTATGTTTACACATACTCTTTCAGTCTCCCTGAAGTAGCTGAATAGATTGAAGATGGATTAATCTGACAAAATTTAGATCTTTAAAATACCTTAAGCAGCTAGTCATTCAGACCCCCCTTTATGGTCAGCAGAGGGAAACAGATATCTCTAACAGGTCAGAAAAACTGTTTACATCTTTCCATCAAATATAAAGGTATAGTCAGCCTCTCCAGCAAAAATGATTTTTAGGTAAGCATTTTAAACATCCTAATGCTGGACCCTGAGCACCTTTTCAACTTGTGAAGCTGAAGTTCTAGCTCTGCCTCCCAGGAATTTCAGAACAATATTACCCCTACGGTGTATTGCCTCACAACAGGTGGAAAGGTTCCAGAACTGAATAGCTGAGGCATATTCTCTCAAATGTGTTTTACTGCAGCTGAATTCTTGGAAGTCTTGGAAGGCAAACATAGACAAATTCCTCCCCTAATATCACATATCTTTCCCTGCCTCTGAATGACACATATTTATAGAGGTTTTCACTAGGTAGTGATTCCCCTTTCTTCAATTTTTCTCTCCCTAGAATTATATTGCATTATGTATATTTTAGGGTTTTTTACAAAACACATCTCATTCTAAAACTCTGCATGCATACTTAAAAGATCTTTCAGAAGAAAATTTAGGTCACCTGCCCATTATTTAAGATAGAAATAAAAATTTGCTACAGCATGCCAGTTCTGTAGGTCCATTTTCTTTAAAAATTACATGGTGCATCCAGTGAAAGCAGAGGAGCTTTTTGATACCTGTACATTAACAGTCATCACTAAAAACACAGCACGAACAAGTTGTTTCACAGAGAAAAACATCTAAATTATTCTTCCTTCAGACTTGTATTTTTTCTTATTTTTATGACAACGCCATCAGCTCCGCAGCATCCCTACTACATCCCTTCTAAACAAAAGATTGCATATGCTGTGTGCCTGCAGCTATTTGTGCACTGAAAGGGTAGTTAGAAAAACTACAGTGACCGGTTGATTAGTTGCAACAAATACAAAGTGTGATGCTCGGGTCCTGTCCTGTCTGTCCTCCCCTCAAGGGAACAGCAAAACTACTCCCACATTCAACCCATTAATGAGTTTCCCCACAAACCATGTACAAACCTAATGACCCTCGGGACTTCCTTACTTTGACCTTCACTACATACTGGCAAATCAATTCAGCAGGGACTGGCAAGCAGAAGTAGGCAGCCTTGCTAAGCCACATGACAGAAGGAAAACAGGCCAGCAGCAAATGAAGCATGCAGTGGAAGTGTGGATGAAGAATTCATTTTCTATAGAAGTAAAATAGTTGTCACAAACTGTAGGACAATACACACTGATGGAGTATAATCGCTATGCAGATCCTGTTCTGCCACTCTGCTGAGATGGTGTTGATTGACTGAGCCCAGCACAGCACTGTGCCTGAGAAATAGTTACAAAATTGTTTTTCACACTATGCTTGCCATATGTGCATGCCTTTTCGCTTAAATAAGCTATATGAGGTGTCAGTACAATTTTAGCACAATTGAAAACAGAATGAAAATTCAAAGCCTACGATTGCATCCGTATGACCATATGGCCATAACTATAGAATTTATAGGGGGTGAATGCAATAGGTAATCCAAAATTTTTTGCACAACTCTGACATTAGTTTAAAAAATAAGCTTAATAACTTCTCATTTTAATTTTAATCATTCAGTATCTTTTTAATGAAATGGCATATGAGTAACACAAAAAATCAATACAGCGTGTCTTAAGAAACAGAAAAAAAAAAACTAAGAAAACCCAACTACAGATCTTAGCATTGTTCAAAGAAAATCTAATAAATCACAAAAGTTTAAAAGAAAAAACCTCTATTTTTCTACTTAAGAACTCATTACAATTCTTCTTAAGTCATCTATTTAAAATTTATTCTTCCCCATCACCAACTGTAGCTGAATTTTATTCTGTCATAAACAATTAAAGCAAATAAGTTATTTCAAATAATCTAAGATGAATTTATTGGATTAGCATTCTCATTTTATAATTCAATGTACAAGGTAATAAAAATATATCAATTAGTAAATGAAAAAAATTTCTTTCACTTGAAGAGTTTACAAATTATTTTCTTATTTAAGCCAATATGAAGTGCACACTTTGACTGCAGGTTTAGCTGGTCTGAATTCTTCAATAATTAATATATATCACTTTTTTTTCCTAGCAATAAAAAGTTTTTTTATATATTTGATCCATCCTTGCAGAAAACTGGACAAAATCTAAATAATGGAGTTGGAAGTTAAGCTTTTAATTAAAAATTATTAAACGAAAAATGCTAATAATATTTGATAATATGCTAATTTATTCAGAGAAGATAACTATCATCACAAGCTTACAATAATAAAACTGAAACTAAAGAATTGGGTGACTGAAATAAAATAGAAATATAGGAAGAAATATCTTGACCAGCATACCGGAGTATAACATGTATAAATGCAAAAATACATTTCTAACACATATTAGAAACTTTAAAACAACATGCTTTTTTAATATATTTCTGAATTAAAAACTTTTGAGATCAATACAAATATACCAATTTATAGCAATCAAATAAATTCCAATTAATCATCAATATCGTTTGCAGACTGTGGGAACATCCTAGCAAAATATATTAAAAACTATATGCAATTAAGAATGTACTGGTTTATTTCCTTCAGGAGTTTATATAAATAAATAATTTATAGCAGATAATGAAAATTACTCTTCACAACCACTGAGTAATCAGCTTGTTTCAGAAAACAGTAAGAACATAGATTTCATTTCTGTGTGATGACAGCAGTCCTAATCTGAAAAAATAAGTCAGCTCTGCATTTGCTTCTTCTTGGTCTCTTCTTGTAAGAGGAAATTTCTCCAAACTGTCTCCAACTTCTTGTCATTAGACCAAAGATGAAATACTGACTTATTTTCTTCTCCTTTGAGTTTACAGCTCTTCTGAAAGATAGCTGTTTATCTCATTAGACTGATTAATCAATTCATTGAAAGAAACAAAACATCCTAGGTAGCCTTCTGATGCTATAAGAAGAAAAATATAGTTTGCCAAACAGTCTTGATATTCTTGACTTTATAAGCTAAGCAGATTTTCTCTTCCAGTTCCAAACACACTTATATCAACTGGTTAGACATTACTATTGCAGCATCCTTCAAACTTCAGGTGTGTCTTGGTCAAAGATAATTATCTTTTCTGTTGGGAGGAGTACTTCATACACCATTATCTCACAACTTTAAAATAAATAAGCATTTCACAGCAGTGAAGGGAAAATTAAGTAAAAGAAGGAGCACAGCTATTAAGAATGAGAGAAGATCAAAATAAACCCCATCAAACACAAACCCACAAAGAAAACTCACTTGTAGCTTGAAACCAATCCAGAAAATGGAGTAGCGCTTTCCCTAGAGACAAACTATGAATAGGATAATGAATGCAATTAGACCATTTCATTATCCAGGCAAGTACTCCATTTTCTAAGATGTGATACACATGTCAATTCAAGTCTAGACTGAGCTTCAAATCTATGGCTTAGGTAAATAACTTCATTCAAGGTGTGGAAAGCACACCCTCAATTATGCTACAAATGATACACAGCTGGCAATAGGATTAGTAACAGCTGCAACCAAACTGGTACAGACCATGGTTTTATTTTATCTTCCAGATGAATCATACTGATAGTCTAACCAGCTGCAACAGTTAGATTCTTTATTTTGTACTACACACCACCTAAATCTCAGTTTCTAAAGTTTTTTTATTAAAGAGTATGTGTTCCTGTATGCTTGGCTGAAATTTATCAGCATAAAATACAGCAATAATTAAGTGAATGAAGCCAGGGCATTAACATCAACAGCTTGCATTCTACATTCTGTAGTCTCATGAAGGAAACATTAATGATTGTAGTTCGTGAATGATTGGAACTCAAGTAACATCATGGCCTTTGAAAAAGAGAAGCAAAACATTCTCATCGATACCTATGATTCATCTGATAAGTTTAAGGCTGAGTCAGAGCAGCACTAATAGATTACTTTCCTTGGATCCTTACTTGGTAAAAAGGTAGTGTGTCACGCATGATACTTTTTTATAAAACATGTTCTTCCCTAGAAAACACAATTAAAAAAAAAATATATATATATAAAAGAAAACCCAAAAACTTCTTAAGAAATTAAATGGAATAGCATCAAACTCTCCCTTTTTCCTCAATAACAGCAAAAGTTGCTTTTGCATTTCTTACTGTTGCTCTACTCAGTTCTGATCACTTTTAAATTTAGTAACATATCACTGAAGAATATTTTTTGAGAATTAGTAATTTATGCTTATTCTCATATTTTATTCCCAATTTTGAGACAAGGTGAAAAAACCCCAAATGCCAAGTTTTGGTGAGTATTTCTTTTCTTAATTTCCAATTAACAGGTTTCACTGGCAGTTTTTAGCTGCTTGACTAAACATAGAACTAGTTTGTACACACAGCTGATTATTGTCACTCTAAATCTCCTCAGACATAAGATTTAGATGTGTAAAAATTCTTCATATAATCTTATGCAACACATACTGGCTATTGCACAGTTAAATCAATTGATAATTTTAATTTTTACTAATTTATTTGTCCTCTTAGGAAACTAAGAAATAAACAAACAATCCCATGTAGCTTACTGAAATTCTTCATACCTAAGATGGATTTTTAAAAAAAATATAATCCTAAACCTGTTTTTGGAACTATGACTTTAGTTTTTTAATATCTATTTTCTAACTGAAGCTTAGCTTAACATTCTACTTACCTAAGAAAATTCTTACCCTTCCAGATAAAATCTCAAATTTTGAAGAAGTATCATGTGCTTGACACTGTTATGTGGTCCCAAATTTATATCTTTTTTGTCATTAATTTTTCTCTAGTTATAAAAATTGTATAACCTCACAAACTTGGCATTATAGAACAGCCTTTGTTTAATATCAAAATTTCTTACACAAATTCAAAGATACTGGGAGTCTACATCTCCAGGCTAATATGAAGACCAGCATATTTTTTCCTGCTCATCATATATACCAACAGTTATTTTAATAAATGTCCATAACCCCATCCAGCAAGTAGAAAGCTAACACAGAATTCTCCCAGGGCATCTCCAAAACAAGAAATGCTCCTGAACTGCATTTTTTGATGCTTTCTATGTGGGCTGAAAGGGAGGGGATGTTGTAGCAGCTTGTTTTGCTGTCACAGGACACTGGGGCTGCAGAAGGCAGGCCAAGGGGAGTGTGCCGCTGTACAAACATTGCCTCTCCAAACCTTTCTCATCTGGGCCACCCACAGGAACTCAGCCTCAAATGAACCTCAATCTTGCATCCAAGGTGCCATTACAGTTAAGAGATCCACAAACTCTACAGCTCCAGGGACTCTGGGGCTGAAGACTTTTGCCCTAGTGTCCCTGAAACTGTAGGTTTTGTGACTCTCTGAACCCCAAACCTAGTGCATTTTAAATTACAGGTTAATTTACATGGCTGGTAAACAATCTTTGAAATAATCTAGACAATAATTTTAAAATGTAAAGAAAAGATAAAACTAGAAAAAACTCTATACAACACATTTTATGAACCTAAATTAATTCCCTGCCAAGTAAATTAGTAAAATATGCATTTTAAACATTCATAGATATTTGAAGACAATAAGAGTGTGGAAAAAAGTTATTTCTGTAGCCAAAATAAACATGATATCTCCTCCCAATCTTCAAGTGACTCTCACTTGACAGTTTATCACACCTAAAGGTGTTTTTCTAAGTATTTTGGGGACTGAAATTTTAAAGCTGTTAAAAGTAACTTGTGAACCATAACAGAATTAGACTAGTTATCATTAGATTAGAAAAAAAAATCCAAATAATTACTTTAGATATTAGTTCACACTTTAAATAATTCTAAATTTACCACCTGTAGACTTTTTGAAGATGCCCTAAGCAATCTGTTCAATTCATGAGTTCCCATTTCTCTTCAAATAGCTGTTTGCTTATGGCAGCTGCTTCATTTACTGAAGGCAGTGATACTGAAGTTCTTTTAAATCCACGGTGTTGTACCACACAAGTTTCCGGTGGGACAAGAATTCCTCCTCCTACATTTTACCTATCACATTACAAGTAAGCAACTATTAACAGAAAGAGAAGAGCTACAGTTAAACTTTACCAGGTTCATAGAACAGATTGGCATGGATTTCAAAGGATACTGATTTTTTTCTTAAAAGAAATGCCACTATTGAAAGAGAAGGAAAGGTCTCTATTTTATTTAAAAACTCCGCAAACCTGCCAAATTGAAACAAAAGGTTACATAAAGAGCTAGGACCAAGACTTTGAATAAACTTATAGGTCAGTTATGTAGACAGGAAAAAAAAAACTGTCTTCCATGACTTTCCTTAACCAAATACAGAGGTTTTTGCAGTTCATATACACTCAGATAAAGTAGTCTAGAATTTTTTGACAAAAGAACAAAAATCATGAAAATAGACCTTAAAGCTTTCCACTTCCTCCTATATGCAGAGTTTCAAACATAATTATTCAAATATTTCTGAATATTTAAGTGAATGTATAAAGTAACCTAGTGGTCTGATTGTAGAAAACAAATCCTTTACTGAAATGATTAATCTTCTCTCAAGCTGATACACATTATTTTGATTCACAGCAAACTGTCTCTTGAAATCTAGTCTTTCGAGATTCACATATGCAAAGCTGTTGTAATAACACAGAGCTATGTATCAGCAGAGCATCAAATCAGTAATCACATTGCTTGCCCTGATGAATAAGCTGAAGTTCTGCAGAAATGAGCTGGATACACAAAAGCAGAGAGAAAGAAAATTAAACTGAAACCAGCTACTCCAGTGAAGGTCATTCTTTACTGAGATAAATGAAAAACCACCACTGAATATCCAGAATTATTTCAAGACACATTTTAGTAATGATTTGGAAGAGAAGCAAAAATGTGTAATTTTCACTGTGCATAAAGGAATAACATACTATTCTACCTGAGCATAACTTGACAGTACCCTCACCAGTCAGTTTGCAATATCATTCTACTGTGCTCATGATCAGTTCTCAACTAATATGCAGATTTTTGTAGAAGAAATTTGCTTCATTTTATTCAAAGATACTTTTCCTTAAAGAAAGAACAAAGCATACCAGCAAAAAAGAAAAAAGGGTGAAAATTACTTTTGTCTCTATGCAAAACACTGTTGATCTTTCACCAGTGTTTTTTCTAGAATAACCTATAAAATGTTGGTCTAGCTGCCCAATGCATTTGAACTCAGGGAAAAGCCTAGAAAACCTAGTAACATATTAATGAATTGCAGAGACTTTTCATACAAGAAAACTAACAGAATTTAACATAATCAAGGCCAAGAGGCCTTGATTGCTCTCCAGAACTGCCTTACGGCTTTCCAGAAATTTGTTAAATGTTACAGATTTGGGACAGCAGAAAATTACTCAAAGTAAAAGAAATTAAAGATATAAAAGGTAACTTGGAAAATAGGTTTTAAAACTCCCAATCTCTTAGAAAGAGAATCTTCCATTTCTGGCCAGCAGCCATAGTCCTTAATTTTAAGGATGTCACCATTACATTTCCAGTAATCCACTGTCTAGGTAAATTCCTTGGACACCTACAAACAACATATTAGTGTTCTTGATTAAACTGATATATTCCCATATCCACCTGAAGCCACATCTAGCTCAGAGTTGAGTATTGACTTCACAGCTCTCACTGTGTGTTGCTTACCCATTGGCAACTTGCCCATGTCTGCACAATAATGAAACACACTTTTCCTTGGCATTTCTGCTGTCTCTTCCCACTGGCCTTGGAATACAAAGATTGCTGTGTGCTGCCTCCAGCTCCACAGTGAAACACCTGCCCTGCCTTGCCAGGCATGAAGTGCACTGGGATAACTGTGGAATCCACCCAGCGTGCTCAAGGCAAGGCCTTAAGCCTCTCCAAGGCTGCCCACAAGAGCCCTGGACACAGATTGGCAGAAAAGATAAAAGAGAGATAGGTCTTGCAATCATCTTAAAAAAGCATCAAAAAGAACAATCCTTGAAACCTATGGGCTCACGAACCCCAGTCTCATGCCTGGGAGAAATCACAAAGGGTGTCCTCTTGGTCTGCAGTCCTTCTTCAGCCCTGCAGAGTGAGCTTTGGGACACCAAAGTGCAGGGCAAGGACAATGAGAACATCAGAAAAAGGGATATGATATTGCAAATTTTGTATGTATCTCATTTTAACAGATTATACTGAACTGAACCACAATTTTTAGCATTATCATAACTGGAGTAACATTCTTGTTAGTTTAAAAATTATTGCACTCAACAATACTGTCTCCAATTGATGGAAATTAAAGCTCGGATTGGCAACAATTTTATACTTATCATTTTCACTTCCCACTCAATTGTCTTCTTACAGAGATAAAAAATAATTAAACTAAGTAATAACATGACGATTCTGGAATGCTTTATCTATATCTGATAACTTCTCTTTTTGTCTTACATTACTTTCCTATATCAATACTATTCTAATGAAGACCCTTTCCTAGTGATAAGCTAAGGACATAGTTGATTTGTTATAACTTGAAATAAGCAATTAATTTAAATACTTCTAAAATGTTGATCATTACTAACTGTCTTATCATACAGTACTCCTGCATATTTGCTCCTATGCTGCTCCAATCGCTTAGGGAACTAAGTATCTGGTTATACTGGGAGGTAGAGAAGGTCAGGGTTCCGTTTCAAAACTGACTCTCATAGGGGAAGGATACCACTAATAAGCTGAATGATAGGAGCTGAAGCAAAAACTTGAAAATGGGGTAGAGGCATCCAAACATTTCTGTATTCAGAAATCATCTGAGCAATGTGCTGCCAAGGACCGCTTCCTGACAGACGCAAGAAATTCTTAGTGAGGTGACTGCATTTTCAGGAACTTTGTGGAAGCAACGCTTAATATTTTTCATAGTCACAATGAGTGAGCAATTTTCCATCATGGAAAGGAATAAAATCCCACACAGACCAATTTTCAGTCATTGTCACAGTGAAAAAACAAACCAAACAAACAAACAAAAAACACAAAAAAACCCCACCAAAACAAACAAACTAAACCAGAAAACAAACACACACAAAGCAAACTTGGGAAAAAGGATTATGTGGCCAAAGTTCAAATCCTGTAAGGATGAGCACATATATACTACATATATAGTCAGCTTTCATTTCATCTGTTGTTATTATATTTTAAAAAGTCAAGTATCAGAGTTCACTGGGATTGGACTTTTTATCTGGCATCTGGTATATCTTGTTTCATTTACCTCATAACTCCATATAAGCAAAAAATCTCTCTTTGTTTTTTTTTATATTCAGAAACAATAAGACTACTGCAAAGAGACAATTTTTTCTCAATAAATGTCATAATTTTTCACTGGGGGAGATTGCTGTATCTTCATACTAATAAAAAAAACCCAAACTAACTCAGCAATATCTAACAGCAAAAACACCAAATACATTGTTTCAAATGAAATTATGGAAATGCTCATGAATATTTCAGGCAAATTTCAGTGTCAAGGGATAAAACTTCATAAAATTTCACAGCCTGAAGACATGATTAACTTTTAGAAATAGCTCCTCTTTACTAAAACACAAGAGATTAATTCAGTGCTGTAAAGTAAGGAACTTTAATGCAAGAACTGGGCTGTTCAAATTACAGGAAGGTACCCCTCCGAGATCACTAACAAAGGCAGTTGAAGCCAATCGATGTGTCATGTCAGTAGTTAATCCTTCACTAACAGGGATTATTGAAAGACCCTACTGAGGATACAGGTTTTCCACCCTCAGTCCCTATCTCTATGGTGAGAAACCCAGATGTTAACCAAGTGTTTATCTCAAATCCTCTAAAACTATGTTTAAAATTTAAGAGGAAAACTATTTAAGCAACAGAAAACCATCACACCAAGACAACACTGAGCTTTAGGTTTGCAAGGCCATCATCTTCAAATAGAATTTGTAATGGTTGCACTCTGTATGAACAGGGACACAACGAAGATTGTGCAACCTGCTTCTTTGGCAGCAAATGCTGCAGCCCCTTGAAATAATAACATGATAAGGAGTTTGGCGGCTGTGAACTCAGAAAATCAGACTTTTTCAACAGTGGAATAAAATTTGCTGGTTTCCTGTTATGGATTGAAAACAACCCTAAAAAACCCCAAAGTGAAAAACAACTAATCTTTTCTTACGTCTTCTACTCAATGAAACCCTGTATGTCTAAACATCTTCAAAACTGGTACACCATAATGCTTCTTTTTTATTTGAGATTAGCCTCTCATCAGAAACTTCAATAAATCAGCAACTAAAGAAATGATCAGTGCCCCTGAAGAACTGTGACTCTTTCACATCTGTTGAACTAGGCAATAATATTTTATTAGATGCACGTGTAGGCATGAGATTTAAAAGCAGTTTGGGTTGCAATGCTGATTTTTCTCCCTGTCCCAACAGAAATATGTTTCTCATTTAAGAGTTGCATGATTTCTTTTCTTCAGGGATGTACTTCTGTCCTGAGAGATTCCTTTAACAGATTTAAATAGTTGGGTTCTAAAGTTTAGATTTTGACTCTTCCTTGATTGTGTGTCTGAAATGTACAAAGCTAAATTGAGTGTGCTCAAATCCAAAGTTTCTTTTTTTTTTTACTTTTGGTGTATATATGATATAAATGGAGATTGCATTATTGATCAGAACAGATGGCAGTTTATTTTGCTTTTTTAATTTATTAATATTTTTATTAAAATTATAAAGTCAGATTTGCTCCATAACTCTTTCAAAGAGAACAAATCATTTTTAGGCACAGAAGTTCACAATTTATAGCAGAAAAAAAATTAGCAATAAAAATATGATTTTTGTTTTTAAAAACCCATTTCCAGTAAATTATGTGTACATACATTTAAAATAAGTACTTTAAAACCTACATGTTTGGTATAAAACAATTACTTTTACAATTAAATTTTTAGCTTTTAGAAAATAAATGTAAACCTTATTTATTTAGAGAGGTTGTTTTCAGTAAAATCCTGAAAAAGCATCTCAATATTTTTTTTTCTGCAACATGCCATAACTGTTTTAGTTTTACTCCTTGTTCCAAACCTTCAGGAATATGTTTGAATGCCCTAATGGAGTTAGTTAAAAAGGAATGCATGCAGATTTGGGAATTAATCTTTAAAATAGCCTATCCTGCTTGAAGTGTCATCAGTAATAGGTACTTTTATGGCTAATAATAATCCTATTATTCTCCATTTATGGTTCCATTGAAATAGTCATTTTTGGGTTGTTTTCTGTACTGGAAAACAATAGTGCTTATTACATTTTCTCTGATCCAGAGAAGAGCCATTCTGTGATATGAGCTAGCTCAGATGAAAGTTCTCTTCTTTACAGTGGTTTCACTTTAGGATAATTTATTATTAGAATATTATTGGGTTTTTTGGTGGAAAGTATTCAATCAACAACTCTCCATGTTAAAAGTATAACTGCAAGTGTAAAAAGAAAAGGATAAAGAACACGTAAAATGCAGAAAAAAAATTCCTTAATTGTTGAAAATAGCATCCACAGAGTGGCATTGCAGCCATTTAATGGCTTGTATATGATGTTTAAAAAATGGAAAGTGAAGCACAGCTCAGTTGTGCTTCTGCCATGTTTGTTTTGTTTTCCTGCACGCTGACTCACATTCCACAAGTATTCCAATCCAATATGCAGTGCCAGTAAATAAGTACAGTAAGACATGAAAAAAGTACATAAAACATGAAATCAAAATTCTCTTTTCACTGAGCTTAAGTATTCTTTTGAGCCTATGCCAGGATGGTTTTTAGCCTAAATTGATAGGATGCCAAAGGGCCTGATGAGAGGTGGACAAAATATTTTTTCTATGACAGCAATCATGTCCTTTATATGATAGAATACTTTACATGTATTTTGAAAGTTATTTAAAGTTAAATATTAATTTTAAAAGATCTTGTCTTTACTGGGAAAACAAAAAATCACCCATTCTGTGTTGAAATTAATATTTTATCTCTCTTTGAACCACTCACTCATTTAAATGGCTTTCCATTTAAAAATCTGAGAATCTGTCCTAAAAGCAATAAAATCAGGAATTGTTCCAATTCTTCTCTTTTTGCAATCTCTAACTATAATCACAATCTAAATGTAATAAAAACTATGATGATACATTCCAGGAACACAAAATGCAGCACTGATCTGTGAAACACTCAGGGAGGAGTAAATGAACATAGGCATGAACATGAGGTCCTAAATGCTTTTTTGATAAATTCCTCCCTGAACTGACTAGATGAAGTTTTATGCTTTCTTTGCATGAGTCTGTAAGAAGTTCTCTAAACACTTTTTTAATTAATCTATTATGATTCAACATCCAAGAAAGGTTCTTGGTAGAAAACACACTAATTATAAGAGAAAGACCAAGTACTAGAGCTGATGTATTTTATATGCTTTGTTTGAAATTCAGAGTAGGATAGTGTTACCAACATACACATTGATGTTTTATGAAAATGTTCCCTTGTGCAGAGCCAGGTACACATTTGGCAAGCTGAACTGCATTTCTTCTGTTCACAATGAAAGCAGATAACTCAAGAATTGGGGTAGGTGCCCTGCTGCCCCATTAAACTCACTGTGAAATAAAACTAACCACATAATCAAGAGAGTCAATTTAACCTAAAACACATGTGCCAGACCCTTAAGGATGTGTCCACATATTCTGGATTTATTTACTCCCTGCAAGGGCAAGTATGCAGCATACAGTTGCTGTATGGCAAAAGCAATGAAATTTTACAAATTCTTAATTAAAAGACAATGAAAGATATTTTTTTTTCTTTTCAGTGTGAAATCTTGAATGAAAGAATATAGATGGATTCACTTTCATCTAGATTTCTTGCCTCTCTTTTAACCAATATTTACTTTAAGATGTAAGACATTATTTTCCTCAGATTTGTTTCCATTCAGTAACACCTTTCCAGCCATACAGCATGGAAGTTATGCAATACTCTAAAAATTTTCCTCCTTTTTTTTTCAATACTCATTAAATTTTCATTCCTTAGAACTATTTATCTAAAACTGAAATAAAGTATATACAAATTTTGTGAGATGCTCATAGAACACACATTTATATCAAGAACTAGAAGCAGCACTTCATGAGAATCTAAAATCCTAAGTTCGACACCTGTTTTTAAACCTATTCCCCGGTTGTTTTAATGATTGTTCAACCTCAGAATATTTATTTATTTTATGCCTCTGTTTTATTAAGTATGAAATCATCCCAAATTATTGTGATATTTTATAACCCATACTCTAAAACATATATTTCAAATCCTGGAATTTACAAATATATTTGAGAATCTCATACTGGGTTTATTCTAGTTATCAAGCTGCAACAGAAGGCACTGAAACAATGAAGCAGCTCCAGAAGAAACAGATTAAATCTGAGATTGCTAATATAGGTCTCATTGCCACAAGATATTTAGGAGGTCAAAAGCACAGATGTGTGCAGCTTCATAAGGACAGCACTATCTTAATGGAATGGATCTTTTTCACTGAAGCTTAAGCGTGTATGAACTACAAAAGTTAGTAGGAGCTAATTAGTAGAAGACAATATATGAGGAGGATCCCTTAGTCCATCTTCTTTTCTTATATTCTTTCATAATCACTAGCAACTTGTCACTGCCAGGGATATGATAGTTGCCCACATGTAATATTAGTTTGACAGTGTCTGACAAATCTTAAGCCGCATTTCTACTCCTGTGCTCATGTCATGTCATATAATGTCATGTCATGTCACTTTCTTACAAATGTTATTCAGCAAAATCACAGCCTCGCACAACTTAAACTTTTCAAATGGGAGACCACCACAGACGCGTTTCAATATAAACCAGTTTAGCTCCTCCCCAGGTTAATAAGTTTGTGTATCACCAGTGTTTCAGTGCTCTCCAAAGGAAGCTCATTACACAAAGCAATCAAAATCATATTTTAACTTTGCAGAAGGACACATTTACAGGGAGTCAGACTATGATTCAATCAAGGAATATGTGTTTTTTCTCTGAAAAACCCTCTTCAGTGCTCATCAACAATATTGAAAAGTTAATCATAATCAAACTCTATAAAACTAGGATTATTAGTCCATAAAAATTGTCAGCCTTAGATGTTTTGTGATCGGTAGGGGTCCTAATTATTAAAGTAACTAAAGTTTCCGGAATAAAGCCACAGATTTTGTCAGCAGAACAGAAAAGTTAATATTGCTTCTGAAATACTTAATCTATATACTTTAAAATGGATATCCAAAGAGGCTTCTAGAACTTCCCATTACAGAGAGAAAATAACAATATTATTTGAAGTTTCTAGTCTATCCTGTCAGAGGAGTTCGCAATTAAAATCAAATTAGATTTGACAATCAGGATTTCAACCGCAAACTCATTTTGGGTAATTAATGTAATTAACAGTCTGAAACACAGAAAACAATGTATTAGCATCGTGAACATATTGTTTGCTTAAATGAAGCATTTTCACTGTGCTCTTTAAATGCTGTGGCTTTTGCTTCAGATACACTACAATAACCGTGTCGTTAAAGATAGAGCAGAGGGAGGAAAATGTCTAGATTACTATTAATTCTTTTTTAAAGGACAAAAACATAATTAATAGTTATAAACATTCACTGCTTAATATTGTGAAGAGCTACACACAAAGATTGAGCATCTACATCTAAAACTCTCTCATTGCAGTATGGAAATACCAAAGCTTGATTATATGCCAAACAACCCTTATTGCAGACAGTAAAACCTCAAAGGTTGGCAAGGATAATCACCCTGTTGGAGAAAGAGCATTTCCTAAGAGAAAAGTTCTTTTAAGAGACATTATGATTCAGGAAAATTGAACAAGAACTCTGGAACAATCTGTTGTATACATTACAAAAATACATATTACAATGATAATAAAGGCATAATAAAAGTTGTTGCCACCTCATTGCTAGTCAGTATAAACTCCCAGAAGTGTGCTAACTTAAAAATTTAATACAATGTCTAAAAAAATATCTCTGTCTCCATAACACATTCTTTTTGTTTCCTCAAGAAAAGAACATAAAGTGCAAGATGAATCATATGAGGAACACGAGTAAGATTTGCTTCTACAAAGGTCTCCAGCAAAATTTCAGAATACTGTGTCTGTTTTTACTACCACTTACTCCACAAATCATCACTGGGAATAAGTCAGTCATTGTCACAAAACACTAAACATCTACAATTCAAGCTAAAGAAGCTATGTGTAAAGATTCAGTATTTTATCATGAGAAAGGGCCAGGAGACAACATGATCAAATGAAATTAATTAGTTCTGACTAAAAAGCAGCTTTGTTTTCTAAGCAAAGGTCATGCAAAGTATTGTCAGTCTATTGGACGAAAATGAGATTGCAAAACAGAATGGAAAGTTTTTCTTCTGAAGGAACAACCTCCATTATTACAATTTCAGTGGTTCCTAAGCATAAGCGCATTTTCCAAACAAGGATGAAAACAACATTTATCTCAAAAACATTGCTTTTTTTCCCCCTCCCCACTTCTTTTCTTTAGTTACCTTGGCTGGTGTAGAAAACATAGATGACAGCAAAAATCCAGCAAAACAAATCCATTAAATACACATGTACCTTTTTCTTTTTTCTTTTTTTTTTGGACAAGGTACAGTGAACACTCTAGGTATTTTTCATTAAATTTCAGAGATTTATTCTAAATGCAAGTGCACTATAGAGAGTAAGAGCACCTTCTGCCTGGTTTATATATAGATTCTTTCAGAATTTCAGGGTTCTGTGCTGCTTTAAAAGTCTACTTTTGTGAGCTTGAGTGTCTAAATAGCTAGCAAACTATGTCAACGCTAACTCAAGGGAACACTGAAATGTTTAAACATGATACTATTATTTTCATGAAGCCCTGAATTTCACAATACTTCCCTTTATAGAATTAATCCTGCATACTGCTACAACACACCACCACTCTGCAACAGCCTCCTGAATGGCCTTCATTGGCTTTAAATTCTGTTACTATGAACAGGAAGCTGAAATTAGTTATACAAGCAGCTATATTCTTACAGCTCTACAACGTGTACCCTGGTGACCTTGATTGATCACTCAGCCCCAGAATTATGCAAACTCTGCCCTCATTTCATACAGCAGGAACCCACCCTCAGGAGGCTGCCCTGGAGCAGCTTACAGGAACATCTCAATTTCCTCGCAGAGTTATTTGCTATCACACCCCTCCATGTTACTGATATGTTCCACTCAGCACAGACACCCTTTCTGCATGCCCAGCTAGTTCTGCATATTGATGATGATGACTTCAACCATCCCAGTCTTTGGTGTCTGGTCTGATAGTAAATTCCATTTAGAGATTAAATATTTTGCTGATCTGAGTGAACAGGTACAAAAAGAACACTTAAAAGCTGCTTTGAACTATGTGAATTAAA
This sequence comes from Nesospiza acunhae, assembly GCA_013398715.1. NCBI lineage: Eukaryota > Metazoa > Chordata > Aves > Passeriformes > Thraupidae > Nesospiza > Nesospiza acunhae. The sequence continues at coordinate 309,779 of VZSU01000842.1, read as the reverse complement.
AAAAAGCAAGGAACAGTGCAGATGAGGCAGGATGCAAAACAATGATATAAAATGGTTTTATACTAGTTTTAGTAGCAGATCAAGCATTGCAGAAAGTAAAAATTAAAAAAAAAATTAAATTCAGTAGCTTAAAATCAACAACTACAAAATAATTTATGATTTTCCAGAAAGACTGGGGCTTCACAGCAACAGCAAAATGAAATACCCTACAGGAACTGGAGAACTGAAACACTAAATTGGCTTTCCCCAGTGTTGGCAGAAGCTGATTTTCATCTCTTCATTTTACTGATAAAGAAAGAGCAGCAATGCCCATTGTTTTCCACCCACAGCTTGGAGAACAAGGCAATTTGGGACTCTGAACTCAGTGATTTTTCTTCCTATCACAAATGATCTATAAGTTTCATTACTCTATGATCTTTGAATCCTCAGGCAGAAGTTCTGTAACATAAAATAAGCCTCCTGGAAACTGAAACAAAACCAGACATGCACAGAATTCCAAGCAAACACAAAGATCTCAATAGAAAGCCTTACTGAATTTTTTTCTACTTATCTGAGCTCTGCCTGTAGAGCTGCTACCCATTGTCAGCTTGCCAACAGGTTCTATAGTCATACAATTTGTTCATTCTCAAGCGCAAGTACTTTCCTTAAAAGCAAAACAAAACAAAACTCAAGCAAAAAATCCCCATCTCTCCACAGTGAAGAACCAAGCAATCCAAACACTTTCCTCTGGCAGTGTAAACCATTCTCTTTTCATTGTCTGTTGGGCTGGAAGCTGGTTTTCATGCTCCTCATATGCTTGTGTTCTTGCTTCACTGGAGGGCAGGCACAGTGATGTAACTTAATGAGGATTAAGGTAAAAAATTCTAATATTTGTTGTTCTCATTACTGAAGTGTCATAATAAAAAAAAAAAAGGAAATGTCTAAAAACTTGAGATGAGCTGATTATTAGCAGTGACCTATTTCACTGAGGCCTCATTTGCAAGTTGTAGTCATGATTAGTAAAGTAGCTAATTTATTGTTCTTTGCTCTTTAGGGATGAATAAAATAATTCAGTAGTTAGAAAAATATAGATGGTAAGTGTAGCACGCTATCTAGTTACAGCAGAATCACAGGGAAGATGTGATTGCTCCTACACTGGTTTTGCTTTCACAGTCTTTGTCAAGTATACTGTGCAAGTCAGAGAAGAACTTCTTTCAAAGAAAAGCATGAGAAGATAAAAATATTGAGAAGGAAGGGTTCTTAGTGACTCAGATTATCATTTTAGACATATTTCCATTACAAAACAGAAAATCTTCCGTGTAGCAAGAGCAATTTTTGCTAGACAGGAAGCGCACTCAAAATATGGTTTGGTGGAGGCTTTTTTCTGTTTAAAGTACAGTATGTTGTAACATAAAGCTTATGACCACAGCAAGCAACTATTACATCCAGTTGTTGGCCATATCCTGAGGTAACTCTAAAATTCAAGCCTTTTTTTTCAAAAAGGGAAAATAAAACACAAAACAAAACAAACAAAAAAAACAAGAACCCCCCCCCAAAAATCAGCAACAAAAAAGAGCTTCTGAACTTTATATTTGCAATAAGCACAAAAGTGAAGCAACTCCAGAAACCGACAGGGGTTGAGGCAGCAAAGTGTCCTGCAAAAGATTATGGTTTCAAACAGTTGCCTGCCTATTTTGGTATGCCAAATTCAATAGGCCTCTCTATTACTTTGGGAATTTCTTAATCACTTTAAATAAAGTTGTGTCTTTTTCCTGATTATTGCACAGTTTAATTATTATAATGCTATACAAAATGAAAAGGTCAGAAGCAAAAACAGCTTTGATGGAAAGAGCACACATAGTCTTGTATGAAAACAAGACTATGAAAACCAAAATTTATAAGAATTTGAAAAAAACCCTGGTTCTGGTCCTCATTCTCACTGACTCAGTACAGAACCTGAGACTCTTTTTGAGATTGCTGCCTTGATTACCGACTGGTTTTGTGTCTGTGTGACTTCCATCTACAACCTGAAATGTTATGTCCAACAAAACCATTTTTATCTCTCTGCTTTTTCATACTTTTAAATACCTTTTTCCATCTATTTATTTTATCTGCCTTTTTCCCCCCAAACTTTTCTTCTGAAGAAAGGCAAAAAGGAGGAAAAAGAAAACAAAAACCAACCAACCAAATAAAACCAAAACAAGGTCAAACCCACAATGTTAGGTATACTGTAAAACAAAATACTTTTAGGGGTTTTTAAAGACAAATTTTACACAATAATTCTTGCAATAAGATACAAGTTATAATTCTAAATATCTAAAAGTGTTCATCTGAAAAATTTTAAAACCCCACACAATCAACCAAGTTTCAAATTACTTTAAACATTACACTGAATTGAAAGGTAATATCTATACTGCAGAAATAGTAGTGTGGAAACAAATTTTGACTATATTACATTCTCTCTCTATTGATATATAGAAAAGAAAAAGGAACCTGGACACAGATTATGTAAATGATAATTCTGTCTCTATATTTATAGTTTTATCATGTATTCTACACAGGACTTAATATCAAATCTAGAGCTACTTTCTTATTTTAGCTGAAGGATAAATCAACTGAGCTTATGTTTCAGTACTTCTAATTTGAAGGTGGCATTCTCCTGGTCCTCCTTGCAATCACTTGAGAGGTTTTCCTTTTAACACTATTATTATCATTTTAAACATGACAGTAAAATTGTTAATAATCAGGCAGAACAATATACAGTTACGACACTAATACCAACCCTCTAATTAAAAAAAAAAAAGAAATTGGTTTTCCATCAAAAGTTTCATGATGACTTTCAGGCTTGACATGCTCACTGTGAATCTATTGTTCTCTTTATTATTATACTATAATAATGGCCAACAAAATGTTTTCATAATTGTATCTAAATACTAACATCACAAAATTGTTTTAAAGGCTTATGTTCATATTTTAAATTATAATTATTTGAGGCTCCGAGTAAAATACTTTGAAGTCTAATAAAATAAACTATTCTGGTATTACTTTTATTAAGCAAAAGAAGTGAAAATTTAACTTTTTTTAATTAAATAAAATGGCGTTATGAAAAAAAGATGTTGGGATATTACTGCATTGTGATATTGAGAAACACATTCATTACTCAGTTTACATTTCAAAAATTAATTCAGAACATAGCACACTCTCAAAGATCTCTGAGAAAATAGTAAAGATAATATTTCCAAATGTCCATATACATGAAAAATTTTCCTTGGCTGAATGGCATGTATGGTGCAAGCAGGTCATGGTCCACAGACACAGAACTCTTTTGTAAAGTGAGAGCAGCTTGACTGTAGAAGTGAGGAAAACCAAGTCTAGCTGCAGACAGGTGAGCAGGCAGTGCTGGAGAATGAGGGCAACGGCAAATGGAAATGTCCATCTAGAGACACCATAAGGCCAACAAACAAAAAACACTCTGGAAGAGCAGGCAGATCCCACAGCAGTGAAAAATGAACTGTTGGGAGAGCTGTTTCACCAGAAGACAGCCAGGTACACACTGAACATCCAAGATAAACACCTAGAGATTAACTTTCATTTTTTAACAGTGGTTTTTTATTTGTCTACCACTCTATTGCTGAATGAAAGAAAAGGACAACAGGCATCAAAATCAAGCTATACATCACAGTGTTAAATCTAGAAGAAATAAGACTTTTCACAAATTTTCAACTGAAATAGTAATAGGATTGAAGCAGACCACATTTTTATCCATAAACTGGTAATATCTCTCACAGTCTCTATTCTATGAATATTCAGAGGAGATTTGAGAACCCTATTTCCAGCTACAAGGAGAACTGCAATCAAGCCTTTTGTACTCAGTACTGCCAGATAGTCCCTACATTTCACATAGTTGCAGATCAAAAAATAATGGGGTGCCTCAAAATCTGGAGAGTGTAAAGTTTTATCTGACAAACTATTTATGTCCTCTCCAGTGCCACCTCAACCATTAAATGAAATCAACTAATCAGGTATCCTATACATCTTTCAGTTAGATAAATTAATGATGGGCAGGGAGCAAATCTTTCCAAAACTAACTATAGAGACCTATTTGGTAAATACATATCTTTTAATAAAGTGTAAACCTCAAATTCGCTAAATATCAATCCAATATTCAAAAAGTCATCAGTTTTGGTAATTTACAATATGGGATGAAATAAATTATGCATCTTTTTGATTTTCTCTACCTGACAAACTTCAAAACAAGGACAAAGATGACAATATGATGTAGAATTCTTAATATACAAAATATATACTCCAATATTTTTTGTATCATATTGTGTTCAACTCTCATTCTTAAATTTTCTGTTGTGACCATCAAATTATCAGTTACAGAGCAAAAATTAGATAATCCTCTTAAAAATATCATGTTTTACATCTGTGGAAGAATAGGGCAAGGAAAAACCAGCATCAGATGTGCAAAGTCTGGTTTAGGAGGCGTTTTCTATTCTATTTATAAGAATATCAATCTGTTAATAAACCAACAGAGCAACAACCCATTTCATATGAGATATCATCTAACTCAGTCAGTAGTAACAGCAATCCTAATACTTATTTCCATAATTTCCATAAAAGCTGGGATGTGAGACGCGCAGTATGGGAAAGATCAATAATGTATATAGTACTGAAAAAATTAATAATACAGAAGAGTTTCAGAAGGTAATGCCAGGGAAGAGCCCATAATGCATCCAACAGCCACACATAGTTCTACAGCTGTAATCCCTTCCAGATATCAGTGATGCACAAATTTATCATGCTCCACACAAAGACTGGCAGAGCATTTTTTGTTTTCACTCACACATGTTCTCATATCTACTTAGAAATCTACTAGGTGTTATCACCTGTGACAGTGACCCATCCACACAGACCAGTTTACGTGCTGCCTAGTTAAACATTTTCATTTACTTGAAATATATTTCTTGGAAAGTACCCTGCCAATAAAGTATAAAAAAGGGGGTTGCTTTGTGGAGGGTTTCTTTGGTTGCAAGTGACCTTTTGAAACATGACTATAACTTCTGTATGAAACCCACTGTGATTAATATTCCAGTAATAACTGTAAAAGTAAAATTTTCCTAATTTTAAAAGTCAGGGGAAAAAAAAAAAAGAAAATAAAAAGAAGAAAATAATTTCATTGCCAAAAGAGTTTCTGAGCAAGTACCTTTCCATGAAAGAGTATAACTTCTATTACATGAATTATAGTTTAAGATATCTTCATCTCCAAAGTATAACCATCATGTAGGGGCATGTCTCATTATTTTGTGGCATTCAATGCTTTCAAAATGAAATATCCCCTGTAAATTCGTAAGTGTTTAAGCAGGAGGGGAAAAATGATTGAAAACTTTGATTACACAACCTTGAAGATCAAACGATGAATCTCTTTTTTACTTCCCTCTATTGTGTATTATAGAAATTGAGCAATTAACTGTAAGTAAATATTCATTATAATTCTCTGGTAATTTATATATGGAGTAATTTCTCACAAAGTCAAACATATCAGTTTTAGGCTATGATCACAAATCTTATTCATATTCTCTCTGTGTTTTCATTGCTGGCTTGAAATTTTTAACCTGTATTTCAACATAAAATAGTCTCTAATATTTTCGTTGGTTTTTAGGAGGCATCAGTGACATGAAACAAAATTATGCTCTTTTTCAGTCAGATCTGTCATATTTTTTGCAACTAAAAGAGGTGCTAAGATTCTGTTGGTAATACACAAAGCCATTTCTTTCACATCCAGCACCACTAGAAGGTGTGTCTTTCATAGGTAAATATCAACAAACAAAACTAGTTGCCTTTCCACCTTAATCAAACAACTTGTGTGGATCTGTGACCATGGATCACACTGTTGTATGGTTTAATTGTGTCTGCAGAAGACACGTTATTTTCTGCATTTTCACATTTCTTAGAAACAACTATTGGTCAATTTTAAAGATACACCAGAACTATTATTACATAATGCCATCTTAGATTCCAAAATGCTGACTTCTTCTAGACAAAGCACAGAAAAACCATTAAAGAAGCTATCTGATCTACTCTTAACTGATCTACTTTTCCACGTTTTTTATGGTTCGGTTTGGAGATTTTTTTTTTCTTTTTTTAAAAAGAAAGTTTCCCATTGCTACAGTTTAAGTGATCGAGTAGATGAAAGAGTGGGAAAACAGATGGAAAGGAAGATGAGGGCGGAATGGTTCATGTGAAAATGCGACTTAACCAACTAAAAATGAATAAGTTTTAGTCTCAACTTCAGTTTAGGATTACAGCACTAAACATCTTTCAAGTAGTAGGATAATACAAAGCATTTTGTTTGTTTGCATTCCACCACACAAATGCTTATCTGTGAAAAACATGCAGTATAAAATAAAAAGCCTCATCATAAAAAGCAATGCTAATTACTATTCTTCTAGATGGAATAAATTTACTGGAAAACTCACTTCAAATTAATTTTTCATTTCATTTAAGGATTCAAAACACTTCCTCTTGAAGTTTCTGATGATACAAAGGAATTTTTGGTTTTAAAACTACTTTGTAATCACTGTTTGAGGTCTGAGACAGAAGGTGATCTAAACATCAGCAAGAAATTCTTGGAAAAAAGCAAACTGCCTCATACTCATTTATTCAAAAGTCCTCCAGAAGTGGTAAAAAAATTACAGCATTTTTCTTCAGTGTTCCTATTTCTTTACATCACAATGTAGCTTTTTTCAGTTTTCAAACAATGTATCCTATTTAGAGCATGAATCAATTTCTACCAGTCTTTGAGAATGTCCTTCAACTCATTCTTTCATGCTTTCACCAATTCTTAAGCTGAAGGCAAGGTAACTTATTTTCCCAGTTCTACTCTATGGCTTTAACCCCCTCCTATGTAAAGAACCCTGAAAACATTCAGATCACATAAGAGTGATACAGGGTAACATCCTTCTGCATTGATATTCTGCTGACCCTGAAGAAATTTCAAAAAGAACTCTGATAAGACCTTCACCTGGAAAATTCCAGGGTCTGCTATGCAAAGCTGAGTTGCTATCCACATTAAAAATTCCACTCATAAGCACTCTATTCACTTAGCTTAATGTCCTGATGTAGAAAAGTATTTATTGATTACAAATGAATTCATTTTACAAAAGAATTTTTTTTGGCTTGCCGTGTGCTTCTCAGGCAAAATAAGGCACTCAGAGGAAAACACGCATATTAAGAGTAAAGAATAAAACATGAAGACGTTGCTACAATTTTATTTGCAATATAAAAATTGTTTAGTTTTGGGAATGTTAAATGAGAACATTTTCTCCCTTTTTTTTCCCCTCTTTGCACTTTGTGAGTGGCATGTTTTGTTAAAAAGCAGATACTTCAGACATCATTACATGCAGAATAACCTTTTTCAGTCAACAATTACAGTGTTCACCATCACTCTTCAAAGATTTGATAATCAATACAGCTTTCTCTTATTTGTGAAATGGATGTAGCAAGTAAGTTTTGTTTTCTAAAATGAGAGACACCTAATAGAATTGAAGAATTTAGTGCCCATCTCAGATACCAGAAAGAAAAGTATTCTTTCAGTGGATCTTAGATCTGGGATGAAAGAAAAATATCAGAAAGTATTCCTTCACTAATAGAAGAAAGCAAAAATAATTAATCATCTCTTCCTTTTTTCTTTCTTCTCACATATAAAGCCTTACACTGACATTCTCATTAAAAAAAAAAATCTACTTAATGAGTTCTCAGTCTTCCTTCTTCCCAGTTGACCAAACTTATTGACGGCGTTTAGAATTCTGTATTGTTTCCCAAATACATCAGATGCAACTCCTTTTCTGGTGTCAGTCTTGTCCAAAACAAATTATTTCTTCTTTTCCAAAGGCCAACAGGCCAGATATTCTCACCTCATGATGCCATGTCTCATTTATGTCCATATTTTTTTTATTGATTTTGTATTTTTTTCTGTGTGAGCTGGGATTTGACCAACTTCTTTTACAATATTCTTGCTCCTCAACAATTAAAGCTGACAGCTAAATTAAATCTAAATCTTTCAGAGTTGAAGTTATGGCAAGAGATATATTTTTTTTTTGCTCCTTGCTACGATACTAAGAAATATGAATACGAAAGGAAAATGCGGCCTTTTTTAAAAGTGTTTACATTATTTTAAAGTGAAAAATGCCCCAAAACCAGTTTTGTTACACTATCCTGGTAAGGATATGCTCGTACAGATGTAGCACATTGGGTGTTTACTGGGCAAGTCTGCTACAGGACCTGGTATGCAAAGTAACTCTTTTTGAAAGAAGCGTGCTAAAATAAACATGTTAAAATATTTATTAAATAGTCATTAAAGTAACCATAGAATTAGGCAATGGTTTGGATTGGAAGGAACCTTAAAGATTATCTAGTTCCAACAGCCCTACCATGGAGAGGGACACCTTCCACTAGACCAGGTCACTCAGAGCCACATCCAAGCTGGCATTGAACACTTCCAGGGATGGGGCATCCACAATTTCTCCAGTGTAACCTGTTCCAGTGCATCACCACTCTCACATTAATGAATATTTAATTTAAATCTACCCTGTTTCAGTTTAAAGACATTGTCCTTTGTCCTAGCATATACACCATTGTCAAAAGTCCCTCCTCAGCTCTCCTGTAGAGCTCCTATAAGTACTGGAAGGGCGCAGTAAGGTTTGCTTGGAGCCTTCTCTTTTCCAGGCTGTACAAGCTCAGCTCTCTCAGCCTGTCCTCATAGGAGAGGTGCTCTAGTCCTGTGCTTGTCTTCATGGCCCTCCTCTGGACTCACTCCAACAGGTCCATGCCCTTCTTGCATAATGGTAGGTTATGATACATCTCAATCAATGTGGACATTTGCTTGCAAAGTTCTTTCAGCCTTTGACTAAAGTATTTTCATAAAACAGGAGTAAAATCACATAGCAAGTCACGAGTACTGCTGGATTCCTTCTGCTTACTTAAAGCCAAGAATAGTATCTCTATTTTCATTTCTCACAGCTCATAAACTTGTCATCTTCCAGATGAACTTCTGTCTTCTGTAAAAGTTAGTCCTAATTCATTTCTACTCAAAGAGAATTACCTAGGACATATCAGAGGTCATAACTTCTGCTTGTTCCTTATGTGAACAGTCTTTTGTTATTTATGTATAAAAGTAATTTCTAATAGTAGATTCCCACACACCTTCTTCCTTGGTTGCAAAGCTACAATAGACCATTCAGATAAATTAGAAAAACCAGCAGAGATTACAAATTGGCATTGTTCTATGGACAGCTGGACAGCACTGCTTCACTCAGAAGACTTTCCAGGGGTTCACAATGGGTTATTCACTCTACTTTCTTTAGAAAGAGCAACTGCTGGAGTTACGTGCTATTCTCAGACAAATACATTGTGAAAGGCTGGAAGATTTAATATACTTTGTCATCATCAGTATTGATATAGATTTAAGAGGCTGAGTTTCAGAGAAAAAGGTAGCTGGAAAAAACTAAAAAAACTGTTGTGCTTCCTTCAATTATTTAACAAAGAGGACCAAATTCTAACTTTGGTGGTCATTAAAGATATCACAGTGCTAAGTATTTAAGTTTCTCCTGAATACTTAAATTCAGTAATACATATATAACATAAATCTAATTGTATTTGAGAATATTGCCAAAGTTGCAATCAAAATCAGTATTTTTCTAGCTTGATGGCCTGTGATAGATTGACCTTGGCTAGCTACCAGACACTCACCCAGTCACTCTCTCACTCCCCCTGCTCAACAGAAGAGGGGAGAAAAATAACATGAGAAAAAGTTGGTTACACTCAAGGTATCAAAGGAGAGAAAATATTTTGACCCTTTGTCATCATTTTTCTCGGCTGAATAATACAAGACTCAAGTGGAAAGGCAGAAGTTAAATTAATCTGATAATCACTTTACAACAGAGTATATAGTAACACCAAACTTGGACAAAAAGGGAAGCATGGTCTTTCTCTACCTTTTCTGCTGATATGGTTGACTTTTTTAAAAATATGATTGTTTCTACTTTTAAAAAGCAGAACTTTTTTTTCTCCTATTCATTACACTGCAATTGTTTCAAAAGCCAGGGCTGGGCTATCACTTTTCAAATTATATCCCAGGCCACAATTCTAGCCAAAATATCTGAAAATACTTCACAAACATTTGTTCACACTTCTTCTTTTGGAGGTAGTCATTAAATAAAAATATTAACGATCTCCTAAAAAGGAACAATACTATTAACTTCATTCCAGAGTAGATATTCTTAAAGAATTTTGCCTTACTTTTATCCACTTCTATTTTATAACATTATGATTTTTTTTTCCTACTAATTGTTTCCCATGGTACATTGCATCAAGTACATTGCTGACATAGAGACACAGATCTCTAGAATTTCCTTTTGGGTATCAGAAAAGTCAACATCATGTAAATCCTTGCTGCATTTAACCTGAAATAGGATTTATGCCAACTTGCCGACCAATAGTTCATTTTATTGCTCCCAGTTATATCTGATGTTTCAGAGTATATTCATATTTAGGGAAATGTGAAAATTTCTAAATTTATGAAGCACATATCTGTGAACCGTTTGAAAATAATATTTTCCTCCCATAGCCTTTTAAATTTTGTCACAGAAGGACAGTGGACTACTAAATAGAAATTAAAATGTTTTCATATTGAGAATCTGACATTTATAGTAAGAAATTTCATGACAAGAGCTAAAATTGCAATCAGTTCTTTCATAATTTGGCGTAACAAGGCCTTAATATTTTTTTTCTCTTAATAAGCATGGTTGTTTTGTAAATGAAAGTATCAAATTCAAGTCCAACTTAGAGGTAAAATGTTTAAGAGCATAAATTTAGATCTGTAAGTTATCTTTGTCTGTGTCACATAAAAGCATATTTGGGCTTGACTAAGGACTGTCCAATAGTGATTATTAGACATCAGTTGGGAATTGGATTAAAACTTGGCACAGACACAAGGTGCTCAGAAAGAGTCTGAAGAAATATTAGGTAATTTGCAGGAATATGTATCCATTTGGATTCTCTTAGAATTTCCACAGTTGATGGCCAAACCATTGAGTTCAAAACCAACATCACTTTAACCGGAAGATGAAAGTAAGCAAATATAAGCTGTGGGATCAAAGTGTTGTCTTCAGCTGCTTTTGTTTTTCTTCCTTGCCATCATTTACAGACATTACTAAATAGCAAAAATATGTTTTGTTTTGATAGGATTCTTTGGAACAGAAAGATAATAAAATAATCTTCCACTAGAATTAGAGCTAAATATTTATTTCAAAACAAAACAAACTAATTTGCATTCAAAAATAATTAACTTTAAATTATGAATGAATTTGGATAATTTTTCTCAGTTCTGAGAAAAGGTTTGAATAATCTCTGGCATAATACTGAGTCAATATTAATTAAGTTATTGCTTTATTTAAAAAATCCAACCAAACAAAATTAAGAAGGAACAGGTAGGTAGATGATACCTTTTTTGACACTGATCCCATCATCATCAGAGAAGCTCAAAAATAATGATAGTTCTATAAATCAGAAAAAAAAAAAGGAAACAAAATCTCACTTCCTTGCAGAGGAGTGGCTTACCCATTTATTTTTAAGTCAAAACATTTAAACAACCAAAATTTCTACAATAAGTTGTGAAATGGCCTAACAAAGTGTCCAGAGCAAAAAGGTCTAAAATTATCAACTTATCAAAAGATAATTGGTAAAATATTTCAAATAGCACTTTGAGTTTTGCAATTGATATCTTTGGCAATGTATGCTGAAATAAATACAAAGAGTTGATGTAGTGTGATATTTTTGCTTGATTTCACCCCATTGTCTCAGAAGCACTTGAAAATCAAAAAGTGAAGAAATTATCAGAAAATAAGAGATCCAGCAGACATAAACTATTGCCACTCAGAGAATGCAGCATTGATAGAACTGATACACGAGATCTAAGAACAGCATTATAAATATTTCAAAAGAAAAATAGACTCAACATTAAAACTAACAATTACTGCTAAGTAATGACCATCCAGAAAAGAAGCATTTATTCAGCACCTGACGATGTTGGAGGTGTTTAAAATCATAACAAGACATAATTTTCTCTCAATTTGCCAAGGCAAACTCCATCTAAGACTTGAAAAAATATTCAATTACTTCTAGCAACAGTAGAGACGTATAACTAATCCTTGTCTTCCAAGGGAAAGCCCAAACAGTAAAATGGTATAAAAGCTAGAACAAAATAAACTCCATGTATATAATTCATGTGCAAATGTTATTACTATCTACTAATCACTGTAAAATAGCATAAAATCCATTAATTTTGAATAAGTGAACATAAATACTTGACTCAAATAAAACAAAATATAATATTCATCAATATTGAGTGAATACAACTTGAAAGTATGTACTGATGTCTTTATGATAATAAAATTACCTTCCCAGTAATTAATTACAAATTTTTCCATATAAATGAAACAAGGGAAAAAAATAAAAGTCCAGTGCACAGGAATTCCACAATCTGAAGCAATGGAGAGTATAATAATGCAAGAAAGTTCATCTGTTGTTACTGACTTCCGGTAGTATTTGCAAAATATGGACTTCATGACAGAGAGACTTAACTACAGGAGAGACTGTAAATACACTTTTTTTCCTATCATGGACCTGCTATATCAAGGCAGCATTCCAGAAGTCAGGCACATTATCTGAGTTACCCCTAAATGGGATCTGAATGTCTGTTGTCAAATAATGCCCGGAGTCATGAAGACTGCAGTGATTGCAATATGGTCTTGTTGCTTCTGGTATTTATTAGTATTTATTTCGTGTGGTCATGAAAATCTTTCTTTAGTATTCCCAATGTATGTTTAATAAATTAGTGGTCCCAGTCACTTTCTCCTATTTGTAGGATCTACTCCTGCTTCTACATAACCACAGATATTCTTATCCATTTGAAAAAAGTGAAATTGGGTCTGCATTTGATTTTAAGGACCAGACAGTTTGAACAATTTTACAGCTTTTATACCGTTGCTGACCCACTGCAACTAACTTTCTTCTGTATGTTGCAATAACACATTGAAATGAAATGTGTGGAATTAGCTGTTTCCTGTCATATTGTCATCCTACTAACTATGGGAACAGCATCATTTTCACTCCTTAACTTATGATTACATACCAGTCTCAATACTCACAAAAGGCCAATTGATATTGTTGGGTGTGTGCTTACAGATGAAAAAGGAGTATCATTAATCTTTTTCTTAAAGACAAAGTCATTTTTTTTTGTTATACACCTGCAACTACTACATATTTAATATTAATGAATGCATGTATATAAACGGAGACCCCAATGAACACTTAGGGTATTTTTTTTATCTGCCTGATATTTCAGAATCAGATTGAAAGATACACTTCTGACAGAAATAATAACCATATCTGGCAATGTTCTATTGCCACAGAATACAAAACTAAAGAGGGTAAGAATCCCCGAAAGCAGGGATGTACCAAAAGCATATTTTATTTTTAAATTATTCATTTATTTTGTTATAATTTTTATAGAAATAACACCTTTATATTAAAAAGAAACCCTCAGCCATCCTTACGAAATTACTTAGCAATTTTATAATACACACACGTTTATATTTTTCCTAGATTTAATAAATGGGGAATTTTTCTATTCTGTTGATCTGATTCTCATCTACCATCTCCCCACAGCATATTGTTACTTTTGGCTAAAAATGCTCAACAAAATATGAATTTAGACTAAAGTTTTAATTTAAACAAAAGGATAAAATTTTGAATTAATGGTGTGGTTGATTTTCAAGAATGGTGATAGTGTCAGTTTATGTGGGTTTAATTTTGTTTTCAACAAAATGTATTTCTTTCTAGGCAAGATACATTGTCCATATGTATCAACCAATGATTGACTACTGGAATACTTTTTTACTTGAATCTTACAGAAATTTTGAAGAAACAGTCTCTTTTTAATTTGTTCAAGAACAAGCATAAAACCAATATATAATTTAAACGTTCATTCATATCCTCTGTATATATATATACAGCTATGCATAAATTTCTCATTTTTTACCCAACAAATTCTATTTAAACTTGGTGCTCTCATTTGAAGAAATAGATCCTTGGTATATATCACCTTGGACCCTAAGTGCTAGGAATAATCAGCTTTTATTTTTGGATAAAGTCTCCCCCCACCCACATCTTATAGGATGGTTTTCAGCCATTTCAGAAATACACATGGAAGATTTCACAGTATCAAAGAATCTTGGTTGCACCACAGCATGTCTCAAGAGGTAATGCTATCAGGAATAACATTAATACTTATGAAGGGGAACAAATGTTCAGATAAATAATTAAAAGAAGGAACTTTTAGGGACTAAAAAGAGAATTTTTTTTATATAATGCAAACTTCTCTCCCTGTCTCAGAACACAATTAAAAAAGTGACAATTCAATGTGACATGAATTCTGACATTTCTATGTAGCAGGTTTTTTTAAAAAAGCAACACAAGCAAGTCTAAAAAACTACTGTGTGGGAGTTGATGCATGCTTCTGGTGCAAACTCTATCTTCTGTCTGCCACAGACAGCTATCTGAGAAGCCAAAGCTGTGAAAGAAATATTTTTACTTCTTGTAAAAGAATGGGTGATAACTTTTTAGTTCAAAATTTTATTCTTATATGCATAAATTATTTAAACCACATACACAGCAAGAAAGGAAGCAAAGCATAAACTAGATTTACTGATACATAAATAGTATGTATTAAAGGAGGTAGACAGTGACCACTTCATTCTCATACACTTGAACCAACCTATTCTACTTATGACTTGTATTTCTCTAAAATATCTGTCTCGTAACTGCACAAACCTCTCTGATAGTATGAATACTGTGATGAGTCACTACCCATTTTTATGGAAAAAGAACTAAAACAAACAAACCAACCCCAAACCCACAATGAAAACAAATCCCAAATAAGAAAACCTTTTAAAGCATCAGAACAGCTCAACTCCGTCCATGTGACTATTGCCACTGTAATTTTATTGTGTCATTGAATGAGACCACTGGATGCTACTGATAAATTTATGTTCTGATGCTGTATTTCTTTTTGCTTATATTCTAAAAACCACAGTGTTTAAACAGATCAGAACATAACAGTCTACTTATGCTGCATAGTACCTTTGGTTTCAATAGAAGGTAAACAAAATCATCTACATTAAAAAAAGTTCAGTTGAACTTTTGTCAGCAGAAATAATTCTGGCAAATATAGAAATGGGAAAAAACTGACTAAGAAGGCAACAAAAGTTTTTTGGAGGCATATTAGTGGGAAAAGTGAATCCCAAATGCTCAAACATGCATATATATGGCAGTATTTCACATGACTCTGAAGTTTTTCACCTGATAGATGTTGAATTACATAATGTTCTATGTAGTTGTGTAATAAGCTGTTTTGAAAACTTATGTACCAACAGGAAATTCTTGAACAGACTTCAGGAGTGGACTGCAGAACAGTCTGAAAGCTCTGAATTCATGAACAGAATTAACCAGCATGACAGAATCACATTGAAGACAGTAGAAAATACAATGATTTTCCTTTCTTTTTTTCTCAGTTAATTAGAGGTCAACAGTGGACTGTTTTGAAAATATTACTGCCTCAAGCAGTGTCTGTGTCTTCAAGTGGACTTATTGAAGGACAAGGTTACAGGGGAAAGATAAATTTTATTTTTTGATGTTCTACAGGTCTGCAAATTACAAATAAGTTAAAGCATATCAATGTCTGCCACCATGTCTTGGGTTACAATGTAAGATGTAACCAAGAGTATGTATTATACCACTGTCTCTTAAAACCAGGTGGGGCAGTGTTCTTAATCTCTTCCATGACCCATCCCTCATAACTCCCTCCAAGAGAGTATCTTCTGTTAATAGGATGTTAATCAAGCCTCATTGCACAACTCCAAAATTGCATTATCCCATTGTGAGATGCGCCACTCAGGAGGAACCAAGCATTCCTACCTGGATATAATCTGAGGTTTAGAAGACCACAAACAACCTTATCCACTGAATTTCCAGAGGACAAGAGCTCTATAACCACCACTGGATCTTCAGAGGAAGATCAAAACCTTCTACAGGCTCACTGCTTTGACAGAACCACATCCATCACTTCAGGAGGACTGCAGACACAATTTAATTGGACTGCTACTGACCCTGACCAACAGGGTGTCACGGTGTATGCTGACCCTATCAGTGTTTCTGTATTATTGCAATTATTTTAATTTCCCTACTATTAAATTGTATTTCTGATTTGAGATCTCCCACTGGTTTGCTTTCAAACTAGTACACATCAGAAATCTATAATCAAATTAGAAAAAAGAAAAAGAAACATTTTTACTGGTTACCTAAATGCTCATCTGATTTGAATTTTAAATTTCTTTTCCAAGAAGACCTAGATACTGTCCATAAAAGCAACATCTTGAATAACAACAAAAAACAAATCTAATATTTAAAATATATTTAAAAGCAAAGTGCCCATATAGCCCTAAATTACTTGTAATCATCTATAAAATTCAATGAAACTGACACAAAAGAGATGCATCCATTCAACTTAAAAAACATATTACCAAAAGTGAATTTAAGCAGCTGCCATGCTACTTAGGACAAGACAACCTACTGGGTAGATTTTTATCTCCAGCAAAGAGGATTCTAGCCAGCTTCTAGGTAATGTGAGTGAATGTTCATTATTATCATACTGAAAATTGTCCCTAACGTAAAAATAATCTTTCCCTTGAAATTTTAGTTCATTTTCTTTTGTCCTGTTATCAGTAAATATGTAGATTACTGATAATTTCTTTGTACCAGCAGTTCTCAGTAGGCTGCTGCGCACCAACATGCTGTGACTACCAGAAACACCAGCACTGGAAATATTCATGTCATACCTACATTGTCTAAACATCCCTATTATGTTCAGCTTTAAAGGTTTTTTGCTTTATACTGAGCAAATGCAAGTCCTCCATCTTTTTCTTAGCAACTGATAGTTTTTAAATACCATTCTCACTGTGTTCAGGTGTATGATCTCTAAATTGCTTTCAGCTGTTTAAAGCATGATGCTTTATTTCATATAAATTTTATAGTCTAATTTTCCTGCTTTCTGCAGATTTGTTGCACTCTGACTTTTGCAGTGTATGTGGGCCAAAGAAACCCGCTTCCTGCAAAGGCAAGAATAGTGAATGAACTTAAATCTTTAGACTGACCAAGTAACTATGATTACCCCAGATTTTATTATTATTATGCAGAAAAGACTGCTGTTACTTATAAAGACCCCTAAATAATGAAATAGTGACACAGTGAAGCTTCATTTGCAAATACTTCCTTTCATTCTATCCCTTAGTCTTTGACATTAAGATCATTCTTCCCCTGGCCCTTTTGACATTATGAAAATGGCTTCTTCCTCCTTACTCTAGGACCCTCTAGGGATTATTTCTGTATAATTTCTAACATTCTATACACCTTGATTTATTCACTGATCCACATTTCTCTATGACATCCAAATGTACACTTTAAAGCATATTTTACATACATTCATTACTTCCCTACATTACATTTCTGGTTTCCAAACCTGTTTTTTCCAAGGCTACATTCCTTAAATGGCCCTTAATGGCCCACTGGTGAGTGTTTCAGAGCTTTGGACACTCAATTCCATACCTGTATTCCTTTATTCTGAATTTTTAT
This sequence comes from Nesospiza acunhae, assembly GCA_013398715.1. Lineage (NCBI taxonomy): Eukaryota > Metazoa > Chordata > Aves > Passeriformes > Thraupidae > Nesospiza > Nesospiza acunhae. The sequence continues at coordinate 292,049 of VZSU01000842.1, read as the reverse complement.
TCACAGGTCATAGAAAAAATAATCTTCATGAAATAACTTTTGTTACTATTATTTATCAACTACAGAAATTTAACTACATTATTAACAGTACATTTTACACCATATGATCATTTAAGTCTAAGTAAAAAGATTAGGTACAATTTCCTGACTATTAGGCAATATCTAACATAGTAAACCAATATTTGGGCAAGCCTAGAGCAAGCCTGCAGTTCCTAGCCTAGAGACCTCGTAGACTGAACATAAAAGGCTGCAATCCAACTCTTAGCAATAGTAATCCTTGCTGTCTTTATAACACTCCACACAAAATATTATTAGAAATAGAAAAAGTCAAAAAATCATAACTTAGGTGTATGAAATAACTGTCACGTTGTATTAAAGAAGACAATCACCAATGAGTTACACTCACTGTCAATCTGAGAGTTTTTAGCCCATAATGATTTAAATGAGTCCCCCACAGAATGCATAACTCATAAAGGAGAACTCTCACCTCTAGAAAGGAACGACATTAGGTTTAAGTAATATATATTCTAGAAAAAATTGCATCACACACTGGCTACAACAAACTTCTCATGCAAAAAATATGCCAAAAATGCTGGCATAACTGTCAAGTAAGATAGAATTTCTCACCAAGTACTTTTAGGATTATCATTGAGAGATCTTTTAAGTTGGGATTCTTACCATTGAGGAAAAAAAAGTCACAAACAGTTCCCATCCTCTGCCAAAAGTATAAAAAAACCACCTGAGATTTGTTTGCTTATTTTCTTATCTTCACCTATATGCCTAAATAAACGTAGATGGGAATTTCAGGTTAATTGTATCTGATAATTAGAATGAAAGCAAACAGGTGAACACTGTATAATTTCTTCTTAATGAGGTTCAAATTGTACTATTCACCTACCAAAAACTTAAGGGGGAAGAAGTTGCCCAACTACTGAATTGAATGTTGTAAAAAATATCCTGTGTTAGAGAAAAATGCACAGCTTCTATCACTTTATCTTTTAATCTGGAACGAATTTTACTCTCTAATGAGTCAATTTAGCTCCTAATGATACTGTTAACAACAAATAAATAGTGTATTGTTCCCACATTTTTTTCCTCCTAAAGTTAAACACCAACTCTGACAACTGGATGTTACAAAAGAATTTCTATTTCAGATGCAATTTGTGGAAATTTGTGGATGATTTTTACTTTCTCTTACATTTAACAAATCTGGCAGTGCATGATGTTTGTGCATTCAGGTACATCCAGGATGTCATCAGCCCTTGCTGTTTTCTTTCTCTATCACAAAATACCCGTGACTTTTGCTGTTTAATTACAGGTCTTATGTTGCTAACAAAATTCCATAGTGCTATCATTAGAGTGTATTTTATATTCTGTGATGGTGTTCAAGTGACTTAGTAACTTTGCTGAGTTAAACCCTTAATGTGTGTCTGCTGAAGATTACACTTAAAAGGCCATTCAATTATTAAGTTTCTCATATTATTTACAGATACTTCTGGCCTGATTTTTATATTTTAAGCCCATATTACTTAACACAAACATAATTTTATGCTTATTTAAATGCTGTCCTTAAATAAATAATGAAATAAAAACTAAACAAATAACACATATAAATAGAAGCCAGCTACCACAGAAAAATCTAGTGTCAGATTTTATGTTTATTGAAAATATTATTAAGAATTATTTCAGAATTATTGATGCACTTTTAAAATTTATGTCTGCTTATGCTACTAAAATTCATATTGCTTTAAAGAAGCTATTAAATGCTGCACAAAGTCCAGACTCAAAACAAAGGGCAATATGGAGAAAAAGCAACCAAAAGACCAAGTAAAAATAATTTGGACGCTTGGCAAATAAAGAGTGGCAAATAAATAAAAAGAACTTGTAAATATTTTCATTAGTAAAAAGACTTTGCTACCTTTATGTACAAGAAAAAGGGAAAAATACCTACAATGCCTTTATTAGAGTTTGCCATATGTTTTACCCAATACTGCCGAATTATAGAATCAGACAATCATTTAGGTTGGAAAAGACCACTAAAACCATCAAGTCCAACCATTAAAAAAGCATTAAATTATTATCAACCAGTAGAGCTGAGCTAGGTAATAGATGGATAACCTGCTTCCTCAGGCTAACTTCTGTCCTCTCCATAGCTGCATTTTTTGCATAGTCAGGAATTCATTTTTTTCTAGCATCTTCCCAAGAGGTGCCATTTCTTCTTCATGGAATGAGGCTGAGTAGGGGAGGTTTAAGCTGGATACCAGGAAAAAGTTTGTCCCACAGAGGGTGGTTGATCAGGCTCCCCAGGGAAGCGGTCCCAGCACCAAGCCTGACAGAGATCTTAACTGTTTGAACAATGCTCTCAGTCACATGGTTTGATTCTTGGGGATGTTCTGTGTAGGGCCAGGTGTTGGACTCAATAATCCTGATGGCTCCATTCCAACTCTACAATTCTATTTTTTTCCAGATCCTTTTTGCCAGAAGTTCCAGGTAACTGCATATATTAAAAATCATATTGCTTTATGTCAAGTACATTTTACTCATATTATTACTAAGTAAACATACATTTAACTTTCAATTGTTTTTTAAACAGCGGAGCATTATGGGTCAAATCTACCTCATAATCCGTATGGAAATAATAGGCTATTATAGTTCAGTCCTGTGAGATTCTTTACTGTTGAAACAAACTGTAATACCCAGAAATATAAGTTTAGGTTCAAAAAACTGTCCTGCTTTGATACTCCTCTTTGAGAGCCATATACCTAAAGGGGCTAAAAAGTCCAACAGGGCTGCTGTCTACATAAACATAGTTTGAATTCAAAAGCATGTTTAGAAGATAATAGGAAAACTATTCATTTAAAGGAAAGGCTGTAATGGATAAAGTGTTATTTTTATCCAAATAAAACCAAAACAAAACACCTTGAAGAAAAATATATTTCATGAATAATCACAGACTAATTTCCACAGCAGGGCAAAAACAGTCTATTGACTAATTACTAAAAGGAAGAAGAGTCATCCTTCCCTAAGCAATGGAGACTTTGGGGATTCAAAAAATCCTGGGGTATGATGCAATTCCCAAGAGATACAAGCCTTTGACACTTTATATGTCCTGTTACTCAGAGCCTAATGGGTTCAGATAAATGGGAGATGGAGTGCTTTTGGAAACCAGGACTAGGAAGAATAGGGCTATGTGTGACCGTTCATTATTTAACCAGTAAACTTTTATCACACTGATAAAATTGAAATCACAGAGTGTGTAAAAGTTTTTCCCATGATTGGTAAGTGTTGGAAGAACAGCACATACATCAATAGCAAATTTAGTTAGCATTCTTATGTCCTTTATTTAAAAGTAAACTGTTAAAATTCTGGCAGAGAGTAGCATTTTCTTGTCATCTTTATGGGCCCCTCAAAATTCTTGGCTATCTAGTAAGAGGTTCTTTTCAAAGGAATAAAAGTCCTAAAGCAATGCACACAATTCATCATCTAAATGAGCAGTCATAAAGAAAATACTCAGAGAAACATTAATATGAGCTATACTTCTGTGTTGTATGTGACAATTAATACAAAATAAGTGGTTTAAAGAAAACATATTACATTTCCAATGAACATTCACCTGTAGAGCAGACAAATTATTTTATTAGAGCTGTGTGATTTTCATTATTTTTCTCCTACAATACTTGACTGATATTTTGTATGTAAACTGACAACCACTGAATGTCATTTATTGTCCTCTTTATTAATTCTCCTAATTATCAATTAAGTACTAAGCATGTTATTTAAAATTGTTTACTGTTATGGAACAGACAGCATAACCTTCTCAGAAAAAAAACTTAATTGCAGCATGTGTTTCACTGGAAATAATAATTGTTTTCAACAGGGACAAAACATTCAGGAAAAACAAAATGATGAATGTACTACACTTGTGATACAACAGTGTAATTACTTAGCAAAACATTACAAGAAGATCTACTTTTTCCTTCTGAATTAAATGTCCTAATGAAGTTATATTTTACTCTAAGCACTTCATTAATTTTGGTAATTATTTACTTTATTAAATTCCTTCAATACTCCACTTTGATTCTGCATGTTCAGTAGTGTTTGCTACTTAAACATCACACAGTAATAAATCTTAAAGGCCAACTACAAAGTAGAAAAACATTAAGACTCTTGAGTGTATTATGCTTGTCATAGACCATAGAGCTCAACATTATCTTATGTTAGTTATGCTCAGCTAAAACATAGCCACATTCTGATTGTGTTACGTTCACAGTTCCCAAAAACAATCCCAGATAAGTAAAAAAGCACCACAAGAAATGAAGAGCCCTTTGTTTCATCCTTTACTATTAGATATTGGATATTTGTATCCATACAAACCCGTTTGGATTGTGGGTATTTGTAGATCAAATGTGCTTCTTCCCTCAAATAGTATTAATGATGGAATATCAAAATAAGACAATGATATAAAAACTGGTAGAAATTCTCAGTTCTTTAGATTAAGTGCAAAATAAAAAGGATAGAGAAAGGTATTTTGTCATTTATATCTGAGATTATATTTGACAACATGCTTCTCAGTTTTCTCAACAGAAAACTGCTCAAGTTTAATAATTTTAAGAAACGTCATAAATTATTGATACTGTGCAAAATACATAAAAAAAAGTTTTACTTTGGATGGCAAACTGAAGAAGATTGTAAGATTTTGGACTACCAATATATAAAATTTCTTAATATTTTTTGTCTTGCACATATGAATTAAACATTACTAATTCCAAATATCTCTGCTAGGAGCCAACTGATTATGAATACTCACAAAACGCTGCCATGTGTAACTATGAATACATACTATAAAATCATGAATAGTGAATTATACCATTTAACCATGAAGAGCTATGGTTGTGTGAACTAATCACAAAAAGAAATCCCATGTTAACCTACCCACCATTTTTATTCTAGTATTGTAATGTGCAAAAGAAGAATTGACAATGTATTAGAGGTTTTGGCAGTAAAGAACTTACTCTTTCAGACATGGGAAATACTTCCTATTCCAGCAAAGAGATTATTCTCTGTTTTCAAGTTTGTAAAGAGTATGAACATTTCCCCTTTCCTCCTCATCTCCTCTTCCCATCACATTTTCCTTCATTTCCAGAAAGTAAAAGATGTTCATCTTTCTTTCAGGTAGGACAAAGAGCATCAGAGACCCATTCTCATCTCTCTACCCCAGCTCTGGCACAGGTTCTGCTGTAACATTCTAGTGCTCCATCTCGACTACTTGATTTTCAGACACAGACCAGAACAGCATACAATAGTTATAGTTTTAAACTACCGAAACCTGAAATAGATGTGAAATGATGTTGCCTTGCTCCCAGACATGCTCCTACCTCATACTTCTTTTATCTTCCTTGATGATGTTCCAGATTTTGTTTCCTTCATTACTACTTAATTAAGGATAATCTTCTAGATGTATTTTCTCTCTACTAAATGCTTCAAAGTATTTATAAAATCTACTACAAAGCAGTTTTGGCCAAAGTATGTTATTTTCTACATAACATCAGCCCTAATAAATCATTTAAGTAAAAGAGAATGCCATATACTACTCCTACATATATTTTATCTTTATTTTTGTGGTGGTAAATCACAGCATTTAAAATTCTGGTAAATGCTCATCTGTTATTTCCCATATGGAGAAAACATGGTGACTTTAATAATTTAAAGAAGGTGAGATCCCATTAATTCCTTTCTTTCTGACATGAGCGAAAAAAAAAAAAGAAAAATAAAAGAACCATGTATTTAATTATTCTGTAAATGCGTGTGTATTTTTTTCACCTCAGTATGATGCAGTAACATAGATGCTCCTGATATCAGTAGCTTTAAATGTGTTTTATTTTTAAACCCAAATATTTTTAAAGCTACTGTCAATATTCTCTGAACTGTTTCCTCTCACATTTAACCTTGCAATATCCAAAAGTTTAATCTTTAATTTTGTTTAAAGGAAAAGGGTCTTCATTTTTAAATGCAACCAGAGGCCTTGTAGATAAAAGAACAACTTTATATCCCTGTTATTCCCATCTTTTTTGTTGAGGGAAGGAGGTGCATGCACCCATCTATGCATGTATTTTAGAAAGGAAACTTAATTTCTGCTCAACACAATAAAATTTGTGGGCATATTCAGCATTACAGCAGCCCCAAGCCTTTGAAAAATTTAGCTCCTCCTTGATTCATACAGACAAGGTTGAAACCATGCTTAAAAACAACTAAGAAAACCCCACCCAAAACAAACAAACTAACAAAAACAACAACAACAAAAAAAAACCAAACAAAACAAAACAAAAGCACCCATCAATGAAGCAATCAAAAAATTCTGAACAAACAACCACTAACACTCCATTTACAGGAGCATCAATTTTTCTGTGCAGAAAGCTACTTCTTCCTTGACACCAGAAATTGAATCTTTGACTGTGAATATTTTTTTCAGCCATATTAGGAACTAAAAGGAAATCCTGGATAGCCAGCTATTTCAATCTGCAGATGGTCTAGAATGATGTCACCAGTGCTCCATTCCATGTATCCTAATATTTGTTTTGTATTTATTTCTTTAATTCTTGAATGTACTAAATGGTATTGATTTGAACATAATATACCCATTTACCCCTTTCTACGGAATTTTCATTCTTTAGACTTCACTGGATACTAAAACTCTATATTCGCCAGCTTTTTATTTTCCCTTTCTCTGCGGTTCCTACAAACAAGTTAAAAATTGTCAACACAAAACTCAACTGCACAATAAAAATTGAGATGATTAATTCAAAAACAACTAAAAGACTAAAACAAATCTGCCTTTAGTAGAATATTCTGGGCAGGTTTCTTTTAGCAAAGAACCAAAACATAATTTTAAAAGGCCACAGAAGCTGATTCTCTTATTCTGTAATACAATTTACACACACGTGATTCCAAAGGTGATTCAAAACAGTACTAACATCACATATTCAATGTAGGTTATTACACCATGCAAGGCACTAAAATATTGTGGCAGTGTAGAAAGACCCAAGTCTTGAGGTGAAATTTCAGACATTATTTCTCTGTGCTCCCTTCACACCCTGTAGTTTTTACAAGAGAAACTTGAAAATAATAATGAAATCACAACTTTTTATCTTCAAAATATATATATATATATATATATATATGCAGCTTTGTGTCATACAACCAACAGTATTAACTGATCAGGAATCAGTAATAAAGCTATATTATAATTCAAAGACTCCTCCTATCAATTCTCATAAACAAACACATGAATAGTGAGCGCATTGCTGTACAATCCTTCAGGACCCCTGACCACATTTATGAGCCCTGGTTGCTGTCTGCCAACTCTGCTGGAATTGTACCTGGTATGAAGTTACCAAAGAGGCAGCACACTGTAGCTGGTGACTGCTTCTCTCTTGATTAAAATCCTGCATCACTCTGTCATGAGACTTTGGAAGAGGATGCTCTTTGTGTCATCATGCAGAGTTAGGTGAGTTCTCTTGAGTGAGGAGAGGACGCACCACAGCATCACATATGAGCTCACAAATACACACTTCACAAGCCCACACTGTCATCTGTTTTCACAGGGGATAAATGTGTCCAATGTGGGTTTGTCACACAAAATTCTAAACTGTTTCCATTTGCAGTTTCTGCTTTTTCAGACCCTAAGTTTTGACTTTTTACAATGTGTAAGTGAGGTAAAGATAGTGCTTATTTTGACATGTTCTCAGAGTATAGGTCTTTTTTAACATTATAATAAGCATACAAATAAACCAACATTTAAAGCAGCAAATAAATTAAGACACTTATGAGGTTAAACAGTCTTATTTCAGTATAGAAAGACATGTATGAATTTAACCCGGGTGACTTTCTTGAGACTGACAAAATTGTACCTAAAAGGATTTAATACTTCATCTTTGCTTTCACATCTTCCTTTAAATAACTTAGATAGAGTTTTCTGTAACATTTTCAGAATGATATCTGAGAGAATATTCCAAAACACTATTAGAATCATTATGCATAATCCCCTCACCTTGAAAGAAACTGAACAAAAAAACCAAGTCAAAATATACTTATGTAGATCCCTAATTGTTGTCATCTCATTGCAAAGCTCCCATACCTTCTCAGTGATTTCTCATGGGCAGCTCCTTGCAGCACTGACTCTTTTTATCCTCACACCACAGCCAACAAATTCCAACTCACGCCTCACGGTTCCTACAAACAAGTTAAAAATTGTCAACACAAAACTCAACTGCACAATAAAAATTGAGATGATTAATTCAAAAACAACTAAAAGACTAAAACAAATCTGCCTTTAGTAGAATATTCTGGGCAGGTTTCTTTTAGCAAAGAACCAAAACATAATTTTAAAAGGCCACAGAAGCTGATTCTCTTATTCTGTAATACAATTTACACACACGTGATTCCAAAGGTGATTCAAAACAGTACTAACATCACATATTCAATGTAGGTTATTACACCATGCAAGGCACTAAAATATTGTGGCAGTGTAGAAAGACCCAAGTCTTGAGGTGAAATTTCAGACATTATTTCTCTGTGCTCCCTTCACACCCTGTAGTTTTTACAAGAGAAACTTGAAAATAATAATGAAATCACAACTTTTTATCTTCAAAATATATATATATATATATATATATATGCAGCTTTGTGTCATACAACCAACAGTATTAACTGATCAGGAATCAGTAATAAAGCTATATTATAATTCAAAGACTCCTCCTATCAATTCTCATAAACAAACACATGAATAGTGAGCGCATTGCTGTACAATCCTTCAGGACCCCTGACCACATTTATGAGCCCTGGTTGCTGTCTGCCAACTCTGCTGGAATTGTACCTGGTATGAAGTTACCAAAGAGGCAGCCCACTGTAGCTGGTGACTGCTTCTCTCTTGATTAAAATCCTGCATCACTCTGTCATGAGACTTTGGAAGAGGATGCTCTTTGTGTCATCATGCAGAGTTAGGTGAGTTCTCTTGAGTGAGGAGAGGACGCACCACAGCATCACATATGAGCTCACAAATACACACTTCACAAGCCCACACTGTCATCTGTTTTCACAGGGGATAAATGTGTCCAATGTGGGTTTGTCACACAAAATTCTAAACTGTTTCCATTTGCAGTTTCTGCTTTTTCAGACCCTAAGTTTTGACTTTTTACAATGTGTAAGTGAGGTAAAGATAGTGCTTATTTTGACATGTTCTCAGAGTATAGGTCTTTTTTAACATTATAATAAGCATACAAATAAACCAACATTTAAAGCAGCAAATAAATTAAGACACTTATGAGGTTAAACAGTCTTATTTCAGTATAGAAAGACATGTATGAATTTAACCCGGGTGACTTTCTTGAGACTGACAAAATTGTACCTAAAAGGATTTAATACTTCATCTTTGCTTTCACATCTTCCTTTAAATAACTTAGATAGAGTTTTCTGTAACATTTTCAGAATGATATCTGAGAGAATATTCCAAAACACTATTAGAATCATTATGCATAATCCCCTCACCTTGAAAGAAACTGAACAAAAAAACCAAGTCAAAATATACTTATGTAGATCCCTAATTGTTGTCATCTCATTGCAAAGCTCCCATACCTTCTCAGTGATTTCTCATGGGCAGCTCCTTGCAGCACTGACTCTTTTTATCCTCACACCACAGCCAACAAATTCCAACTCACGCCTCACCCAGCTAACCCACTCTTTTATAGCACTCATCCTCATTGGACACAGCTGTGGCCTGTTTAGGGCAGGCCTGTTCCTAATCTTTGGTAATTAGTACAGCTGCAACTCCTCAGAGGTGAGATTACCTTCTGCACTATCTTCATTTTCTTATATTCTATCCCCCCACACTTAATCATAGCTGTTTTACTCCTTACAATATAACACGTCATAGTTCTTTCAATCCAACTGTCAGCATATTGGAAAACAATTTAAAAAGAGGAATTGGATTGGCCAAAGGAAGACTTTATATTTTCTACTGTAGACAATAATGAGGAACACAACAGCAGTTACTATAATCTATTGTCTGACTGGAATCATTACTTGGAAAAAAAAAGGTCAAAGAAGGATTTAAAAATATAAATTAAGAAGCCTAAAGTTTTTTTTTTTTTTCTTTAGCAAACTATTTGCAACTTCAGAAACACTATTACAATATAGTGGTGGATCGATGCTAAGTAAGGTTGCTGCAATATAGAAAACAGTAACTGACTCAGAAAATATGTAATTTTTCTTTTGTAAGTGACCCCTTAGTGATGTGGGTATTCAGGAAGGTGCAAGCAAAAAAAGGTCTACTAAACAGTTTAATAATTTCCAAAGACTAAGAGGAATGTCTAGTATTGTCCATTAAGCCATGTCACAATCCTGCAGTAATTAGTCTTGCATGACTAGGATGCTTGGATAAAACTAGCCATAAAAATTAAATAAAATAAGGATATTTCATTAAACACAAAAGAAAACTGAAATGGCTGCCGAAGGCTGATAGTTCCAGGCTTCCAATATAATGAATACCACAGGGACATGAATGCACAGTTTCACAATCAGTCTTACAATTTTCTGGGAAAAAAAAAGATTGAGGACTTGTGCCTATTAGGAATAGCAGGAAATTTTAACTCTATGCTCCTCATGTCAAAGAGGGGTGCCTCAGGCTTATCAGGAGAGCTGCCCTACTCATTAAGAAAACTGCATGAATGTTTTTCAGAATTGCCAGTTGTGCGCGAGACGCCTCCATCTTTTGAACCAGCAAAATATCGACTTAGTTCTTAACTATCCCTAATGCAGAGGACACTCTGGCAGCAGAACAAAAAAAAAACAAAACAAAACAAAACAACTTTTCTGAATAAAATAAAACATATAAAAGTTCAAATCAAATAAACATCAACAATGAAAACTTACTTGAAAGAATTTGGATTCTTAAAAATTTCTACTGCACCGCAAAAATCTATTTGCTAGAGAAGACCATCATGCACAGTGTTATAAAGATCTCAAGCACACAACATTCATTTTTCTTTTCATATATTTGATATACAGAAGCCAATTTTGCACTCATCAATTTATCTCAGAGATCTCCAGAAGTAAAATAATTACATCAGGGTCAGAAACCAAAGTCCCTGGACATCTGGAACAAGAATTAGGTCACTTGCTGTCAGCTGGCTATTCACATGTTGATGTTTTAGAAAAGAATAACTTTTGAAAGGCCACGATTTCTCTGAGCTAAGTTAAGTTCAGGATGTTATTCAGCCAGTCTCTTCTCCGCCTCCTTCTCCAACCACTATCAAATAAAGGATTAGTTTTTGGGAATGGCAGCCCCTCTCATTCAGCTGTACAGTGGCAGTAGTCCTGGTCAGGAAGGAGGCAGAAAAACAGCTGAGAGCAGGGAATATCCGTCTTTAGTAGCCGGTTGTGTTTATATTAAAATTTAAACTAGACATAGAAACTTACAGAAGATGATTTATTTTTAGGCGGTTAAAAGGTAGTCCAAATTCTGCTGTATCTGGGATGTCATTATTGATTGTTCATTGCCATTATTTAAACAATTGTCTGGTAAATGTCAGGATGGGAATCCTATGGAGTGATGCAGAAGTTTTTCAAAGAGTTATCAGGGAAAAGAATTTAAAAAAATTTTAGACTGAAATGCTTAATTGATTTTGGTTGATTAATGATAAACATTTCAGAAAGATTCAAAGTTATTTTAGAAGCTGTCTTTACAGGACATAAATGATCTATTTGCAATTCCTCAGCAGATACATTGATTTCATAAAATTAGCATGACTTTGTAGCAAAAAAAAAGTATTTCTTGAAAATAACCTGTTACTAGTTTTTTGCTGTTTTTTAATTGCAGTCATATTTTTATTCAGCATTCAATACTGACAGCTGTGAGGTTTCAGAAATTAAAGGACAGCTTTAAAGTTAAGATATGAGATTTTAGAAAAAAGGACCTTTTTCTCTTGAATTGTGTTTTTTTCCTTAACTATTATTAGTTCATATTTTCAGGCAGCCAGAAACTAAGACCTTTTATCTTAAATAGAAGTAAAATGGACCCTGGATCTGAAATTTTAAAAATGTCATGTCGAGGGACTCATGCTTACTCTTGAAAGTTGAATGAAAGATCAGAACTGCAGTACTAATATCTTTATTTACTTTGCAGTGAACAGAAATACCCAAACAAACCAAAACTGTTTTACAGTTTTATGTAACACTTTGTGATGATAAAAACAACAACAACAACAAAAAAAAATATGTAATTGAAGAATCAAAGTGCTTTAAAATAAATTGCATAAAAATAGGAGTGTCTCTGTAGCAATTATTACCAAGTTCACCGACATTGCACACATGGCACAGAGAGGGCAAAAAAGTTATTTTTCTTCCCATGGAAACCTAGAACTAGTAAGACTTATCCACCATTTCATATTAATTGCATGTTTGTGAGAAAATCAAGAAAATCTACAAGAGTTACATGGCCAAAAGTCATGCTTCTAAATAATAAATATTAATGTAGGATTAATTAATCTATCATTCAATTTTAAATGCAGCAAAGAAAAATTTGATGAAGCTGTATATTGCATGCTTGTAAAAGTCAAATATTTTCCCATATGACTGGTGTATTCTTTCAAAATTTTACTTTTTTTTCCCCCAGTGCAAAGGTTGCAACAGGAATGGAAAGAAAAGTGTCAATTGAAGACAAATTATGTCACAAAGAAATGTTATCACATGCCATAAAATCAATGACTGACAAGTGAAAAGTAATTACACATTGCATGGTACACAACAAGAATCACAGTCTCTTCCACCAGTCTTCCTTGGCTGGAACAGGGAATAGCCACTTGCAATAATAAAAGTCATTTTTATATCTTAACTGCTTTACATCTGTGCTCAACAACACTTTTTTAAGTATTCAATACTTCAGTGTTCAGATCCTGCTACCAAAGATTTAATAGAGAGAAGCAGAAAGATTAATTGCAGAAGGATATACATTTTTAACTTAGAATTTGTCATATGCTATTGGCAGTAATTTTAGTAATGAATTTGGGAATGCAAGGTCTGTTCAGAATGTATTTCACCTTAAAAAGAACGCTAAGCACTTGTTCTTCAATAAATGTTTAAACAAAAATATTCAAAATGTACTGTTTTATGATAATGAAAATATCAACTGTATCACTAAATTACATGAATTCGTAAATGAGACAGAAAAGAAAATACACAGCAAAGTGTGAAAGTCTGCTGTTGACATTGTTACCCACATAATTAGGACTAAAATTGACTGCAGAGAAGTGCAGAAAGACTGTACTAATCCACATGATTATCACAGAACCAAAAGTGAATGAGGATAAATTTGAAATCTAAGTTTAAAAAAAAAATCAATCCCAGCTTCACCAATAAAATAATGTATGCTGAGTTACTCATTAAAAATTTTAGGCCAAGTTCATGAGTTTTCAATAGAAAACTTTCCAGGAAAAAGTTTTCTTTTTAACAATAATTCACAATTCTACTCAAATATCAAGAAATACAAGGATGTTTTAGGAGAGGAAAAAAAGAAAAAAAACCAAGAATAATATGATTCCTTCATGCATGGGAATTGTGAATTTCTTAAAACTACACTGTTCAGTTGCGGTCCCCTATCTTAAAAAGAATGTAGTATAACAAGAGAGAAAAATGAAAAAGATTATCAAATTATATAAAACTTTATGCAGAAAGAATTAGTTTAGACAGATATGTCATACATGTATGGCTATTAGGGGGTAGATAATAACTGATTACACAGTCTTTCAGGAATGAAGGTTTATGAAATGAGGCTTTTAAGGACCATACTCCAAAAATATAAAAGTAGATGCTACATGGAGTTGGCTTAAAAAAAAGTTTAAAAATTGCTATAGATACATAAAATTTACATGGATTCAACAAAGGAAATAGAAGAGACTTACACTGATGGTAACAAGGTACCTAGATACCACATCTAGTAACTGAGAACATCTTAAGGTTGAGATAATATTAGAAAAATGTCATAAAGGCCAATCATATTTATGTATTTCTTCCCTTTACATTTGTTTACAGGTAGTTTTGGACACAGAATATGGAGGAACTTTGAGGTGTCAAAAGTAAAAACAACAGATTTTTTTTTTTCATGTTAAAAAGTCGTATCTTCTGAACTCCAAACATACTTACAATTTTTACCTTTTTTGACTATATGTCAAAGGCCAGGCTTTGGAAAAAAGATATTCTGCTTTGGGTCCATTTAGTTCTGAAGTTTTATGAAAAAGCTGGTAATCATTGTGTTCTCTTCAGTAATTGTGATAACTTCCTTAAAGTATTTGAACAGAAAATGAAATCAGATGAAAAAACCACAAGGTATTAATAAGAAATGTCAGGAAAACAGGTATCTGCTGTAAAATCTTAAATTGAGCCTAAATTTCACTGTATCAAAGCATTTTTATTCATTAGCTCTCCAAAAATCTCAGACATCAAGAACGATGATGTTCTGCAAACTCTTACCTTACTATATGTGAGAAATTACTGATTTCTCAGCCTAGTTTTTTTTCATGATATCAAGTACCCAGATTTTCTGGTCTTAAGCCAATATACAACTGAAATACAGATGCAGTCAATATATTTCCACAAAGCATTTTAACTTTGTAGATTCAGTTATTAATCATTATAAATAGCCAGGAATTTTCTTCCTGACCTTTCTCAAGTTATTACCTGGCATGGTTGGATAACTACTTCTGCAATACATAATTAAATTGTTGTAAGATAATACAGACTAACATGATCACTTGAAAGTCACGTAACTACTGAAAATAAATATTTTCCCAGTCTCATTTCTTTCTTAATTTTTTGCACAGTACTTTGGTCAGAATACGAAAAGCCTTTATGCTATTAAAAAGAGACTCTCATAGACATACCTAACATTTCTTAATATTTGCTAAGTAAGATAAGAGGTTTTGTGGTTCTCTGCTGTAGAAACTTATTCCAGGCTATTTTTGTAAAAATACAGACTTCCACCATTTACACCTAGATCTAGTTACTTTGAAAAAATAAGGCTTGATGTTTTTAATTCAATAATATATAAAAGGTAATAAAACCAAAACAAACCAATCTAGAGTAAAATCAAAAGCTTCTCAATAGTTTCCAGGAGAAAGTGGATTAGATGAAAAACTGGTTGTCAGTTATTATGTATCTTTTAATAGATGACACCCAGCCTAAAAATTCAGTTTACACTTTCATCATGGTGCTATAGTTACATTACATTGAATACTTCGTAATCATAATTTTATATGACATACACTGTGTAATATACACTTTTAAAATGGAAGCAATTTGACCTGTTAAAGGAAAAATTTCAAGGAAGAAAGAATACTGAAGAAAAATTAACATCAAGTACATAGCACTATTCATTTACTATATTTTTCAACAGATAATCAGCCACTTTTAGTCACTCTACACATATCACAATGGCTTTCAAAACATATGGTGCCCTTTACTAGAAAAATTATTAATACTGTTAAGGACACAGTAATACAATATTTAAAAGTCTAACAGGCCTTACACAAAACATATTAGGCATCTTTTTTTTTATTTCCTTTAAACAAAAACAGAGACAAAAAAAAAAAGTCCAAAAGATGCTAAATAAACCCACACATCTTATAATAATCATGCTAACTTTACATGTGTCTATATTGAGACAGGAAATTTTAATTTCATTAATGTCTTTAATTATAGATTAGAATCTACCCAATGTAATTCCAGTGTACACCTTCATGAGCTATTCTATCACCTACAAACTCTCTCCCCACAACTTTTCCCAAATAAGATTTTTCCATGCATCCCATAACTGAAAAACAAATAGAACTAATTCTCTTCATAGGAATGGCTGATAAGTCATGGTTAGGAAACTGTAGCTAAACCTCCTTTTTTAGAAGATCGTCATGTATGTGATATATAGTACACAGGAGCTAAGTGAATGGACTCTAATTCTAAGGAAATTTAAAGTATAAAAGATCATAGATATTGTAGCTTGGGTTGTAAAATAATACTACATGCAATGAAAGTGCTGTGGTAAAAACTGAGGCTCTGAGCTATGCATAAGGTAGAGTAGAAGTCATTTAAGGATGACTGTAAAACAAACAAAAATATTATAATATTTATTTATAATTAGAATATAGTTATTGCAATTAGAACAATACCTGTGTTACTGAGGCACAAGCACTGATAATATTTTTAGAAATGTTCCACTGTGTGCAATCAGGGAAAATTATTTTCTTTATACTTGTTTGCAAATCACAGCCACTTTTTCTGTTTTGCAGAGACTTACAGGTGTTCCCCAGAAAGAGCCACATTTTCAGCATAATGGTTCCTGTCACATTCTATTACTCTCACCATGACATGTCTGGTGGTTCCATTTGATGCACCTCCACCAATCAATCCTATCTGGCAGGAAAAGGATGTAGCATTAAGCTGTGACTGAGATGGTTGCATTTAACAGGACTACTTCCCTTTTTCCTGGAATACATGTACACGCACGCTGTGGGATACATGCACGCACACACACACTGTGGGATGCATGTACACAGTCACGCTCTCCCCACCTCGCTCAGCACAGCAGAAAGAGAGATTCTAGGAGTATGTAATGCCAGTTCCTTGATAACATTTTATCTGATCTTCCTAGCTTTTATCCCATGAGTCAGTGCTTGGAAGATGGAGAATGGAAATCAAAAGTCTGAATCATGCACTTCAGAATCATTAAAATAAAACTTTCTAAAGCCTGTAATGCATTCCTATATTTTTTAAATTCACTCTGTGTTAATGCATTATATAACATGAGCCATTATCTGACTGGCACAAAATTTCTCTATTTGGGTTTCCATTAGGAGAAGATGATGATTGAACAATATTGGTCTGGCTCTTCCTCTGTCTCAGTGAATATGTTAAGTCATTTTCATTAAAGATTTTCTTTATATCTTCTTGCAAAGAGGCATGTTCTGAACCGTATTCATTAAAATCTTTTCCATAAATAAGATTAGGATAATACCTTTTTCTTTTTTTTTTTTCCAAAAAAACCCCTACACTTAAGAGTTGAAGTGCTCATGAAATATAATTACTTCATATTTTACAGAGAAACTAGAATGCAATATAGCAGTTAGATGAAATAAAATGAAATATAGAAACATTTTTGCATTCTTAATATTCAAATCTATTCTGTGCAAAGCAACAGTTTTTCCTTTTCATTTCCTAATATTGCATAGTATTAGATTAAAGCATTTTATTGCTGCTCCTCTTTTTTTCTTGCAAACTTCCTTCCAAGAAAGTCTTAAATTCAACAATGGAATAAAATTCAGAATTTTTTATAAAAGAGAAGTCAGAGAAAGTTATGAGAGATATAGTATACATATTTGTTTAAAACAACACTGATTTCCTGGTTTGTATGATAAGCACAAATTTTCATTTGAAACCAACAGCCATTTACATGCAAAACTCTACTTGCCACAGAGAAAAATTTTTCTGGTTTTCATAGGCAAATACATTTTTGCTACATAAATATGTTTAGTCTGAAAATCTGAATAGGTATCTGAAACTTTATTTTTAAACAAGAGGAAAATGTGGATCCTTGGCAGCTGTAGTTCATGCAAGAGGGATAAATAAAAACTAATTTACCTGAATTTTAATCTATTGAAAACCCATTTCAATATGTAGATTTTTCGTCTTGTGAGACCTCTCACTTTATAACTGTTTCAAGATAAATCAGACACCTGACGTTTTAATTAACTCAGAAAACTATATAACAAAGTACTTCAGAAGAAAACAGAGGTTATTTTATGAATTAATAAAGCTTAATTATCTATAAATTTGTGTTCTACATCTCTACAGTCCCTTACCTTTCCAAGATCAACTCATGCCTGGTTTACTGGCTCCCCTCAGACTGTCATTTCTCCACTAACATTTGCTCCCCTGAGGAGGCAAGCCGTACAAGTGGTGGGGCAAGGCAGTTGCTCTGTGTTGGTTAATCAGCTGGATGATTAAATTGGTGACAGTTTGACATGGCATCAGGTTGGCTGAAAACTACAAGTTACATTCTTGCTGCACACCTTTGCTCATCTGGACTCATCACAGAACAACTGGAAAACATTCATCTACGTAAGAATTCCCTGACTGCAGGCATGGGCTTCATTACATTCGTCTATCATACTGGGGTTTTGAGTTCATTCTGGAAGGCACAAGCATGGGGAGAAAAGTCTGAAAATCAGTATTGCTGTGATTTCATAAGTATTTTTAGAAAATTGAGGTAAAGTGAGACTCAAGTACACCAAAAACCCCAAAAATTACAAAATATACCTACAAAAGCAGAATGGTGTTGTACCACTAATTTTCATTAAATGTATGAATCATTGCATATGTCCTAAAAAAACCTTTATTTGGAGAGAAGCTAATGTGGGCATCTGAAATATTCACACATCATTTTTAGTGTCTGATTCTCACATAATCTATATAAATTAGGATTTTAAACAAACAGCAAAAAACTAAACATGCTTAGTTTATACCTACAGTAATTTATCTAGGTTTGCAGAGTAAGTGACTGAATAACTTCAGGTAATAGGACTCATTCATGTTAATGGACACTAAATCAGATTTTAATTGTGATACTTAAAATGTCAACATCATTAACCTTGTTAATTCTTTCACTGTCAAAGGAGGGGTAAAAGCAAGTATGCATCATACTAGGAATAACAAAAGCTACTCTTGCAGACTGCTCTTTAGGGACAGATTTTATAGTAGATGGTAGGGCTGAAGAAGCAGGTACCACATTATAATCACCCATCCTTAATTTTCAAACAGTCTTAAAATATTACTATTTAAAGCTAAAATGAAAATGTATCCAGAATTCTAACTAGAAATCTTACTAATTGACCAGTCTATTAAGGGGACAAGTAGACTCATTCAAGGAAAATTCTGTTTGTCCCAAATAGAAAAAAGTGATCCACTGTAAGGAAAGATCAGGCTCTTGACCACATGAGGAACCTGAACATATGTAAGTCTATTATAAGATGCATCTCAGAGTCCTGATGAAGTTGTTTGATGTAGCTGCCAAGCCACTCTCCATAATATTTGAAAAGTCATGGCAGTCATGTGGAGTCCCAGGGGACTGGAAAAAAGGAAGATTTGTACCCATCTTTTTAAAAAGGGTAGAAAGAAGGACTCTGGGAACCCATCAGCATCACCTCTGTGCCTGGGAAGATTTGTACCCATCTTTTTAAAAAGGGTAGAAAGAAGGACCCTAGGAACCCATCAGCATCACCTCTGTGCCTGGGAAGATCATGGAACAGATCCTCCTAGGAGCTTTGCTACGACACATGGAGAACACAGAGGTGATTCAGGACAGCCAGCATGTCTTCATCCAGAGCAAGTCTTGCCTGACCAACCCAGTGGCCATCTGGGATGGAGTTGACTACCTCAGTGGTCAAGGAAAGGTTTACCGATGTCATTTACCTGGACTTCTGTAAAGCCAATAATATCCTTCTCTCTAAATTGGCAAGAAATGGGTTTGATGGTGGATAAGTTTTGTTTGGTGGATAAGGAATTTGTAGGACAGTCAAATCCAGAGGGTAGTTGTCAATGTCTCAGAGTCCCAGCTGACATCAATGACAACACAGGGGCCCATAATGGGACCAGTGTTATTTAATAGCCTAATCAATGACAAACCAGTGGCATCAGGTGCACCCTCAGCAAATTGGCAGATGACATCAAGCTGAGTGGTGCAGTTGACACACTTAAATGACAAGATGGCAGCCAGAGGGAGCTGACAAGATCAAGAACTGAGAACATGGAAATCTCATGAAGTTTAGCAAGACTAAGTGTGAGGCACTTAATCTGGCTTGGGGCAACTTCCTAATATCAACCGAGACTGGGAGATGAGCAGATGGAGACCAGCCCTGCTGTGTGTGAGGCACTTAATCTGGCTTGGGGCAACTTCCTAATATCAACCCAGACTGGGAGATGAGCAGATGGAGACCAGCCCTGCTGGGAAGGACTTTGGGGTGCTGGTGGGTGAGAGGCTGGACATGACCTAGCCATGAGGATTCCCAGACCAGAGAGCCAAACGTGTCCTGGGCTGCATCCAAAGCAGCGTGGGCAGTAGGGTGAGGGAGGGGATTCTGTCCCTCTGTTCTGGTGAGATCCCACCTGCAGTGCTGCATCAGCTCTGGGGTGCCAGGCACAGGAATGGCATCAACCTGTCAGAGCAAGTCCTGAAAAGGGACACCAAGACGGTAAGAGGGATGAAGTGCCTCTCCTACAATGAAAGGCTGAAAGAACTGGGATTGTTCTGTCTGGAAAAGAGAAGACTTTGGGGCTGCCTAATTGCAGCCCTCCAGTACCTGAAGAGAGCCTACAAAAAAGCTGGAAATGGACTTCTAACACAGGCATGTAGTGACAGGTCAAGGCTTGAGAGTACAGTTGCAAAGACTGATCCTCTGAAATAAGAGTGGAGAAAGCAGAGCTGTCTCTTTCTTTGGATCTTGATCAGTGGACCTGGGCAAGACACAATGGAGGCAGAATAAAACCAGAAAATGCTTGAAAGACTATAAAAGATGAATGTGAGGAACCCTAGCCTCTCCATGAACTGCGAGGCTCCCAGTCAATCTCAAAATTCAAATCTGAAAGCCGTAAATCCTAAGTAAAGCGCTTTTTGTACATTTGTCTGGGAGAAGCATGCCATGCTCTGGGTCAACAGCAATGCAAGATAAGCTAGAGTGGTAATGCTGCGGTGCTAGCCTTGATAAAATACTCCACAATTTTCTATGGCATTGGCACCTTATGTACTGTTGGAGCTACAAGTAAAAGTTACTTTACAGTTTTGGAAAGTAACTGAGCCTGAAAGAGACACTTCTTGTTCTGTGAAGAATAAAGAACGACAATGTATAGTTTTACAATGGAAAGACAGCATTATTCTCTGTTCCTAATTTTCAGGGGAAAAAAATTAAAGTATTACAAAGTTGCTCACACTCATAGAATACATATCTAACACCTCTATTCTTTGTGCCAACTCCTTATCACTGGATTTCCCAATAGAAAGTAAAGAAAATAAATAACCTCTCAGGATTCTCAAATCTACTATTATTAAACATATGTTTAAAAACAAGCAATCAGATGAAGAAAAACCCCACACCACCCAGGTTATTACAGGTATATGGCCACAATGCAATTTTTTTTTCATTTATTTATGTATATGGGATTAATTTTGAGATCAGATTTATTGTAGTCACAGCTATATATCTAACTGTTCTCAAGAGATCTGCAAACATAAACTGTTTTCATCCATTACTGCAAGTGACTTGACTCTGTCACTGTGCAGAACTGTCCATGAACAACATTTAATGTTGAAAAGAATCAGTATCTACCTATCTATCTAGATATGTCTATCAACCTATCTGTCTCAGAGAAAAATACTTCACGGATGAATTCCAGAATTACTAGAAATATCTAAAATATTAGATAAGATCTAAATTATATTGTGTAAACTTCTTATTCTGACTGGATCCAGGATATATCCTGGAGTCCCACTAAACCAAAATTAATTCACTTTCCAGAAAAAATATCCAAAAAACCCCCACAAAAATCCTAGTAGCGTGTAGGTCGGATGTCAAGTCTATGAATTTCAAAAGAAATAGACATGACAGTTGAACTTCAATTAATATATACAACAGTAAAATAAACAGAAAGACAATCTTATCAGATTCCTCAAAGTCTTAGAGGAAATCCTACATCCACACATAGTTTAGATTATTATTGAGTAAAATTATGCAAAAACATGCACAGGACACATATTCATGAGTTTGCTTTTTGTAATGCTCATTTCTCTCTACTGGTCTACACTTGGACTAGGTCTGTCCAAAAAACAAAACATACCTGAGTGCACAGAAAAAGACATAATATCTGCTCATTCTTAATTAGCTGTGAGTCATGATGGAGAACAAGAGTATCAAGCTGGTATCAAATCTGCTAAAAAAAAAAATCTATATCTGAGTTATTCACAATACCTGAACTAATGGTTCATCACACTGTAAGAATCCTGACTTCTTCCTCATCCAGTAATAAAAACTAGTAGGAGGCTTTTAAAGTTATAGATAGCACTGCATGCACTGTTTGTCGAAATGGTACAATAATTAAGGCCTTCATTTGTTATTACTGTCTGAGGAGTCATTCAATTGTTACAAGAATCTTTTAGTCAAAGTGTTTAAAAGTCACAAATTGTGCAATATGCTTCTGGACATTTTATCTGAAAAATCACCATTCTCAGCAATCCAACCAGCATCACACCAAAGATGATCCACACAGCTTATAAATGAAGCAGCTATGCCAACAGAAACTTTTGAGAGAATGTGGTGTTCTTTTGTAGGAATGCAGAGTAATTAATCTTAGAAATCCAAAAATGTAAATTAAATCAAGACTTTGCTTAACATTCTTTGACTTAATTGGGTACTATTTTGCTGTCAGAGAGAAATAGCCCAGCTATCAAGAAAAAGTGGAGAGAATTAACTGAAGAAAAGAAACAGTAAAAAGACCTTCATGTTATTTTCCATTTACAATAAGAAAAATTTCCATTTACCAAAAAGAGCATAATAAAATTTTAAGGCAATATTCTCTTCTACTTAAAGAAAAAAATAATCTTCCACTTCTTTATTTTTTAGACTGCTCCCAGCACTGAAACATGGGATTACAAGGACTGAACTACTTGAACACAGAAAGTCATGTGAGGAGACAAAAGTTACTAGAAATCCTTGCTGTGTATTCTTGGAGAAAAATATACCCAACTGAAGTCTTATAGAATCTAAAATAACTATACCAAACAGGATTCTTCATTAAGGAAAAAAAAAATTATTAGGAGAATAAAATAAACAAAAAAATTAAACCAAATGCCAGGTGGCTGTCCTTTACCTGAAATTGTTTACTAAATTTCTAAAAAGAAACACCTGACCTAAATTTACTAAATATTATGCCACAAAAAAAACATTCTCATGAAATAATTTTAGCATGATTGCTGTATATATAAGATTGAATTGATAGATTAATTTTATTTGCTTCCTTTTCAACATACATATGTGCATTAAATCTTACTTGTATTTAATCAAAAGACTTTAAAGGCATGAAATAAAAGAATACTTTGTATTTTGGAATGACTGAAACAAAACATGGAAACATGGTCCAAGAATATTGACTTCTATTGACTTCAGTGATTCTGAGAGTTACTACCAAATGTCTTGCTTTTTCTGCAACCAATATGCATAGAAAATGGAAATTGAAATAAAAAAACAGGAATATGCCCCTACCAAAATGTAGAATGCTTATATGAAGAGACACTGATTTTTTCCCCCCTTTGGAAAGAGATTAATAAAAATAAGACTGATAAATTAAGTAGCAATTGGTGTATAGATGAAAGATAAGAACCTTCTGTTCTCAAGGTCTCTTAACTCAATGAAGAAAAGAAATTCAGGTTCAACTCATGAGAAATTTACTTATTGGATGGCTTGAATTTTTTCACTTTTTC
Source organism: Nesospiza acunhae (assembly GCA_013398715.1). Classification (NCBI taxonomy): domain Eukaryota; kingdom Metazoa; phylum Chordata; class Aves; order Passeriformes; family Thraupidae; genus Nesospiza; species Nesospiza acunhae. The sequence continues at coordinate 268,483 of VZSU01000842.1, read as the reverse complement.
ATATGTATGCATATATTTGCTTTGCCTTAATTACAATAACAAAGTATTCATACACAAGAGTATTATGCATTTTCATACCCTAAAAACATATAATCTTTTCTGTAATTGTTGTTGTGTATATACTAAAATATTTCCAGAAAGCCTCAATAAAATCTACAATTAAAAATATTAGCAAGATTTTTCTGAATATTTCTGTTATATCACTGAAATTCCAAATATGCTCTCTATTAAGTTGTGACTGACATCAAATGCTGAATTATTCACTCAGATATACCATTAATATGTACCATCAGTTCTAATTTACATTTTTTATTTACCTGGATGATCCACTTTGTGATTACAATCAACAGAAAGCTACCTGGATAATTCTCTTTTTACAGTAGTTTTTTAGCTCTCTCAGGATCATTCTTTATACAGATGACATAAAGGTACAATGTCCAATGGCATCAAGATTGAAAAAAAATAAGGTTTTTATTTTGGAAAGGAAAAAACATGATGTATGAAGTTATTTAGCAAAATCTCCATATGTAATTCAGCTGTTAAAATTTGATTATCTGGTCTACTGGAATTTATTCAATTGCAGTCTCACGCTGTTAATAATCTGTGTAATTTTGATTCAATTTACTTTGTTTATTTTAAGTTTGGTAGTATACTGTCTAATTTTATCTTTGTATATTCAGCTTGTTTTTTCCTAGTTTTTATGTCACCAGTCAGACCCATCTTGAAAATTTTCAGGTGATTGTATAGTTTGGTCTTTTCTGTATCTACACCCACTTTCAGAAGGTATTAACTTTAGTTATTCATTAAAAATAAAATAAAGAAATAAATCAAAATCAAGAAAATATGAAAACAATTCACATACAGTACAATGCCAGCATACCCAAGAAAACAACTTTGAAGAATCTTAATGGTAAACAATAAAGTCGGAAAACTAAGTGAGAGAAAATATATGTCATTGCAAAAAAAAAAAAAAAAAAAGACCCCCATTCTGCCCCATTGCATGAGGAAAAAAGTGTCAAAGGAGGTAGCAGAAGAAAAAGTGGAGACACAAGAGAGATGCTGCAATTTTCCCACACAAGATTTTCAGAACCTTTAATTCCCCTTAATCTGATCCATGCCATAATCTTTGGTTGCTGTTAAAAATGATACTAGTATCTATGATGTGTCCATCTTTGGGCTTGTCTAATCTACAGCCTCACGGTCACAGCTGTTCTCAGGCACTGTCAATGTAGTCATAAGAGATCCAAACTAATGACAACATATCCTAATAGTCAACCTTGTGATTTCTACTGCCCCCAAGTAAGTTTAATTCTAGTGATACATTCTTACAGCAGTTGATTGGCTGGTTTATACTCCAACAAGGAAGCAAGCACTACACACTACTGCTGTAATCAACCAGAGAACTTACAGTCTTATGTAAGTTAAGTACCTCATTCATTATGGTTTATTTAAATACAAATCTGTCTGTGAAATCATGATTTGTGGTACACATTACAACTATTGACTGTGGAGCCTTTCAATTTAATCAAGGATTATTTGATCTCCCAGCTCTTCTTAACACCAAGTCCAAAATTCAAAAAATCCTTTCAATCAAAAGGAGAATGGAACTAATCTAAGCCCTCGCAGTATTTCTGCTTCACCTCATTACTTCAGATACAGCACCAGTGCTCAGGCTCTCTGGCGAAGGGGAAAGAAATGACATGTTCTTCCGTGCCTTTTGTGTCTCTCCACAGAAGACAGCTCACTCTGATGCTGCAGGGCCCACCTGGAGCCACCCATATATTGCTAACAAATTTACACAGTGACATCCTTGTTTCTATGTGCTTCCTCTGTTAAGACTGACCAGCAGCCACAATATTCCCTGTTGCTTGGTATGATGCATAGATAAACTGAGGGAAGCCAAAGTCTAAGAATGGAAGTTTCCATAGTTGCTTGTAACCCAAACTGCCTGCCATAGACAGGGATTTGTTGTTCCTGGTACACTTCTGTACCCTCCTAACCAGGAATTACAGTCCCACTCACACTATTTCTGTGCCAGTGGGAATAACAATGAGTGCAAATCCCCTTACTAAATTCTACTCTGCATTACAGCTTAAGAGGGGGAGAGAGAATGAAAACAAAGCTGCTAAATACATGTGGTTTGCAAACAAGCAGGCTGCTGGAAGAGGACAGTCTCTGCTAAGACAGCTGTTTACTATTTAAAATGCAGAAAACAAAATAATATATAATAAAAAATTCTTTCAGAAAAGATTTTGTTGTTAGACAGTTCAAACTCTGCCACCATACATAATTTCTTCTATTAATTTATAGCCAAATCACTTGCTAATATAGCTAAATTATGCAAAGCTCTTGAAAGGCAGTTCTACTAGGGACTTCAAAAGCTGAATCATTAAATTTCTTGTGTAGTGATGATGAAAACATAAACATTTTCCACTGAGAAATTGAAGTAATGCAAAGATGACAATCAATTTCCTTTCCTATTCAGTTCCGGTATTATGGAATCAGAGAATGGTTTGTATTGGAAGGAAACTCTGGAGGTCATCTGGTCCAGCTCTCTGCTCAATTTGACACACTTGGAGAAGATTGCTTAGCATTGTGTCCAGTCAGTTTTTGGTTGTTTCCAAGGGTGGAGAATCTTCAATGTCTCTGGTCAACATCTGCCAGTACTTGGTCACCTTCGCAATAAATAAGTTTTTCCTCATGTTCAGACAGAATCCCCAGTGAATAGAAAAATAATGATATGGTAATATATTTTCATAGATTAATTTATTTGTTAAAAAAGAAAAAGAAGAAATAGACACTGGAAGTTAAACAATTTGCAAATTATATATCATTAAAGAATTTTCCCCAGGAGATCAAAGCATGATGGCCAGAGGAGATGATAATCCACCCTTATGCTATTCACTAAAGCTTCCCTTATATGTATTCAACAATAATGAAATCTAATTAACTATACACAATCCAAGGTTTATTTAAGGTTTAAATGAAATAATATTCTCTTGAGTAAGATTTATTTCTGTTGAAATTTCCAAATCAAGCTCAGACTATCACAACATATCCAGACCTTGAACAGTAAGAGTTCATAATTAAAACAACTCGCAAGAACTCATTTGACACATAAACAGCTAAAGACTTTATCACAAAGAGTAGCACTAAGTAAAATTCTAAAGAGCAAGAGCTGTTATCAGGCTTTTCTTATGTGTCTAATAGAACTGTGCAGCATACACTGTCCCAGGATGGATCTTCCCTTCTCTATCACATTTGTCATATAGCCACAGTTGCTATTTAGGTTTCCTGCCAGCTTAAATTGAATGCTAAAAATAATACCTGGTTATTAAAGGCCTCTCTTCCAATGTCTTAGCTTGACGTATGCAACAGAAGGTTTGCTTACTGATCAGAAACACTATGAGTCACCTTTTTTCTTCTAGTTCTAGAAGTAAGACATAACTGAGAAGATTGGTTTTACATTTGAAGCAATGTAGATATGAAGATGAGGGTCTTGGAATATTATCTAGGTTTATCACTCCCATTTACAAAGAAAAAAAGATGTTGGTCTACTACTGTAGCTGTTACAGTCATGGTGTATTTCTTCAGCACAAAACAAAGCACTGTAAAATAATGATGTGTACCTCATGTATGCTCAGCAGAACTGTAAGATGGAGAGTGGTGAAGGTGAGATAAAATATAGTTACCTTGTGAACAGTGAGAGCTGGCAGTTTTACAGACTGAAATATTTAATCCACTAAGAGCCGAGTTCCTCCCTTAACTGCACCAAAGGAGGCTTCACTAATGCTCGTAATGCAAATAAACACTTTGAAATGGGTTACCTGTTAAAGAGTGAATATATCTCCAAAAGAAATGCTATCCACTAAAATATTCACACTGGTAAAACGCCATTACCCTACACTTAATATCTGTATGCCTGTATTTTACAGGATAATTTACATATTTCAAGGACACTCATTCCATGGCCAATAACACTGATTAGGAGAAATTAAGCTATTTGAAACTATGTTACAAAAGAAATTCCAACCCATTAATTACATCAAGAATGACCTTGGTTTTACAGATTTATTCACTATCCTCTGTGACATTCAGATAAAGTTGACTGCACTATACATCAAGCACTGTGATACTGTGAAATGTAGAGTCATAAATCTGTACCTGTTTATGTATTTACTGACTCATATGCTAGAAAACCCAAGTGCTTATTACTTCCAACACTCCTATGCATAAACAGACTCTGAGGAGAATGCATTTATGGCAGACTTCATCTAGTCAGCGAGAAGTCACAAAGGAGAAATAAAAGGTTGCCAGAAATCATCCTGCTGCTCTACAGGACACAAAAGTAATTTTCTTGTGGACAAAACAGCATTTTATGCAGACCATATAATCCCTATAAATTCTTTCACTGGGAAAAAGTAGTTTTTCATATGCAAGATTTGAAAGTCATTCTGCAGGAAAAAAAAAAAAAAAACCCAAAAAAACAACCAAAAAACAAAACACTGAATTATGTTCTAACAATATAGTGCTAGAGGTTGTTGTTAAATCTGTATTAAAATGTTATCAGTCCCCCCTGAATTCTTCAAAAACAGGGACAAAAAACAAGTCAGGAAAAGAAAGGCAAGAACAAAGCACAGCAGTGGTAAGACAGTTAAGGCAACAGCAAAGGTAGAAGAAGACTATGACCTTACATAGACTGGGCAGATAGTATGAAGTTCTGAAAAGGCAACATATTCAACAGACAAGTAACCTAAAACAAATAATTTTGAAAGTTATGACACACATCTGCATATATGAGTTATTTGTTATTTCTCAGCAACCTACAAAAAGGAGCCAAGAGGCAGAAAAAATTATAATTATTACACTAGGCCCAAAAATCCATCTTTTCTGACATAATTTGTTAATGAATATGAATGAAGACCATTGTGCTCTGTTTATGATTCTCCTTAGGATACAAAACAAAAGAAACTCTCCCAGCACAACTTTTTGTCTGAAGAGCTAAAACATGACCAGTTTAGAAATGTCATCACTGCTATATGCATAAAGTATACAAGATCACAGACATTAATGGAGATATCTTCCACACAGCAGAACTCCATCAAGCATGTGGTACTGCATGATTTTGGACATTAAACTTATTATAAATTTTTAAAACTGTCTATCTGTAAAAGATTCACAATCAGGCATAGTTTATAAATCTCAGAGCTATTTACTCACACGAACTACACATGTATTCTCAGAGATGTTGGTTAATTTTCTTAAAGAAAGCAGAGCAAAAATTTGCCTAAATTTCTGCCAGTTTAATGTTGGAAACAAGGCTGTAGGAACCAGTAGAGTCTTATTCTGGAATTGAAGAAACATCTGAGATTGAAAAGAGCTCTTCCAGGATGCACTTTGATTTGTTTCAGCATTACATCACAAAATTTCCTCAAAAGAATGATTTAAACTTCACTGTAAACAACCCAGGTTTTGTGTCCCTCATTATTCTTAAAGCTTAATCAAAATAAGGACACACTGAAGAGAAACAAAGGAATGACATAATATCATGGCCAATTAACAAATTTGGCACTATTAAAAGTCCCAAAATATATATATATAAAGAATGAAAATTTACAGCAGAGTCGGATCAATATCCAACTCTTCATATGCATGCAAAAATGTGCATATATGTGTATGTGCACATGCATAAATGTACACAGACACAAATATATGTAGCGGTAATGTGGAAACATGTTTTTCTATTATCTGAAACACCTGAAATGCAGGAAGCAACCTGGTTCCATATCCTCTTTCTCAAAAGCAACCCATGCAGTTTTCTGACTATGCTCTGCTACCATTCATGTTCAGGAAAAAAAAAAAAAAAAAAAAGCATAACTTTGTACCTTTTCCTGGTCAGGTAAGAATATTTTAGTCCTGTGTTCTACTTCTGTCATCTGCCAGAACAGCTCACCTGTCTGTTCTGTTGCTACATACTTGTTGTTGCTCTCTTTCCATTTCTCTTACCATTGTCATTGTTCTTTTATTCCTTCCCTCCCAAGTTCTGTTCTACATAGGTTGTTGAGCAGATTTAAGGAACAATGCAGTTTTTAGAGCTTTTCGCATTTAATTCTTCATTGTTTCCAGTCAGTAACCACTAACACATTTCTCTACATTCTGTCTTTTAAAGTAGTAAGTAGTCTCCCTCTCTTTCTTCTTCTTGCCCTTCCTTTTTTGCAGTCTAAAATGCAAATCCCCTCCTTTATTGCTTGGACTTGAGAGCTGTTACTGCTTATATTTTTAAGGCTTTTGCCTTGACACTTCTCACTGACAGTGGTAAACAGGATCAGTACATATTTCTCATCCTTCAGCAATAATGCTTCTGTCTATACATATATAACACAGATTCCCTGTAAAACAATGTCTAAACTTTAAGCTATAACCAAGCTGATAATGATCAGTTAGTTTTGGAGGCAGACAACTTGCTGACGACTTTGCCCTCAAGGGCAAAGGTCTGATATCTGCAGTTCAGAAATTACTGGACTAACCTTCATATGCATAACCTCCAATGTTTTGACAGTGAAATAATAATAACTATAACAGTAAAGATAATAATAATAAATAAAGTACCCAAGAAATTTCTACAGCAGGGCATACTGCCTTTTAAGTCCTTGCAGTAGCCGATTGGCAAATAGAGACAACTTCCTCCACTAGCTTGGCTGAGGATTCTTTTACTGATCAGCCTTATTCTTTGGGTGCGTACTAAATAGAACACTGAGATCTGACCACCTTTGTAAGGAGAAGGATCCAAAACTTAACTTACATTAGAGCTTTACTTCTTTAATTAAGCTCTAGTGTAAAATTATACTTGTAGCAATCTATTAGAATTATAGAATCATTTAGGTTGGAAAAGACCCTTAAGATTTAGTCTAATTGTTAACATTACCAACCTAGTCTTGTTGACTGCTCTTCTGCATTATACAAAATTATATTAAAAAACAAGCTAAAACAAAACCAAGCCATGGTCCTTTCTTCTTGTTGTACTTGTAAGATATAACCTTAGCAATTGTCAGGTAATTTTGTTCCTTGCCTTACGGTAAATTATATCCTCCTCCTGCTGCTGTTAAGTTGCATGATCCCTGCAGTGTGGGTGATTACTCTCTGTGTGCTATTACAACGTACAACGTAGAGAAACATTGAGAGAAATCATAGGAAATGAAAGCTCTTTTTCAATCGAGTTTATTATTAAATTTGTTAGCATAGTTGAAAACAGACAGAAATGGGATTTAGCCACTGTTGAACAGACTGCTATAGGAAATCTGAGATGCCAACTATAACAAAAATTCCAATTTACAGTAAATACACATGAGGAGATTGAACGAGACTCTGGGACACTTCAAATAATATGATTATTACACTCTGTTGGAAGAACAATTAATTCACTGGACGATAACTTATCTCTTTCCTTACAGCAGATACAAGGCAGTATTACGTGTTCACATTAGCACCTCTGAAATGATAATGCAGCAGCAAGATCAGATTATTTCCCACAAATTTTTCATTAGACAGTAGAAGAAAATAATTAAAATAACTTTAAGTGTCCTTTTCATAACTAGAAACATCAATCTTTCTTCTCACATGAAAACCATCTCTCTTATGCATATGTTTTTTTCCATTTAGTGGTGAAATTAGTAAAAAAATACATGCATAATATTATCTAAACACATATTTTTTGAAATTAAGACTAAGGTGAGACAAGGGATATGATGATGTTTAAGTATCTCTGAAAATGACTAGGAGAATTTCTGTTGGTACACTACTGTAAATACTGGCATGTAAATTATCATGCTAAAATTTTCATGTCCCCGGGAAAAATTAACTTAAATGGTCTAAGTTTACTTTGAATACATTTAAGCATTTAGAATAGAACCATTCTGAGAAGTTTTGTTCCCCTAAAGTAATTCTGATGCAAGTCTTGTGACAGCAGCTAGAATATACTACAACTAGCATAACGCATCCAAGCAGCTGAAGCGGTAGATTAGATAAAGTTCGACTTCTAAGCCACATCATGATTAAAGAGAGATGGTTAAAAAAGCTGATTGAGTATGAGAAACTACTTTTATCATAGAATAAAATCATAGAATAATTTGGGCTGAAAGAGAGCTTTAAAAGTTGTCTAGTCCAACCCTCCTACCATGGTCAGGCACATCTGCAATTATATCAGGTTGACCTTGAATGTTTCCTGGGATGAAGCATCTACCATATTTCTGGACAGCCTCTTCACATCTTTCACCACCCTCATCATAAAAAAATGTTTTCCTTACATCTAGTCTGAATTGTTTAATTTAAAACAATTACCCTTGTTCTGTCACAACCAGCACTGCTGAAAAGTTTATCTCTGTTTTCTTTATAAGCTCCCTCTAGGAGCAGAAAGGCTGCAACAAAGTCTGCCTGAAGTTTTCTCAAGGCTGAACAAACCCAGATCTCCCAGCCTGTCCTCACAAGAGGGGTGCTTCATCCTCTGCGATCATTTTTGTGGCCCTCCTCTGGCCCCACTCCAACAGGTGCATATCTTCCTCTTGCTGGGGGTCCCACAGCTGGATGCAGTAGTCCATGTGGAATCTTATGAGGGCAAAGTAGACAGGAACAATCTCCTCCCTAGACCTGCTGGTCACACTTTGTTTTCTACAGCCCAGGATGCTGTTGGCTCTCTGGGCTGAGAGAGCACATGGCCAGCTCATGTTCAGCTTCTCACCCACCAACCACTCCAAGCCTGTGTCTGCAGGGCTGCTCTCAATCTCTTCATCCCCAGCCTGTATTAGCAGTGCAGTTTGCCCTGACCTGGGTGTAACACCTTGTACTTGGCCTTCTTGAACATTATGAGATTTCCCACTTCTCAGGCTTGTCCAGTCCCCTCTGGACAGCCCATTCTTCAGGCATCTAATATTCCCCACTCGGGTTGGATACATTCAGCTTGGCAAATAATTGTGATAGCTATTGTTTGCTATCGTATACAACAGTAAGCATGGTATACAAATGGGTTTTTTTTCCATATATTTTTAACATTTTACTAACCTTTCATCAAAGTGTCATGTTCTAGTTTAAGTGTGCTATTTTAAGAGACATTCAAGGTTTCTCTCTGGTTTGAATTCCCCTTACGCCCCAGGGTATACTTGGCTCTCTTTTTTCCCCCCTCTGTTGATGAGTATTTTCTTCTGAAGTTTTCATCAGACCTTCAAGATCACTATGGCAGGTTACCTAATCTGCATCTTCTTTAAACTAAATATTTTATAATCATCTTTTCTAATCACAGCAAAAGTCAAAGAAAGAAAGCTGAAAAATGAGTAGATTGAAACTGCAATCCCTTGAGCTAAATTCTCAACATCTTCAATGGAAAGAAGGAATACTCTGTCATTTCCACACCTGCTTTCATCTGCTCTCTCGGGTTCTTCCTGCTGTGAACACCCTAAAGGCTATTTCTCCTCTGAGTACATAGATCTCTTTTTAAGCTGCCATCTTATACACTTAACATTCTGTGCACTTGAGTGCACTTACCATTTGCTTTTTGCTGCAGCTATAAATAATACTAAGAGAATATCAGTGTCGAGGTGCCTTATCCACACATATGCAATGGGATCAGCAGGTTTTACAAAACATTTATCAACATAACATTTGGAGTTTTCCCTCTGCTTTCATTTGAAAAAGCAAGTGCTGCTATGAAGGGTTTGCTCTAGACAAAGTGGTATTCAATTATTCAAATTACTTTAGGCTGTATTAGTTGTACTAAGCATTGTTCATTTTATTAATGTCGAACACTGTTAACAGCTAAACAGCAATAATTCACTGCCTAGACAAAGATTTGTGAGTAAATATAATAAAGTAAACAAGAAGATACAGCTAATTTATTGGACAAATAATACACATGGCTTGCTAAACTGCTGAAGTCCTACTTGAAGTGAAATAATTCTTTTGTAGTCCAGACACATTGTATAATGCAATTAGATGCTAGTGATTAAAAACAACAAAAAATGTAATTGGCAAAATCCTTTTAAAACAAATATTTTCTCTTGGGGAAAGGAGGATGGAACCAGTTATTGTAAGCAGAAGAAGGGAAGAAATTTGAAAATTAAGTCAGGGGTTCTGTATCCTGCCTAAAATGGGATTTCTACATATCTGAAGTCATACCCCTCCAACCCTTCAAGATGCCATGGACTTTTCTGCAAAACTGAAACAACGAGGATGTTTTTTACTATCAAAGCTTAATTGAAGTTATGGAAAATCCTATCTTAAAGCAAATAATTCATTTCTTAAGGCAGTTTAAGTTATCTAAGCTTTAGATTTTTCCATATGTACTCAGATGGTAGTACCTTATGCCAGATACCTGGCTTCTGAAATCTACCAATTTCTGCTGAGTCGTTTTAACAGACCCAAAACCAGTCTTAATTAAATGTTTTGCTTGATCTAACACTTGCAGATCCTTCTGTAATTCAAGATAAAACCAGTCTGTGATTTGAATGGGGGTTTCAAAAAATTCCTCCCACAGATTACCATAATTTATACAATAGAGTAATCTCCTGGCAGGTATCAAGCTTTTTTTGACAGTCCATATTACTACTCGAGTCTTTTGCAAGAATATCAGACTTAAAGAAGCAATCAAACTCCCATTTCCCCAAAAGATTACATTCACACCAGTATAAAGAAGAGTGAAGATGGATAATAGTATTTAAGAAAGTAGCTGACACTGCCTCCTCTTCCCAAAGGAAAAAATGAGCATCATATTTTCATTTTTTTCCTCAGACTATAACCTGTCAAACAGAGGCTTCCAGCCTTCAATATCTAATCTTTTGAATAACAATATTAAATATATTTAAGTATACATTTAAAAATTGTCATGATCCAAGTTGAAAAAACTCTGAAACACAGAACAGGTGATTAACAGAAATCAAATTGTTGAGAAATATTTATTTCTATGGTATGCGTGCTAATACTAAAAATATTTTAATAATGCTTTCAGTAATGCAGCTAGTCAAATAGTGTGTATCCTTGACTGCAGTAATAACCTGATATTAAATTTCAGTTAATTATCCTAGCTGTACTTCCCATATAGTTTAAAATGTAATGGATCTACTCATTAAAAAAAAAAAAAAAGAAAAAGCCCCAAACCCTAAAAACAATATTCTGTACTCATTCAAACATTATAGACATTTTCTATCATTTTTCTTGTTCTGAAGTTAAGACTACCTATTGATTATTTCACTTGACCAGGATCATAAGTAGATTTATTATCTGTGTTTATTTTGAATCATACAATCATGTGTAGCTGGCACAAAAAATGTGATTCAAGGACAAGTATCTAGAAGAGATTTCCCTGGACTTGTTTGTTGATTTTATCAATAGACACATTGGTATTATGAAATAAATGACAATGATAAGTGTGTCCCATAAGAAGCAACAGATGAATAAAGTTTAAGAAGAAAATCAGTGGTGACATTCAGCAATTGTATCTATGTGAGGAAGTTCCTCTACAGTAATATAATGATACAGATAAGATTTGTAGAATCTGATAATAAAGTAGTTTTTCAACAGAAAAAAAAAAATTAAAAATGTGGGGAGTGAACACATCTCACTTTAAGCTATTAATGCTATGAAAATTTGGGGATAAACAGCTGTGTTAATTTTATTTAATAATTCATCTTCTGTTCAACAATATACATTTACTTCTCATTGATTTTATTTAAATTTTTCATGTACAGTTTTAAAAAGAAAATTTTAAAACTGTTGTTAATCCCATATGAAAAATAAAATGTTTTCTTTGTCTTCATGGAAGACTTCTTATGCAGATCTTTATGCAGAAAAATGTTGTAATTTCTCCAAGTTAGACTTCTTTAGGAAATGACTAACAGTAGCATATCCTCCTAATCCCTGGCACAAGAGTTGCATATACATGAAATTTTAGCCTGGGAAGTCTGCCCTCTGTAAATGTATTTAATGTGTGGTCATGGTCTTCTCTATGCTTTCACTCATAGCCATCTGCTAGGTGGGCACTGTTCCCATTCACAAGTGAATTGGAAATTTTCCTTAGAGTGTTCATGGCAAGAAACAGGAATAATAAGCCAAGGCTTTCCCCTTCTACCAGAATCACTATTTTTTTCTGCTTAAAAACCATTGACATAAAGGCCTCAGCAGACTGAGGAAGTATGTCTCAGAAAACAATTTCTGAAAAGTAGAAAAACATGTAATGAGAACCAAAAGTCCTGCTACCAGAAGCTTTTGTTGCTATGACACTGTAGAGAATAACAATAACCAGTTATGGTGAGAAAAGATATAAATAAGAAAGTATCAGTATGACAGGACATTCTTCACAGCTTAGATTCTATTGCAAAAAATAACATCTGAAAATAAATTTTATTCTAGAGATAAGGGACATTCTTCAGAGAACATATATGAGTACCAGTGTTTCCATAAATGAATTTGCTATTCTGAACTTCTTCATATCTGTTTAAGTAGATATCAGTGTAATTAGACCAGTAAATAGATTCCCAAACACCTTAAAATGCAGGGTCTCAAAGTAAGTGGAATAAATTAAAACTATGGAAAACAAAATGAACAGGGATCTGCTTGTGAAGATTTTTGTTACAGTATTCACAAACCAATAGGTCTGAATTCACCAGTGAAGTTCAAAGGAGAAAAGTTGAAATTTCAGTGAGTATATGGTAAATAAAGGAGCTTATGGGAGAGCCATGTACCTTTCTTCCTCACGTAAAAAATTGCTATTTTCATTGCTGTGAACTGTTTGATTCTGTAAGAGGGTGATGATGACAAGTCTTCTAAACTATTTCCACTGCTTTTGTCTTGATATCTTCCAGGCAAAACAGATAATGAAGTGAAATAGTGTAACTGTGATTAACTTAAGGGGGCAACACTGAATCTTCTCTTTTTTGTAAAGAATAAAAAAGATGTTAAATTACCTTTTGATAATGAAGGAATATACAACTGAGGCAAAACCAAATTATAACAGCACAGTGATGGCTAGGAAAAAACATGAATAAACCTACTAAAATGGTGTTGTGGGAATTGGTTCTCCAACCACGATTTGATGACACAACATTTTCATTGCCTAAAAACACATACTGCCTTCAACACTGTTCCTACTTCATTGCATTTTGTATTCAAAAGCCAAGAAACTTATTCTCAGAGCACTGAAGAAGAAAGCATTACTAATGTTAATACTGTGACAGATTATTTAAATCAATTTCTGCTTCTGGGAGTCAGAATGGGCTCAAAGGTTTTGGGAAGCTCTACATTTCCAAAATGACACTACCCTACACAGCACTTTATGAAATGAAATGCATCCATGCAAATGGAAAACAAAACGCTATAATTTCCCTCCCTCCCTCCTTCCCTTCCTTCCTTCCTTCCTTCCGCCACTTGCTTCCTTCCTTCCGCCACTTCCTTCCGCCACTTCCTTCCGCCACTTCCCTCCCTCTTCTCTTTCTTTCACCCCACCCCTTTTAAAGATTCCACTGCTTTAGGTTTATGCAATAAGAAAAGGAACTAGTTTATACCAATTTCCATGTTATGTGTATAATGTATTAATAAAAATTTATAAGTATTTGTGGACCTCTGAATTTTGCCGTTGCTTTTTGTCTATGGACATCTACAAGTCTTGGGTTCTCCCTCCCGCTTCGGGCTGGAATGTCACACTACCTACTGCGCATTACCATACAGCATCTCTTAAAGCATACTACTGAAAATACAGGAAAAAAAAAAAAGCATTTTAACATGCATTTGGGAGAAACCAAATATAGAAGGCTAATGAAAATATGTTTGAAATTAGGTCAAAGCCTTAATGTTGTGATCAAAAGGCTGTCTCTGCAGAGAAACAGGGCTCTAAAGAAAAGTATATATCCAATGAGTTTTTCAAGAAGACTCTGCTTAGGGACAGTTCATACACAGAGGCTTGTGCATGCAGCCTGGAATGAGTCTCTCTCAGTAAATCTCATCTTATTTAAAAAATATTTTTCCTGAAGTATACATCTCTAAACAAAAGCATACAACATAATGAAATAATTCTGGAACTTCTGTCCCTTTTTTATCTGTCATAGAATTTTTCAAGACCCAGAGTGCTTCTTATTCTAAATCAGAAAAGTGATTTCATCAGATATTGCAATTATTGTCCACAGAGAAAAGTTAGATTATTTCTTCCAATCTTCATCCAGTATCTAGATGTTAGATGGTACCAATTTACCATTTGGAAGCATAATATCTTTAATATGTTGTCCTGGGGTGACTTTAAGATGCTGAATTGTATCTCTATTCATCTGTTTAGCCCCAAAATAAGTTTTGCACCTTTAAAAGTAGATCTGAGAGTGAAGGGAGAGAGAAGGAGAAGCAGTGGATTGTCTGAGGCGGCTGTATTGAAAAACATAAAAATAAGAGCTTTAGCTTTCCTTCTCACAGTCTGTGTTGCCTGCAGCATGGACATCAGGAGAGATCTCTCCTTTGCTTTTATTTATTTTTTTTTTCATCTAGCTGAGGCAGAGAAATTCCCTGGACTGTGGGTTTTCTTTTTTGTTGGAACTGGTCAGTCCTGCTCTGCACCAAAACCCAAAAAATCACTGTGAGCTCACACCTGTGGCCTAGAGGGGCCTGGGCCATAGCATTTTCCAGCGCAGTAGGAACTGATAAGAGATTGGGTGAGCCGAGCTACACCCCATTAAAAGGGCTTTCGGAATTTGCCATCTCTTCAGAACAGCAAGAGGTTTTATTTTTTAATATGATTCATTTTTTATTCTTGTGAATATTTTGCTTGTTAAATAAACAGCTTTTTTCCACTTTTTCTCCAAGGAAATATTTTCCTTAACCAATTGGAAGAAGGGCTGCTTGAATCTGCTTTCTAGAAGGACCCCTTTGGAGGCTTCCTCCCAAATTTGTCCTAAACTGGAACTTATGTATATTTATATGACTAAGGATTAATTATTTTCTTGTCACAACGTTTAGACAAGGTTAAGCACACATCACAATGAGCTGTAACAACCTCATAAGAATATTTTCGGCAATTATCATAACTAGATACAACTCAGGAGTCCATCAAGGGATACTTAATTGGTTTGAAATAATTATCTAATCATAAAGACTGTGCATAATTAATAACAAACAAAATCTGCAAATAGTCAGCTGTCTCCCATTAATCAGTACTGTGCAAATCATCTGTATCATCTAGTTACGTAAAAATTGTGTGAAGAGCCTGAGGAAATAACAGAATTTTGCAATGATGCCTTGTGTTAAGTACTCCTTCAGAAGCAATAAACATTGAAAAAAAAAAAAAATCCATGATGATATGATGGTGGAAATGGATAGCCCCCTTTCAAAAGCAGGCACGTAGTGTAACCTAGCTCACTTCCATTCTTCTCATTGGACTCTTCCTGACAATCCAAAAGACTGAGCCAGGATCAGCCCCAGGAGGGAAAACAGTGGCCCTTCCTTGCCTGAAATTCTGTTAAACTCTGCCTGGAACACAAAGACTCACAAGGCCAGAAAAAGCATGAAAGAGCAAAGATGACATGAAAAATATGCCGACTTATATTTGGGGTAATAAATTGAATTTCATCCTTCTGTGATTTTTTTTTAATGTTTCTGATGGCATTGGAGAAAGATCAAAAGAGGCAGATATTCCTTAAAAACATAAAAACTACAGGAGCTGACTTTCTACCTTATTCACTTACTTTGCTCCTCTATTTTTTTCTAACTGCTGTAATTCCCCTTCTCTTGATTATACAATCTAATAGGAACATTCCATTTTTAACCTCACTTAAAAACCAAACAAAACAACTCCCCCAAAACCCCTAGAAATCTGCTTTCTGTACTTCTAACTGAAAAGCCAATAGAGTTATCATGCTTTAATAAGCACACAGATTCCTGCTAATCCATTTCTGACAATTGTTTAAAAATACAGAGTATTCTTCACATTCCTGTAGGAATACATAGCTCAGACAGATTTTTTTTTTGTCAGTAAAGATAGAGGGAATGTTTTAAATAATCAAAAGTAAGCTTTTTCTGAAATGCATTATTTTCCCACTCCCAACACACATTACAAATCAATATTCATTCTGTGTGCTTTTCCCAGCACATGCTCTGCTCTGAACAGTGTTCAAACAATCTTTAATGAATCCTGCACTCCATACTTATTCACTATGGCTTTCTTTGCACATCCAGAAAGGGACACAAGACTGAAAATTACAGCAGACAGAAATATAAGGTGTGTTTGGAAGAGATAAGTTATTTTCAGAAAAGTAATTTCAATTATTACTAACAATCTGTGCCAGTGTCACTCTGTAGGCTTCAAAGAGTACTTGTAAGAGCAAAGACAATGTTTTACTCACTGTCAGCAACTGTAGTTATGCAGGAATTAGCTGATATGAACCACCATATAGATGAAAATAGCATTTATACTGGGAGTGCAAAAGTAAATTGGATGCTCTGTTACCTAAATTAGTTGAATTAAATTTTCATTGCCCTCACTGAATATTAATCACTCACACAGTTTGTCTTCATATTGCACCCAAAATTTTCTCTAGCTCATATATATGTGTTCCTCAAATCCCTTTCCTTTTACATATATTTGGAATTGTATAGCACAGAATGACAGAGTAAGCTGGGTTGGAAGGAGCCCCCAGACGAGTTCAGCTCCTGGCCCTGCACAGCACCAGCCCCAAGTCACACTATGTGCCTGAGAGCATTGTCCAAACGCTTCTTGAGCTCTGCTAGGTTGGTACTGTGACCACTTCCCTGGGCAGCCTGTTCCAGTGCCCAAACACCCTCTGTGGTGAAGAAACCTCTTCTAATATCCAACCTAAACCTCCCCTGACACAAATTCAGGCCATTTCCTCAGGTACTATCACTAGTCAAGAGAGTGAAGACTTCTCTTCATCTTCCCCTCAAAAGAAAATTGCAGACTGCAATGAGGTGTCCCTTCAGCCTCCATGTTTCCAGGTTGAACAGACCAAGTGACCTCAGCCTCCCTCATTGTCTTCCCCTAAAGGCCTTTCAAAATCCTTGTTGCCCTCCACTGGACATTCTCTAATAGTTCAATATAAACTGCACATATTATTCAAGGTGATGCTGCCCCCGTGCAGACAGAGTTTAAGGTTAAACACAGTACATTCTAAAGGAAGAAGGAATGATGTTGTCAAAGAGAATACTGCAGTATATATTATTGCAATTTACAATTCTAACAGCCCTTTTACATTACAGTTTTACAGAATGTGTTAAACTCGAAGCATGAACATGTTTTCCTAAATACAAACTTTTATTTTTTCTGTTTCAGCCAAAAAGCTAACCCTGAAGAAGCCAACCCCTAATCTAAACACCACATCCTTAATGGTCAAAAAAGATTGCAATATCTGAAGAGTGCACCTTATGGTGGAGAAACGCAATGATATTTACTTTTAAAAAATTATTAACCAATTGTTCTTAGGAGCTAAAACGTAGAGTTTCCTGTCTCAAACACTGTTAAGGTCACAGAAGGGAGGAATTTATGATAGGAAAGTGTTAATCCCAGGCCTGGCAGAGGCTGGGCAGAGATCTGGCTAGCTCATCCTGTTCAAGGAAATCAGACAAAATTTCCCCCATTGGCAGACTGTGAAAAGATGCTTATATGCATGTCATTGGTCAAACAAAGGTTCCCCCGTTATGGGAGAGATGGCATCTATGACCACCAATGACCACAACAGCCCCCCAAACTGGCCTCTGTGGATACATGGAACTTGGTCTGTATAAAGGTGGTACTGTTGTCCAAGGGTTCAGAAGATAAATTCAATGATGCCAGACCCAGAGGGAGGTTAACAAAGCTTGAAAAGAGGAATACGTGACTGATAACGGGTACAGAGAATGCAAAATTGAGGGACCAGAAGGATATTTGGCATAACTCCCAAGATAAGAAAGAAACTGATAAAACCATCTCAGCGACTGTGCTGAAATCAGTTCCAGCTGGGTAAAAGGTAATTCCAGCAGTGGGAGATTGCAACCACTGAGTCAGGGACCACTGACCCAAGAAACCTGCTGACTCAAAAGAAGAGAAAGACTGAGCATGCAGATTAATTACATAAGGAATGAGGGAATAATTTAACCAATAGAAGATAGAATACCAGTTAATAAAGAAACTGTGTAACTTGTAGCCAACAAGCATTACTTTCTCTGTTTGCTAAAATTTATACATAGTGAAAAGATTTGATAGTGGTGGATTCTGTGGACTCAACACCTCTTTCTGCACAGAACCTACCAGCAGAAGACTGAGCTGAGTCCCCTGTCTCACCACCAAGAACCCCAAAGCGATGGAGAACACCACTCACTTCTCTCTCCCCACCCCTCTTTTTCCCCACTTCCTGTGCCTCATCTCCATCTCTTCCTCTGCTCTCTCTCCCTCCCCCACACCCTGCCAGGTCTTCTGCCTCTCCTCTTCCTTTTCTAGTTCTTTCTGACTCTCTGTCTCACATTTATTGTTAAAAAAACTCCATATGGTTGACTTTGGCATATGGTCTCATTTGCACCTTAATTTGAGCAGAGGCATCGCCTGCTTGTTGTATCTTAGGATTAGTGAAAAGAAAAATTCACTCTGTCATTTTTATGCCTAGAGGTTTGCAAATGATAATATTTAGCATCATATTCAGTTGCTTTATAAATGCTCATGGGCAAAATCCAAAATTGTACTCAATTATTTCTCGTTATGACTCTTAAGAAAGTGGAAAAGTTTAATGGATGTCAAGCATGAGAGTTGATATCCATTATTTCTCTGGAAGAGATGAGATGATATCCAAAAAGTAGAGCATAGGGTCCAAATGTTGATCAGAAACTAGATTCAGTCTTATTTTTTTAACCAACTGAAAAAGAGGTTAATGGGTCTATTTCTTCAAAGCTTAAATACATTTCTACTAACTACTTTTCTTCATAAGTTCATTTGCTGAATATACTTTGTAAAGTCAACTGATGAGTTTTGGACTGTGCCTGGATCTTGCAGTTCATCATCAGAAAGACGCAAATTAGAAAATCTCTGACTGCATTACTTTAATGCAAACTGGTGATGCAGTCTGGGTAGGAATTATTGTCTTCTGTCTCTGTTACATATATCATTCAATTAAGTCTTCACTATGTTTCTGTGGAACTTCTATGCTTTAAAAAATATGTATTTATTTCTAGACATAAGATTCTTCGCCTCATTTGTTTTCATATTCAATAAGGTACTAGTTTCTAATGTAGCATCCTATGACACTCCTGTGACAATTCAATTGAATTGAAAATACATATTAAAAGTGCTTCCACGTATTCATAATTCATTGCATTTTTTAAATGCATCTTGCTTTTTAGACCATTCACATTTCTTCAGGATGCATCAGAGCATCTGAGCTACACACCAGTTCATGGCAAGATGTCCTAAAGCATATCAAACTATCTGAATAAACACCAAAAAGCCAAGAGAGCTGTCCACAGACTAACTCATCCTTCCTGGCCAGAGGAGGTCCTTCAAACAGAGGTGATATAACATTTCTTATAACCATAACATTCTTCTGACGGTACAAGAAGCCTACACCATAAAAAGTTGTCTTCATTTCACTCATGGCCCATTTGCCTTCAAACTAAAATGAGTGAATGGTGGCCAACAACTACTTTTCCTTTAAGTTCAGGAATTTCAAGTACTGCAGTAGTGCAGCTAATGCTTTATTTTCTCATATTTTAGTATAATCTTTTATTTAAATGTAAGAATGTTTTTACTAAAAAAGCAAATATTTGTGAGAGATGGATTATTTATTTCTTTCCTAAAAACACTATGACAGGTATTTACTGAGCATTTACAACCTATTTTTGGTTCACTGAGTATCATATTTGTAAAACTCTGTACTAAAATTAATAACATCAATAGAAATTTTAGCATTAACTCAGATGGAAGTTGTTTTGTTGCTTTTGCAACTAGTAATTCAAGGTCACAAATCCAAATTTTCTTATTTTCATCTAAGTAAAAGAAACAGAAAACATGGACCACAGACAAAATAGTATCAAAGATAAATTGAAAACTTTTATTAAGTGTTCAGGGACTCAAATAGAGAAAGAAATTTATAGATGAAAATGAGACTGCTAAGACAATATGAAAGCTTATACTGATTACTTATTACATGCTTCATTACTTAATTAATCTACTACTTGCCTAAACATACTTTCAGAATGCATGGCACATCATAATAAAAGTGATCAGGGTCTGTTTTGCTCAGTAAAAAAAGTATGTGAAAGGAAGCCAGCTAAATCTTATTACAGCAAAGCTTGTCTCCTGCTGACATGAAAGGGAACTGCACAGCTAAAGCTCTTCAAGGGTTTTGAAGATGTACAGCATTGTAATAGTAGTCAAAGAGATCATGAATTTGGGAATGTGTCATCTGATGAGTCCCTCATATCTGAATGCCTTTGTTCCACCTCTCCGTGTTACACTTTAACCTACTCAAAGAGATCATGCCAGTGTCACACCACTCAAGCAGCAGCATCTTTAACCATGAGTCACTGACATCAATCACTCTTGCTTTTTTAGCACACCAGTAAAAAAAAAAAAACTGGCTTTGTTCCCTATAAGAGATTTTTCACGTTTATGTTAATGTGATAAAAGAAAATACAAAAGCAAACCAAAAATATTCAACATTTAAAAGAGTATAAAAAAACTTCTTGACATTCAATGACATTGAAAAAGACACCTGTAACATTCACATCCTTAAAACAGTCTTCTCGAATTTGGCCACACATAACTGACACAATGAATACTGCCGCTATTTAAACACAGTATGAACAAAATAATGGGATATAGTAAGAAAAAATTAATATTATTTATATTAAATTTCTCAGCCTATGAACAGGCGCATGACTGAATGTGTTCCCTTTTTTGTATGTTTGAAGATGGGGCATATGCAAGCATTTTGTGCTTTTAAATGACACAGATGTGCAATCTAATATAATAATTCTGAACTTGTAAATTGAATTAACTTGTTACAAAGCAAGAAAAAAATATTTAACTTTTTAATCTATACATTCAGACTGCATTTGGAGCCTTAGAGGCATAAAAAATCCCAAGAATCCTGAATTAATCCAGGGCAAGACTAGTTGTGCAAAATTTTCTAGATAGGTCAGCTGGTTAAAAAACTTAAATTTTATTTCTGTGGTTTCTAGTACTTGAATACTGTTTTATTTTTTCACTGAGTTTAAGGTAAATTTTGCTTCCCAACTTTAGGTTAGATACTGCCTTCAATGAGTGCTAACTGAATTAAACATTTGAGTTTCATCATCCTTCCTCATAATTCATCATCCTTCCTCATAATTCAACCATTTCAATCAACATCTATTTTTGTTAGGTTAAATTCATAAAAGAGTATTAAAATGATGACACAATTCACATTCTCATATTTTATAAGTTAAGCAGCAATGAATGACATAGAGCTATCAAGCTCTAAAATAAATAAACTTGGTACTTGTTCCTTATAGAGAAATACTTCTTTATTTTTGATACAGCCAAGTGGTAAAATAAGGTTATGTTATTGGACTGACTAATTGCAAATTATTTCCATCACAGAAAAATAATTTTCTATTTCTTCAAAGAGCAAATAAATAAATAAGCATTGATGGTTTTCATGGACAATGATTTTTTAAAGCACAGAATATTTTGTAAGTGGATTCAAACGCATAATTTTGAGACAAGTTCAAGCATTGCCACTCAGACTGAAGAAAATTTAACTGAAATTTAAAATAACATTTATGCATTCTTTGAGAAAAATCAAAATCAAAATCACTACATTTTGGTGAGGAGTGACATAAAGAGTGCATTAATTCTCTAATCTCTGTCAGCATAATTTTTAAAAGGTTAAGTCTGTAAACTGAGTAGAATATGTAAGTATAATTTAAATGTTACAGCTAGCTTACCCCCATTTTGCAGTTATACAGTTTGTGGTTTTTATTATAGCTTTCCTATTTAAAATGCTTTCCCATCAACCCGGTTTTTTTCTTTAGGTTTAGAAATTAAGTGAAAGAATAGATATGAAAAACCATTATGCCAGACAACATGGATAAGAAGATATAAGAGGCTCTGCTTTAATGGAGTCTCTTACTCTTCATCTAATTGAATTAAAAATACTTAAGACTATATGTATGCAGAACAAAGTATGTCATATAGTAAGAAAAATGAGACAATCAAAAAGTCAGTCAGGTGGATAATAAAAATAGAACATGACTGTTTGAGTACCATTTAACTGGCTTTATCTACTTTAGTAATTGATTGCCAGACACCATTCTTGACCACTTTTACCGGCTAATGGCATGACATATTTGGATAATCCAACCAATTCTTAGTTCTCCTTATGCTTCAGAACTGGGAGTAATACAGATGACTGAATAGCATTCTGATAGATACTGAAAAAG
>VZSU01000842.1:212711-238507 GCA_013398715.1 Nesospiza acunhae | reverse complement strand
GAAAGAGGGTTGCGGCCAATGGAATACCATTGGGGAAGGGCGAGGGGAAGAGCCACCTGTGGGACAGACCACCGGGGGAAGGGATGCATGGGGGAGAGACCCAGTAAAATTTTCCCATCACCAGTGCAAAGACAACCAAATAAACCATTTAGTGCAATACAACACCTCCACATTTTCTGTTAACTAAAATTAAAAGGAAATGCTTCGGACTATTTCTGCTGCTGATTATGAATTTGCCCACCACTCATGGTTTGCAGGCCTGTCAATTTGCTTTAGTTCCACGAACTCTGAGCGATTGACTTCTGTGGTACTGGAGACCAAACTGTTGATAGCCTTTAAAAGTATGCGACGTAGAATACCAAATGCTAACATGACTAGGAAAAGAACAACAAAAAACAACGAAATTTTCCTAATTATAGAGGTCCACCACCCCGAGAGTCCCCAGTCCTTGAACAATCCGCTGAACCAGTCTTCGGATTCCTGCTTGACTCGTCCGATCAGGCTTTTCACTTCTTGGAGAGCTGTGTGGACGTTGGGTGCTTTTGATGCTAGGTTCATGCAGCACAGTCCTGGCACTTGTGTCCATGCAGCAGCAGGAGGAAATCTGTGGCTGCACGATTTTGGAGTGTGGCCTGCCTGGTAATTTTCTCATCCTCTAGGAGGGAGCTGAGGGCCGTGGATGTCAAGTTTGCCTGTTTGACTACCCAGCACTCTAGGTGGCCCCATTCACCTAGAGTTTTGGCTGCTGCAACCCATGGAAGGAACAGGGATACAGCAACTCCTTTTGACTTGGCCCTGTGAAAGATTTCTGCATCACAATTTGGGTCCAAATTGTCTACGCTTCTCTTATGAATTTTGCTGACTGAATTGTTCTTTTGAGTCCGCTCGCCAATCATGGTTTGGTTGGATACCAACAGGGACAACCGCCCGATGGTACATGGCCCTCCTAAAAGCTGAGAAGGGATACCTGCCCATGCCTTAACTTGTGTAGAGAATAACTTACTAACAATTACTTACACAAATTAAGGGAGCTGGGGCTGTTTATCCTGGAAAAAAGGAGGCTCACAAGAGACCCTATTGCTGTCTGGCAAGGTGGGGATTGGCCTTTTCTCCCACAGAACTAATGACAGGATGAGAGGGCATAGACTCAAATTGCTCTGGGAGGCGAGGTACAGATTAGGAATCAGAAGAATTTCTTCATGGAACGGGTTGTTAAGCATTGGAATGGACTGCCCAGGGGGGAGGTGGTGGAGTCACCACCCTGGGAGTGTTAAAGAAATGATTGGACACAGCACATAGTACTTTGGTCTAGCTGACAAACTGCAGAACAGCCAAAGGTTGGATTTGATGATCTTGGCATCCCTTTCCAGCCTTAATGATTCTGTGATTCTGTACAACACTGAAATAAAAAATCAATATATCTACATAAAGAAGGAGCTAAAGAAATAAAAGTGAACTTTGATGGTATTCTAATACTTTCTAGAAACATAAGTTATTGAATAATAAATAACTTTAAAAATGAAAAACAAATATAAATAATTTCTATAAAATAAGAAGAGATCATGTCAAAATATGGATTATGAGATTCAGAACAGTTCATATGGATGGAAGAATCAAGTGAATCAAAGTAACTTCAGAAGGAAAAAAAGAGGGTTTTACCGGCAGCTGTATTGTTGAAACCTTCCCTGTCCCACTTTTGCTTTGGATGACTGGTTCTCCCTATGCCTTCCTCCTGCATTGTGTGGGAAGAAGTGTAGCTCCACACAGATGCAGCCCCACACATTCTGGAGGCTGAGACAACTGCACAAAGTCGTCTTGCCAAAGCAAACAGAGCCCAAGCATTGGATCCAGCACTCGTTAGCTCACAGGAATAGCTTTAGACTTGATTGCAGCTTAAATGGTTACACTGAAAATCAACAGCGTTGAAATTTTTCCAGTAAGTCAACACTAAACTTTCCCAGGAAATGAAATTTCTTGGAATACATCACAAAGTTCCTTCAAGTCTGAAAACACCAGCTAACATTTTATTTACCTGTAAATCACTGAATCAATAGGAAATTTTTTTGTAAATGGTTTTGAAGAGGACACTAAAGAAGACTGGATTATAGAAAATAATTCCACTGCTGCCTTGAAAGCTTGAAGGGACTGTGAGGGATGTTGTCAAGAACATAGTCTCAGTGTCTAAGTCAAACATCTTTACATCTCATCAAGGTATAAAATATACATCAGAAGTGTGTGTCAGACATTTTCAGTGGTGCCCAGTGACAGGACAATGAGTAATGACCATAAACTAAACCACAAAAAGTTCCCCCTAAACACAAGGAGGAACTTTACATTGAGGGGTGGCAAAGTACTACCAGGTAGCCCAGAGCGGTTGAGGACTCTCCATCTCCTGAGATATTCTAAACTTGCCAGGTGACCCGTTCCTGTGTCACCTGCTCAAAGTAAACCTGCCTTGGCAGATGCTTTGGACTAGATGGTTTGGACTAGATGACTTCCACATTAGGTACCCTCCAACACTAATGATTCTGTGATTTTGTGATCTCAAGCAACAGAGAGAGAGAGACTGAATGAACTACAGCTTAACTGTATATCAAAATTGAAAAAAATATTGTCTGTGGCATCAGAAACCATAGGCCTAATGTAAGCACTTTCAAAAGCAGTGATAAATTTTGCAGCTGAAATAAAAGCAAAAAGATTCAGAGAAAAAACTTGAGCCTCATCAATAATGACAGTAGAGTACCAATTAAAAGCCATCTATGTGTTCTGAAAACCAGATTGCACCTGGTCTGTTTGAATGCGATTAATGAAGCAGACTGCTACAAGCAGCAGAAACCAACAGGAACTTTGCAAGATTAAATGAGTACTAAAATTATCCAGGTTCTCCTTTTCTCATTTCAGAATTCTGGAAGAAATACTGTACTAAAAAACCCAAATTAGACTGTATTATTTCATTTCAATAGTTTCCTTTGATAAGGCAATTAATTTTTTAATTAATTAATTGGTCTCGCCTATCTAGATTTTGATCATTATTGTGATAAAATGTTCTTAGGAGTTGCTACTTAAATCTAAGAATATGTGTATCAGTGAAAGAATTTTAAAATTACTAAGAAGATGGCAAACATAATATTACGTTAGTGGTGAAAATTAAGGTTAGAGAAGAATTCCCACTCTGCTACCCAAAGGACTTTTATTGGGACTCATATTTTTCATTAACCTTGCCTGAAAAATCTGGATTTTTGAATAACATGTAGTTTAAAGAAAAGTGCAAGAAACATATTTAGGATTGACTGTCAGATGACTGGACTATCATAACTGGAGAATTATACAATTTAAAAAGATATTTTTCATCCTGAAAAAGACATTTGGCTTCTTTCTTCAAGAGACTTTCTAGTTTCTTTCATTGTTTTACAACAGTTTATATTTGTTTTTACAGTTACACTTATATTTTATTTACAGTTTTTATTTGTTCTGATGCAGTTTTACATTCCTGCATCAGAACAGAGAGAAAAACTGAAGAACTGCTTTACAATGTGTCTACAAATCCTATCTCCACTTCTGGCATATATCCCCCAGAGGTTATTTGCATTTTGTAGTATCTATATGCCAGAACTGTGCTGGGTTTTGTCCAGCAATGAAATGACTTGAGAGTTATGACTATCCACAAAACTACACAAACTACAGAGGTACCTAGATAGTTAACATGACAGGTATGTTTTCTTGGGGAGACCTGTCAATGACATTTTTCTCTTCATTTCACTGCTGTTGCTACACTAAACAAACTTGAACGAAACTCTTCAAAATGGATAGTATAAAAACATGACATCACAGTTCTATGCAAAATCTTCTGCCATTGTGTTGCCTTTTTCCCAGCCTGGAAATGAAACCCGAGATAATTTTAGTAAAGAGGTAATAATACAAGAGCAGATCTTTATTTGAAGGCCTTCAAGGGCAGCTGTGGAAAGTTGTCCACAAAAGCCCACCCCTACAAGGATAAGTAAATTTTTATAGGTTTTTAAGAAATTAGCATAATTGATAAAAAGCAATAATTAGGAGGACAAGTGGTGATGCAGTTCTCTCCCAGATCAAGCTCCTTCTCTGGAGCCCCTCCTCAGCACCAGCTGTACTTTGTCCATGAAATGTGTCTCAAAGAGATTTTGTGTGTTCTTGGCCTTGGTTCCCAGGAAGAACCAAGATAGCTCTGGGGCCTTGTACCCCCTTGGGCTTGGAGCTCTGGAATCTTTCTGCTTAGGGAAAGGATATGGAAAATTACTGGGAAAACTAGGCATTTATACAAAAGGCTACAGAGCTACAAATATATGTGTGAATGATACAGAGAACATATAAAAGGAAAAAAGGCAAAAAACAAACGGCATCAATTGCAGGATTAAATTACCTGGGAAAACCAAACACTTGGTCAATCATGATGCTTTTATTTTAATATGGCAATGAAATGTTCTTACTAAAATTGTTAGTTATGAGTAATGGCAAAGCTGGCTTATGATTAATTTTCATTACCATATTATTTAGCTGTATGCTGCAAAAAATTGTACCTAATTTTATATCTAAAATCAATATTCATCTCAACTAGAAAGGAACAGCAATAAACACCTGCAGCACTTGCTCAAGGACAAATGAGGCAAATCAAACTTATTTCTTTTAACATGATTCGGGCTGAATTTGTATCAGAAAGCAGCATCAATATATCTTACTAGCAAACACATCCTCTGAACAAGTACAGCAGAGCCTTCTTAAAAATCTAATACAATTTGGAGTTTTTACAGTTTTTGGTCATAATGGCTCACACTGTTATATAAAGACTTTCAGTAGCCAACAAAAGGTCATAATTTAAGATGAAAAATATATTTATGTATGCCTACATCATCTGAATCTATGTATTTCTATGTATATGAAGAAGTGTTATTACAATGTAATGGCTCAAATGAAGAAAGGAAAAGCTTCATTTTGGCAGTATGGGTTGAAAACTGAGTTGTTCAGTAAGGTCTCGTTTATTTTAGTTTAACAAGATTCTTAACACTGATTTCGGTGCTAAAAGCACCCCAAAAGACAATGCTGTATCTTCAAGGATCATATTGTTTGGTATGTATTATATTTTTCTATACCATGGAGATACAAAACCAAATTGAATCAGTAGTTTTCCACTGTTGTTATTGCACTATCAAACACTTTTAATGAGAAAGTTTATTGATAATTTCTTAAACTTTCATAAAATATTATTAACTGGAAAAAAAAAAAGTCCTGTAACCCTTGGTGAACTAACCCTTCCCAGACAAAAGGGTATTTGCAATACTGCTTTAGTATTATTATATTACACTTAGTAAGTAAATGTGAGATCTTGCTTTTCCTCATTTGTTACCATGCTGACTATGACAATTATCTTAAGGAGTTTCAGGTGAAGTTACAGTTCTAACTGGATTTGTTAAAACTGTATGTTAACCTGTAACATCCTTTGTACTTTATATATTTCTTCCTCTAAGGTTTCATTATCTCACTTTGCAAATGATTGACTCACAGCCACATACACAGAAAACAGTCCCTTTGTGTAGCAAGCAGTCAAATCTATCCGCATAGAGTATTATAAGCAAAAGAGTTAAACTACTAAACTGTAACTATGAAAATTATTTGAAAATTTGATTAAGAAGATTGTCTCACAGTACTGATACTCTCCTCATGTTAGAAGGAGGGTATGACTCAAGCTGACTTCAGTGGGAACTACCATCATTGAGTTCCATGTACAATTAGACAAATTAAATTTAAATGCGGCCTCAATTTTAATACTATAAATTTTAAAATACTTCAGAAAATATGTGTTACCCTTTCACAGAGAAAAATGCTAACTCATCTCTACAACAACTGCAGAGCCATCTGGAAGATTGTGTTTGTGCTGTAAGCATGCACATCTACTGCGCATCTACTGCCTGATCTTTCCTTATATAGAGCTGCAGCTGCTTCACAGCTGCTGAGACAGCAGCTTCATCAGCACACACAAGGTCCCTAGAGGTCTTCACCTGGTCTAATCTGTGTGGCATGTTCTATTTTAAAGCCTAGGGAGAATGCTGTGGGCACCAAACTCTATGTCACCCATAGAGTTTTTTCAGACTGTCTTGGCTTTTTCTTTCCATTACAGTGATCAGAATGGAAAACCTCCTGGGCCTTTCTGCTACACAGCTGTAAAGAAGCCTTTTGATTGCTGGGGCCATAATCTGCTGATAACAAGGCTTGTAATCTGCTAGCAATCCTCCTGAAATTGCACCATTTATTCTCCTCCCTGCATCAACATGAACTTTAAAATATGGGGTATCTTGAGTGCCTATGCCTCAATAACAAGTTTTTCAAATGTATTAAGTATGTGTTGCTAGTTCCAAAACAAAAAAGGAAAAAGAAAACAGAAGCAATTTATTGGCATACATACATATAGAGGATAGGTTTTAATGTACATGGTGGCTGCATTTCCTATATATTATATCACACCAGGAAACACATCTTCATCCTCAGTTTTTTCACTGCATGGGTCTTCTTTGCCCAAGGAGACCATCTGTTCTATACGGTACTCCCTATAACTGTGCTAATGGGTGGTTCAGGTCTGGGACAGGAAGCCAAGTGAATTAAGCTGCACTGGAAACCTTCCCAAATGCCAGGACACTCACTTGCAAGCCATCCTGTCCTAGTATTAACCATTTCATTTTCATTCAGTTAAACAAGGTGGATGCATGTACTGCATGTAATAATTTTCTTTTCCATTAATAAAGATAAAGAAACCGCTTGCAAAATAATTCTCATTCTTTACAAAAGAAATACTGCAGCAAGTAAAGTCTTTATGATGACTGATTTCTTTCCAATATGTGAAACTCTCATCCACCACCCAGCACCCTTTAGACTTCTCTTCCTCCTCAAAACCACATTTGTCATTCTTGCCTGGGATTCTTCATAGAGCTCAGTTGAAAATCCATACTGGAAATCTTCTGCTGAGAATAACCTATACATTTCCCATCTGTGGTCTCTGCAAGTGTCATTCCAATGTGACAGCAAAGTCTAAGTCTAGATGAAGTTCCTGTTTCTAAACTGGATAGTAAAAGGTCTATGCCCAAACTCTGCAATTTCTTATCATGTAAGGGGCTGTGAAGTCATTGCCTGTTCACTTCTCTTTCAAATAACCATCATGCTACC
Source organism: Nesospiza acunhae (assembly GCA_013398715.1). Classification (NCBI taxonomy): domain Eukaryota; kingdom Metazoa; phylum Chordata; class Aves; order Passeriformes; family Thraupidae; genus Nesospiza; species Nesospiza acunhae. The sequence continues at coordinate 231,319 of VZSU01000842.1, read as the reverse complement.
TTACACTAAGATACTCAATATCAATATTAGTGTTTGGATTTAAAACATCTCTGGAATAAAATTATTAAACTTTTAGTTAGACATGAAAATCATAATCAGCTCCTGAATTATTTTTTATTATTATGCATTACTTAGTGTTCTAACAAACTACAACATTATATTTTCCATCTGCTTTTCTGCATTGCATTACTGGGAGCACATAAAGTAACACCTTTATGTGACAGTTTGGGATCCATTGTTATGAAAGGTACTACTTAGAGACCTGCAGTATCAGGAAAATACTTTATTGCAATGTACTTTATCACAAGTATTTGATTAGTTCAAACTGATGTTTAGATCAGGCAGCGTAACTGCCTTTCTTTTTCCTATCTCAATTGGGATTTTAGAGTGTTGCCTATGGTGCTCTATCATTTAAGCTAAAGTAATGGAAGCATGTGTAATACACATGATAAATCAGATTGGACATGTTTTAGACAAAATTTGTTTTAAAACTGATATGGCAATGTTTTCTCTAATCTCCCTATTAATTGAAGGGAAAAAACCAGTTTATCTTAACTCCTGCTAGCTAATTCCAGTTTAGTTCATTGAGCAGTAATGTGAATGAGTAGATTGGCTCACAAAATGGAAAAGAAAAGAAGCCATCAGAAGAGATTAAAGAATAGGAATGTCTCATGGTATTGTTGCATATAGGTAAAACCATACAAAAGAAAGGCCTGCTGTAAATGATGTAAAATCATGGCTCAGGCCTGCTACTTTGGCTAAGAACAGCTAAGAGCTGGCCTGACAAGTACCTGTGAAAAAAGGAATTTGTACCTGTGGGAATCATTCTTTACCCATGAAAAAATAATGTAAACATCTTAAGGGAAAAATGTTTTTGGTGAGCATGTATTCTAGCAACTAGTACCCAATGAACTTGGTAGCAACAAGTTACTAACCAATTAGAATTAAACATTATACCTTTAGAAAACAGATAAATATGAGCTGTGAACAAGAAAGATGGGCTATTGCTGCATGAAGGAAAGATGTCTTGTTCATTTTAACTGCGACATGGTATCATCACTGACTTAAATTCAGACTGGAATAATGCTATAACAACAACAATTTAGACTTGCATATACAATAGAAAATTTCAAAGATTCCAAATGAACAAGTTTATCCCAATTTTTCCCTGAAAATCCAAGAATGGAAAATTAGTTAAATTACCAGGTCGATTTCCTGAATTAATACCATAAAATCTGACTTAAATTAAAAATAAAAAAAGGAAAAAATTACAGGCCTTCTAAACTTTTAATGTTTAGGTAAAATATCATTACAGAAAGGAGAATACTAAGCCCTACAACAGATTAAAAAAGACAATTAGTGGGTATAAAAACTAATTTTAATTATAAGTTGAACATGTATAGAAGAAAACATGAAGAAGATTGCATTTAGTTCATGAAATAAAATCATACATGTAGAGTAAAAATAACTGTAGAAGTCTATTGATAACATACTTTGAAGCTAAGTACATTAAAGACTGCACTATATTGAAATTAAATCATCACAAAAAAATTTAAAAACTTGAAACTTGAGTGCTGAAGTCCTAACTGTTATAAAAATCTTCTTGTATGATACTGAAGTATGATAATATACTAACAGGCAGGGAGTGTTGAGCACCATAAGCCAACAACATGAAGTAAAATATTTCAAGCACTTACTGGAGACCTTTCCAATTTTGCCAACATAACAAATCTGTGCAATCTCTTTGACCTGACAGACTGTTGATGAGTTATTACTAAAATAAACCAAACGAAACTTAACAAAAAACCCAACCCAAACTTAAACACCTACACAAAAGCAACACATAAATGTCAGGAAAGAACACAGCACAACTTCCCTAATCAAATAAATCTGCTTTCCTATTAAACTTGATAGTTACCGAAGACTGATTCTAGTTACATTAGAGAAAGTGAAGAGCCTATTCTTTCACAGAATCACAAAACTGAATAGGTTGGAAAAGACCTTTGAGATAATTGAATTCCACCCATGAACTAACACCACTTTATCAACTAGACCATGGCACTGGCTGCATCAAATCTTTTCTTAAATAGCTCCAGGGACAGCGACTCTACCACCTCCCCAAGCAACCCATTCCAATGCCCAATCACCCTTTCTTTGTGAAGAACAAACACACACACACAAAGCCCAGCTAATTTTGGATTGTCTTACACAATGAGACATCTTCCATATGCAGAAGGAAAGAGAATGAAAAATTCGGCCATTACAGATTATATGTTGCACAGACCTCTGAAAAGAGACTAAATTTCACAGTGATTCCTAGTGCTCCCAAATCTGAATAAATTCCCTATCAACAAAATCAAATATCAAAGGATATCATCAATTCAGCTTTTGAATCTGTGACTTGTCAGCTACAACTAACTTGTCATGAAATCCACAATAAAGATAATGAGAAATTATTTTGGGAAAAAACTGGAGGTATATCCAAAGGATAGGTATTCTCTCAAGACAGTATCAAATTAAACAAATCTCAGAGATGTGCCCAAGATTCAATTCACTGAGTTTGCAAAACCAAAAAGCAACTGTGTCAGATAAATTTATTAACAGCTGAACCACTTTCATGGTCTGCCTTTGAGCCAAGGAGAGTTATTGGGAAAGCCTTGTGCCCGCCTGAAAGAATATTTCCTTTACTGATCTTGGCATTGAGATGAGCTAAAGAGTTCATAATCCGTAGTGTCAAGTTTGAAATATTGCATGCCATTTTCATTGCAAAGACCTTAATTATGTTTCTTCTTGGAGGTAGGAATTAGTCTAAATCACTATCTTTTTTCCAATTTATTTTCTTTTATTCTGTAGCATGTAGATAAACCTGACATAATAACTCTTGTAGAGATTTGAAATAAGACATAAGGTACAAAAAAAGGCACATTTAATTGCAGGCATAGTGAACACAAAAAATTGAACCATCAGATTATACATGGGAACCAAAAAAGAAGCATTAAGTAAATCTCTGGATAAATAAAGGGCACCAAATAGAGTAGAAAATAACAGACAGTTTATGAAAGCAGTTGGAACACTAAAATAAATAAGGCAATAAACTTTTTCAGAGGACAAGCTAGCTTAGAGATAATTCTCTCTGGCTGTGAACCATTTACAAGAAAGTTAAAACTAGGCAAGGTGAAGTAAAAGGCAGAGCAAGATCAATTTCATTTCATTTCCACAGAGTGAAACATTTCAAATTGTCATAAACCACTTGTTGTTAATTGCCATTATTGATCACTTTAGTTGTGTGGCTGTGTTCCAGATAGTCTCTGCTACTCAGTTGGGATGTAACATGAGACATGTTTTGATTCGTGCATTCTTAAATTGAAATTGAGCCCCACATTTTCAACATCTATGTACCATACCTAGCCCACAGTTAAGGTCTTAGCCCAGCTGTTTATCTGCTTTCAACCCATCCTGAACAAATGTTGCCTTCTCTATTTAGAATAACCGACCAGTGAAAACAAATAAACCACATTTGGTTCTCCCTTTCTCGGGGACATTCTGAAACACCCTGAAGATTGATGCCTACAGCAAAACAAGCTGACAACTCAGTAATGACAATCATTTAAGAGTGGTTTTCTTCATGGAAAGTTGCTTTGATTTTTTTGAATGATTTCACTTATTGATATAGAGTGGTAGAACTGGAAGGCTGCAATACATTTGTTCTACTTGATTTCTAGAAGCAAAATAGACTTGGAGATGTCAGAAGTGCTGCACATTTTCATGGTCTTTCTGAATACATTAACACAAAGCTAAGGCAAAGCCTGAGTTTCAAGATCTTTAAAAAATCATTCTCACAAAAAAGAACTTACTGAATTGAAATTTAGATATGCATTCAAAGCTTAAACCTCCAACAAACATGCAGTATAAGAAAATAGAAAATACAGGGTTCTTATGATTGAAGCAAAACTCACATCAAGTGAACCATTTTACAGAACATGCTTGTACAAACAGAGCACATTGCACTGCCAGTTATGAAGGCATTTAAATACATGCTGAGATACTTGGGCAGAAATCCTGTCTTGGATTGCCAACAAAAAACAGGGCAAAGCCTATAAAAAGAGGGACTGACACATGAGTAAAGGACCTGTTCATAGCTGAGGTACACATCCAATGTTAGCCTACTGTGGTTACAAAGAAAATGTATTACCTTTAGATCAGATTCTGCAAAACAAGAAAATGTCTCTTGAACACTCAATACAACACAAATACACAATACAATACAACACAAATAACTGAATATGTTTTCCTACATAAAAGTTAAAAATGAGCATAATTTTTGGTGATAATATTGAAGCTACATAAAAACAGGGAAAAAAAATCATATATCTCACTAAAAATACTGAGAATTAGGCTACTCTCTAATTTTGGCATTCCAGAGTATCTAAGGAGGAAAATACACATTTGGGTTGAGGACTTAAAACCATTTTTAGCAGTGAAAAAAATATTTTCTTTTCAAATATTTGTGTAAAAATTGTTTCCTATTCCTCCAAACTACAAGAAAACATGCAACTGCCACATAAATCTAAGTGTGTAAGACATTTTTATTTTGGGGTGGGTTGACTTCATAGCAAAGTCAGGTATGTTTTGATATAACTTTCTAGAGTAGTTAAAAACATTATAACCCTAACAACATCTCTCTTAAAATTTCTCACCAAGTCATGTGACTGTTGCAAACTAATAGGTGAAGAAAGATTACAGATTAACACTGATGTGCTGGTGTACAAGGACAGCTTCTCGTTTTTGTCTCTACTGAATGGCAAACAGCTCACTGAGCTGAGTCAGCAGTAAGTTTAAATTGGATATTTTGTACAAAATTCATCAAAATTTCTTTTGCCCTGAATAGCTGTACAGACTTAAGAGCCCAGTGTCTCATCTCCAGCCAAATCTGTAACATAGAAAAAGTGGGGAATTTCAGCTCATGGTTCCAGAAATAACCAGAAATGCAAGGCTCCAGACGTAATGGAAGGATATCTCTTCAATAAAGTTAGGATTTCATGCAGAGGACTTCACCAGGGCTAGATTAACCTACCCATACTTTGTTAAATTATCCTACCACCATGCATGGAAAGAATACTGTTGAATAAAGGGTATTAGTCTTCATCAGCTTTACCTCAGCATCCAAAAACCCTGAAAATCAAGTGTGGGCTTTAAACTTTAAATGCAAATGTATAAATGTTGCTTACAGATGTATGAGTCCCAACTTACATAAATAATTCTAATCAAGTAATACATGAAGCATTTCTTTCTCACCTTTCCGTCTTTAACATCAAAGACAATGTGAGCATGTGTTCAGATTGCCTTCATCGGGAATCAGAACATACAGACGTACATTATTTGTTATTTAATAACTTAACCTCAGGCTGGCATTTTCTCTTCTGCTTTCACTGTGTCACACATAAAGCTGTGTATGCAAGCTGTACTGGCATACAGCTAATCCGGTGTCTTTAAACCTGCATGTTATTTTAGTTCAGAAATATACTCCATAGACTGAATGACGGCAGTTGTGTTCTCAACACCTTCACTTTTTTTGATGTCTAATGCACAAATAATTAATTTAATTTTTGATAATAATAAGAAGAAAATGTCACTGTTATATTTGCTTTTCCAGAGTAGAGGGAAATGTTGCCATACAACCAGTATAAATGAGCACATATATTTAGGACTGTGAAATAGCTGCAGAGATAAGGGAACTCATTGCAACACCACTATGAGGACACCATTTACATGCAAGGGAAAATGCAGTTTTCAAGTTAGTCAGTGTCAAACTAGTTTTTAAATTTAGTCATCTGAATCCAGTGTTCCTCTAGTCTATGAGGATGTAAGAAATGTATCTTTTACTGGTAGCAGTGAATTTCAGAGCTTGTTTTGCAAGATTTGGGGTTTTTCTTACACATAAAAACAACCATGTCTCCCATTTTAAGAAGAAAAGGAATTTTCATTCATGCATCATGTGTAAGAATTTTTTTTAAAAGTTTCTATTTTTAATGAGGACATATCAATTACCAGACATAGAGATGTAATCCATGTACTGAACTGAGTTCTAGCTTTTCAAAGAATAAGAAATATATTTTTTTTTTCCCTAGTTTCCTGCTGTATTACAAGTTCTCTTAAGAGATGATCCTTAATAGGGAAGAACAAGGTTAAATTTCTCATTAAACATTAATTCAAGATTTAGGTCCTGAATAAAATAATTTTTGTATTCTCTAGCAAATTTGTGCATTGCCCCTGGGGTATCACAGCCCATTTAAACTAGAACTAGCACTAATAGCTTTAGGTGTATATCTGCATATCTATATTATTACATTAAGGTCAAATTACAGTATATTAAGTGTTGTTAGTAATTAACTGTGGTCCTAATCCAGCTCCTCTGAAGTAGATGCAAGTCTTTGCTGATTTAAACAGGAAGTAGAGTGAAATAGAAAGCTTAGGATAAATGTACAAAAATACAAAAAAATAAAAATCATTGTGCTTGAATAGATATAGGGATAGATTTTCAGTGTAGTTACTTTGTAGATACTGTGTGAGTTTTCCTAAAATATACTATTATTCAAACACAAAAGGGTCTACTTTTTATTTTCAAATTAAGAACCAGAATTATCATGCCACAACTATCAAAGGTACTTTAAGTCCCTATTTCAGTTGATAGCTGTTTACTCAGCTTCAGCTGCAAAACACAACAAAAAACTACTCCTCATACACCTCCTTATTTAAACTGCCTTGTTCTCCGGGGACTGTTCAATTTATGTGACTCATGTGGTGTATTGCAAAGCCTCTATGTTCACATTGAGTTTAAAATATAAAGATGGGAATTAAGTGGAAAAATAATGCATGTATGCATCTGTTTCCTGTCTACAGACATAATTAGTGACATTTATGTATACTTTTTTCAATCAGGATGATCTTAAATGCCATGAAGTTGTGCTATGTCCCCCATATATGAACCTACAGGAATCAACATAATTTTAGTTTTATAAATACCTGCAAGTATGTACATACCATAAACCGACTCCAATAAGTAAGAATAAGGAGAAAACGTTAATGATGGGCTGAAGAAATTAAAATCCTATATTGAAAAGGCACAGGAAACACCTTGTATGCACATAAAAATAAATCATTTACAATAGATTTATATATGGAAAAAAATGTTGCCCATCTTCCCAAATATCTGTTCTTCCCTTTTATTCCTCAAACCCTGTAGAACAGATACAGTATCTCTTCAGACAGGAGTGAGAGACTTGTAATTCTTATGAGGTAGCATAAGACTTACTATTTAACATACATAACTTCAAGATAATGATTTCTTACCTATTACAATTTAAACAGGTCACAGTAAATTTCGTACATTTGCACAAATATCACCCATTGCCATTTTAGCAGTCATACATTCCAACCTCTAGCAAACTGTCTCATAGGAATTTCATTATATTCACTCATCCTGTGGGCATACTAAATGCAGTAGGTGCATTGTAAATATACTAATCACTGTCTCAACAAATCATAAATTATAGCAGACAGTGTGAACGCAGTCAGGTGCTAGTTCTGTCCTTGTATCGGCAATTCCTACCTTTTTTTTTTTGACACTGAAGATGCTGGTGAGCCAAGACAATGCCTGAATCCATCATCCAGGCACTTTGCAAAATTCCCGTTCTGGTTCACTCAATTGTTGTTTCACAACTACACTTGTTGCCCATTCTCTTTTTACATGTCTGGGAACACCATACCATAGAAGCACAGAAAGTGGGGGATAATATCAGGCAGCCTTACAGGCATTCCAGAAAAAGAACAGGGAGCACACTTAGCCTGCTTTTTGAAGTTCCAAATCAAGAGCATCTCAGGTCTTCAATGACTTGGAAGGAATTCAACCTCTGTAACACTTATGAGAGGGTGCATTGTATTTTCATTACTAACCACATTGAGAAATTGTGCATTTCAGCGCTTACATTTTTACAGAACTGCAAAGATTCAGGTTCTTAATATAGAAAGTATTCAAGCTCAATTACTAATTTAAGTGTGTTTAGCTTAAACACAGTTCATTTTGAGGTTGTTCTGAGAGGTTTGATAAAGATAGAGATAGATAGAGATATTCTCTATAGAGAATATCAGCTTTCTAGCCTCAAAGCCTTTTCCGGAAGACCCTAATGTTGTGGAGTTTTTGGTTTAGATTGATTTTGGGGGTTGGTTTTGGTTTCTTTTTTTGATACAAGGCAGTTTAAGGGAAAATTTTAAAAAATAAATAGACAAAAAGAAAAACAGAAAAGAAATAGATGTCATATTTTAGTCCATACTCTGTTTTTAAGTGTTTGTGGCTTGTGAGCACCTTTGGTTGTGTGTTGTGAGAATTAAGAACTTATTGTAGTGTACTGTATACATTTAAGGGCTTGTTAGCCAACATCTTGTGAGTCTAAAGCAGTGGGCTGGCTGATGGGGTTATGGAGACTGTACACTAAAAGACTAACACATGTCTGGTGTCTTTGTTCAGCCTGAGAAGAATCCATAACAAACATCACATCCTCTACCAGTGAGTTGTGACAAATACTAATAAATGAGATAGCCTTACTTATTTCCTTAAAGGGAACCAAATTTATATCTCAGACTAGCATTCTCTAATCACTTTATTACAAGTAATTTCAGGGTCATCAGATTAAAAGATTTCATATGGAAGCTCTTCCCGTTTGGCATTATATCTTTGTATACCATAAAGAAAGAGTATAGAGGTATTTATGTGTCTACAAATGGAAAAACATAAATACAGACTACAAGAAATACTGTACCATTTTGTAGCTCAGATTGTGTGCAATGCCAGATACACAGAGAGAGAGAGATGACCAAATGTTAGATTCTACAGACCAGTGGCAGTGAGGTGCAGGTCTGAGTCCAAGCCCTTTTCTTGGTTCTTCCTAAGGGACCAAGACAGAACAAGCTGTTACAGCATCTCAGTTAGATGTGATGAGTGGGGTGTGGATTTAAAGACTATTAGGGAGAAAAAATAAACTAGTTTTCACCACATACAGAGATTCTAAATCTTAAAATTAAATAAAAAGCAACAAAAGGGAAAAAAAAAAAAAAACCTAACCAAACAAAACAATAAAACTCCTTCCTTCCCATTCTTACAGGCATTAAACATAACTCTTCACCCTGTTTTCTTTCAATAAAACTCTTAAATTAGGAATGGCAAAAATTAGTTCAGCTTGCTTTTTCTTCAAATGAACAAACATAATAAACAAGAGTAACTGGCCTGCACTGAGTTGAAACTTATTTGATTCTTTAAATAGACCTTCATTATACTCATATTGAGCAAAGTAAAATTAAGCTCACGTTAATACAGAAGGCTAAAATTTAATAATTATATGTTATGGAACAAATCTTTCTTTTTATCTGCTATAAAATTATCTACAGCCATATTTTTTGTTAGTGACTTCTCTCTGCAATAACTCCTTGACTAAAACTCATTTGGAACAATGACTTTGTAATTCAACGGGTTTTTGTCTGGATAGAAGTCCACATGAGAGGTCTGTTTTCTGACTGAATCACAGTAGCTCTGAGAATTGCAATCCCAGTGTGACTACTTCAATTGAGAATGAGAAGATAATTTATGAGAAAACATTGAATTACTTTTCTATATTCATTGTGTTTAAAAACAACCCAAATAAAACAAAACCAAAAATCCAAAACAAAAAGAAAACCCATAATAAGTTAATGTGCATAGCACATTCTAATTTTAGAGCATGTGTCTGGGACATACACTGTGTCTTATTTTGTTTCTTTAGCTTTTCCTAAAGAAAACAACTTACTAAAGTCTACAGCTTCAGAATACCTTGGGAAAAAATTCAGTTGGATGCAAACAGTCAATAATTTATTAAGGTATTTCAGCCCTATACTGTGAATCCTTCAAATCCAAAGCAGTGCAGAGAAAAATAAACAAACAAACAAAAAACAACTTCAAGATTATTGGAAAAATTAATATTTTTCTACCCATCAACTGTCTGCACAGAGACTATATTTTTTTTTAACATATATTCTTTATCCCTGCATTGTATGTTGCTCTAAAAATACAGTTCAAGTTCACACTGAACTTCATGAATCACCCATATCTGTATAGCCCATTAAAACTACAGTTGAAATGTTGCTACAAAACATCCTTTGCTAACAAACAGCTAAGACATTGAATTAATCTAATAAGGAAAAAGCAGGTGAACACCAGTAGATGGGATCCATGAAAGAGGGAGGAATTAATGTACTTTTGTGATGGGAGCATACCTCTGCCCCATCAGAGGCATACCTACAGCCAAGACCTAATAGGTGAGACCTCCCATGTCTGGAAGGGCCAATGCCAGCCAGCTCCAAGATGGGCCTGCCACTGGCCAAGGCTGAACTCATCAGTAACAGTGGCGCTGGGAAAACATATTTAAGAAAGGGAAGGAAGTTACTGGGCAGAAAAACCTGCAGCCAAAGAGTGGAGTAAGAACATTTGGGAGAAGCACCTCTGCAGACACCACGGTCAGGGGGGAATGAGGGGGAGGAGGTGCTCCAGGTGCTGGAGCCCTGTGAAGCTTGTAATGAAGACTCTGGTGGGACTGGCTGCGCTCCTGCAGCCCACAGAGGTCCACAGTGGAGCAGAGATCCTACAGACCCTGGAGAAGCCCACACTGGCACAGATGGATGCCCAAAGGCAGCTGTGATCCTGTGAGCAGCCAGTGTTAGAGCAGGCTCCTGGCAGGAGCTGCAGCCCAATGGAAAAAGGAGCCCATGCTGAAGCAGCTTTGCTGGCAAGACTTCTCCATGGGATCCCATGCAGAAACAGTCTCTTCTTGAGGGACTGCACCCCATGGAAGAGACAAATGCTGGAGCAGTTTGGGAGGAACTGCAGCTCATGGGAAGGACTGGAGAAGTAAAGAGAGGACTGTCTCCTGTGGGCGGGACCCCTTGCTGGAACTGTTGATTGATTAATTTTTGATATTCTTGTCTTCTCCATTGCCAGGAAAGAAAAAACAAAACAGACACATTCTTTCTGTTTTTTCCTGTATTGTTGAATTTTCTCAGAATTGTTTTGTCAGGTGTTTGCATGATAGTGCTACCTACACATTATATTTTCAACTTCATTAGCTACTAACCAAACTCATATAAAATACATTTTCTACCTCAGGACAATACTCATGAAAAATTAAAAGCATTGGCTTGAGATAACACAGGCTAAACTATTCTTCATAATTAGAGTTAAAATTGGCTTATGCAGTGTAAAGTAATGCAATAGAATATTTTCACCAAGAAGTTATTTGATCATGCAATCACAGGGAAAAAAAAATCTTATTTTAAATTTTTAAGAGTACATGTGTAAACAATTTGGAGATATTTCCATATGATTTTTTAATAATTCTTTTCATACTAAATAAAGTGAGGTCTTTATACAGTCAAAGGTAGACAATCTCCTGAAAACAACACAGGAAAGAATAAACTACTGTTATGAATATAGGGTGGTTAGAATTCTGAGTCAAGCACCTCATAAATGACTGCAGTAGCAATGGTGATCCCTCCATAGTAGCACCAGCTTTGACATTGACATAGACTTAGAATGGCACAAAAAGCATTAAATTACAGTGTTCCTTATGTAATTTTGGCACCAGTGACTGAAAAATTTAGCCACTGCCAGCCTTAGGATAGAGGAGATGAGTATGACCCTATCTGTTTCCATAGAGAACAAGTCTTTTTCCTCTGAAGGAAAATGTTTGGTTTAGGTCATTGTGTAATATACAAAAAAACCTACAGTAATTGAATATAGTATGCAATTCTTGTAAAATACAGTTTAATTTGAAAATGTGTTACTTAAAAAAAAAAAGTGATATTCCTTTGTTGGCAAATGTGTTGGTTCCTGGAGCTTGGTACAAAATCACCTGGTAAGGTTTTCTGAAAGGAATTTAAAGCATTTAAAGCAGATATAACTTTGAAAGCAGTTTTACTCAGCTGAGATATTTCAGTCAGATCAAGTCATCAGTACTGAAAAATGAGACTGGCATGAGGGTGCTTTGGTAAACATTATCATATGTATGATATGATGATGGTCATTAATGGTCAGTAATTTCCTTGAGCTAAGTTACAGGACAATGATTCCACATTATTTAATATCCATACTTGTATAAAAGAACTGGATACCTATTGTACATCTATTAATATTCTGCGAGAATAGAGAAAAGAACATGGATAAAATGGATAAAAGAACACTTGCATAAAGGCTTGAAAATATATTACCATTATTAGTATTTCATGGGGAGATATCAGGTTTGTGCTTTTAAGGAATGGAACCCAAGGGGGAGTTTTATTTACCCTTCTTAGTGTACTTTTCACTATGTTTATTTACATTTGTATGTACTGCTTTATTATTATGATAATCAAAGTATAGTGTAAAAACTTATGAGTAAATGTAATAATTACAGATCTAATCAAGCACCAGTGGTCAAGTAGAGAGAAAAAAATGTAAAGTTAACTTTGATAAGGATGAGCAGTGGTGATGCCAAAAGGCGTCATTGGTTTGAATGTCCTATGAATAGGTTCCTAGATATTTGGATGGAAAAGCCTTTCTGGAAATATATTCTGAAAAGGTAGTTAGCCAATGACTGATTAATTCTGCAGGGTAGTGGCTGGAGAGCAGTGCTGCAGAAAGGGACCTGAGGGTCCTGGTCAATCACAAGTTGAACCTGAGCCAGCAGGTTCCAGCGCTCGAGGTGCGGCTGTCCCAGTGCAGAGCAGAGCAGGACAATCCCCTCCCTTGCCCAGCTGGTGATGCTGTGCCTGATGCACCCCAGGACAGGGTTGGCCCTCCTGGCTGCCAGGGCACTGCTGGCTCAGGTTCAACTTGTGATTGACCAGGACCCCCAGGTCCCTTTCTGAAGTACTGCTCTCCAACCTCCCTTTCCCTAGTCTATACATGTGTCCCGTTGGTTACCTCATTCTGGATTCAGGATGAATCCTTGTTGAACTGTCCCACTCATGGCTTTCCCTTGTTGAATTGCTAAATATTCCAGTTAGCCACAGTCTAAATAAAATTAATAAGAGCAATATGTTCCAAAAAATAAGAGAAAGGAAGTGCTCATTCCCTGTATTAGGGGATAAAGATAAACTAGAGCCTGAATGGGATCAAATCTCTGTTGTCAAGTTTATTTCTGCCCTTTAATCAGGATTATCTGGTTTTATGTATTTTAGCCATTTACATGACCTATTGTTCTTTGGGACTTGAGCATCTCATAGTAATAAATAAACATGCACAAAAGTGATATAAACGTGGCAGTACTAGTAATTGCGTTTCACAATTTGAAAATTGTGGTTTATGTAATTTCCTACAGAATCTATGCAGGCGGAAAGGAGAGCTGACCTTTAAATGCCACATAACAGGCTGATCAGTAGGTCACCCATCCTCCATATATTGCTAGAGACACGCCTTTAAGTGAATAAATATTTAAAAGCTAGTCTAAAGTGTCAATGACCTGTAGTCACTATCAATCTGATCCCATGCTTCTCATGTACTTGAAAAGGCCTTAACACAGTCACAGTCCCCTGAAAAAACCCAAGTCTTGAGACCTTTCATTGCAGCTGGCATACAGGTTAGACACATCTCTATACTTCCACCAAGCATACACAGAGCAAGCCTCCAAGCATGGAACAATGGCATGTGTGTTTCACCCACAGCCAATTTAATTGCATTACCTTCCTTTAAACATGTTTCCTTCTAATGAGAAGTAAAGAAAATTCCATCAAGAATGAAAATATCCAAAACATTTCATTAGATCTGAAAGGGCTTCTAACCTCCATCAAGCATGTCAGAGACATTTTCCATTTATCTTTTATATAAAATGACTTGCAGATAATTGCACTCTCTCCAACTAATATAAAAGTATTTTCACTAGAACTACCAATACTGACAAGGGCATCATTCTGAAAAATTATTTTTGACAGCAATTCAACATCACTTTGAGAAAGCAAATTTAAAATAATCCAAAGGCACTGGTAGAAAGACAGTTAGAAACACTTAATATGAAGCAGTCTTACATTCAACCATGAAGTATATACACAGGAAAGGTAATCATGGAACAGAACCACTTTTATTGTTTAAAGCTAGTAACAATTTCTTCAGTGAAAGAAAAGCCAGATCAAAACCAGAGTCTTCAGCAGCAAATTATTTGTACTGTGCAAAAACAAGTCCTATAAATCAGAAGCCCATACAGAACCAAAAAGAAAACAACACTTCACGCACTTTTGAGAAAGAGATGATAAAACTTTCTGATCATGAACCGATAGATTCAAATACACAAATTCACCCTACTTGAGGGTACCTCCAGTAGGACCCTGGGATACAAGAGATTACTTGAGAAACACTTTTAAAACCTCAGTCTTGGCTTCATTATTCAGAAGATAGATAGTATGTCATGGTTGAATGTCAGTAAATTTCAACACTGGCCAAAAATGTTTAACAAATATTTAACAAATTCGTCCTGTAGTTTCTTTCAAGAGCAATGAAGCTGTGCCTACTTTGAAGTCTTCGCCAGGTACTGGGAAACAGTGAAAAAGCTAGGAAGATAATTTCCACAGACCTATTCTACCCCTATCATCCTACTACAAATTCTCAGTTTATTAACCCTCATTCTCAAGTTTTTTAGGGTCCCTGTCACCCTACTGAGGTGTCTCTGCTTTATAATCCTTACTCGCAACTCCATACAAGAGCATGGAAATGGTGTATTTTTTTTTCTGGTATCTCTGAGAAGGAGCAGCATCACATAGAAGGAATTAAAAAAAAAAAGGGTTCATGTGGACTGGGAGAGAAATACTTGGCAAACATTCCTCGTTCTTTAAAAACAGGACCAGTTCTGGATTTCACAAAAAACTGAATTACAGCTTTTATTAGATATTTAATAAACCACTAGGTTAGGAATATTCTTGCAAGAAGACTAAATTTTAAAATATCTATTAGTCCATTTAAGTTCTAGTGAAATCCAGCTAAGGTCAATAGAAATACTCTTTCCATTCCAGTAGCCTTTGGCTTGGATTCACAGCATTTTTCTAATTTCTGAACTATATACTACTGTTTGGTTAAAATATAAAACTAAATAAATCTTAGTGAAAGGTGGTATATTTTTCCTCTTTTTATAACAAGATTCTTTCTCAATTTTGGTTTCACTGTTAACACATAAAAAGCCTGATTCATGTAAAAATAATCAATAGTTTTACTGTCAGCTTAGAAAAAGCCACAAAGTACAACTACTTAACATGTAATTGCCTGTTTTCAGACTAACAATTCATGTACAGAGATACAATGCATACACAAATTAAATGGTGAAGTAAAATATAGTATAATACTAGAAAGATATTTTTTTCAATTCAACTAAATAATCACGTAATACTTTTAAAATATTTTCCCTGTTTCACCTGAAGACTCCCTGACTGGTTTTAAGTCAAGATACTTTGACATTGTGTATGAGCAGCTACCTCATTAAAGTGCAGTGGGAACAAAAGTGTTCATATTTCACTCTTCTCAATTGATCCCTTCACTCTTCTCAATTGATCCCTTGACTGGCTTCCATTCCATTTATTTCAAATCTAACACTGACATTTTACAGGTAAACTTCTTTTTGAATCCCATGCACACAATTATTTAGTGTTCTTATTACACATGATGCTTTCCACTCTGGCTAGATTAAATATGTTTTAGGGATTTTTGGTTGGTTTGTCAGTTGGTTTGCAAGAATTTGTTGAGTCGGATCTGTGGCAAGGCAACTACAATTGTGCAGCTCTTAAAATAGTGCAATTATTATAGTTTTTTTTTATAAAATCACCATCTGACATGTTTCTAAGATGCAAGCCTATTCCTCGGTTTCTCTTGTAATTTGAAAGAGTGGAAAGAGACAATACTTTGCTAACATTTTCCTGAAAATAGGAAAAAATTACAGAAGTTAACATCTGTCTAAGAATTTAGGAGATTTTCTTGATTAATGTGACCTTCCATTCTTGTTGTATGCATTTTCCTCTTTATTCCACTCCAGAATCAATAATATTTTGTTGCATTTTATCTGTCCTCAAAGTGTGTGATGTCTTTCAGGGTGAGAATATGAAGGTATAACAAGGACTATAATACATTTCACTGTGCCTTCATTTTATACTGCACAGAAATTTCTTATAGGCATATTCCTGTCTTATTAGAAGAAATACTAGATTCCCTTAACTGCAGCAACTACTACGACTTAATTTTATGAGGCAGATATTTCCGTGGAGGAAAAAAATCTGTGAGGCTCTTAGGAGCAGCAATATAATATCTTGTACATCCATAACAGATCTGGGTTTCAGCAGAGCTAAATTTAAGCCCTTCAAGGCTCTTCTTGGAAGAATCCCATGGGAACAGGCCCTGCAGGGAAGAGAGATCCAAGAAAGTTGGTTGATATTCAAGAATCACTTCCTCCATACTCAAGAATGATGTGTCCCAATGAGCTCAATACAAGAGAGACAAGTGGAACTCCTGTAACAGGTCCAGTGTAGGGTGACAAAGACATTTAAGAGATTGCAACATCTCTGGTATAAGGAAAGGTTGAGGTAGCTGGGCCTGTTCAGCCCTGAGGAGAGACAACAGAGAGAGGATCTTATAAATTACTATAAGAATCTGAAGGGACAGGGTCAAGAGGATGAAGCCAGCCCCTTCTTGGTACAGCCAAGCAATAGCATGAGAATCAACAGGCAGAAACTGATGAGGAGGAGATTCCACTGGAATAAGAAAAAGATCTTCGTTACTGTGCAGGTACCTGTGTGCTCAGAAGCAGATTGTCCTGAGAGATTGTGGAGTCTCTCTCACTGGAGATATTCAAGAGCCATCCGGACACAGTCCTGCGCCATGTGCTCTAGGATGACCCTGCTTGAGCAGGGAGGTTGGATCAGATGACCCAGACCAGCCTTACCCAGCCTTACCCAGTCTCATTAGAACTTTTTCTGGATGTGAGTTTTTGCACACACATGAGAAAATACTTCTTTAACATAGTTTGCATTCTGGATATAGTTGTACATTATGGTTATTCACTTAGAAAATACAAAAATCAAAACTAAACTAAATTATCCCACAACAGAAAAAATTGCTCATTTTTTCACAAGAAACAAACAACACCCCAAAAACATTATTACAGCTTCCAGACTTTTTGGAAGTTTGGATTTTTTGCCCATCTCAGTATTAATACTGGGTACGACAAAACACTATGATATTTACTTTTTGAGTTGATGGGAATGGCCACTATTTATCTTCAACAAGAAAATCAATGTTAACTTTTTCATAGTAAAAGGAAATCAGATAGAAAAGAACATAGAGGAGAAGAGAATTCTCCCTTCAGCCAGTTCAGAGTAGAACCATCTACCAGTCTGTTACTGTGACAGAAGAAATACAAATCACTTTTCAGTCTCTGCTTGGATTTTATGTCAAGTACTAAATTTGCACCTGGCATACACTTGAATAGAAGGCAAAAAGAATAATGCCTTGCCTTTAGTTTTAATTTTTTTTACTCTCTTGTCCATAAAACTGGACCAGTTAACTATTTTGTAATATCACCTGAGGGACAATAAACTAATCTGAATTTCCAACAGAAATCTTCTTTATTTCTGCTCGAAATTGGAAGTGTCCTTAGACTTGGGTTTTAAATATTCTATCAGAATGAAGATTAAATGAATGCCCATTCCTTGCATTATCCTTCATTGCACAGTAATGGTATCAAACTGGTATTTACTACAGCACCGTATGCTGCATATTTCTTTCCTAAGAAGGGTTCTTTTCTGTTATCATGGAAAATCTTGTAGACTTACCCTTTTTAACCAAACATTTCATTCAGGTTCAGTATCAATAACATTGTACATGGTTTTGTCTTGTGACATTGAAGTGTCATTCACTATGAAGGGATGTGCTGCTTTTCATAATTTTCACCCTTGTAACTAGTGAAACATTTTTAGAAAGTATTTGCTGACTTGAAGGATCAGTGATGTTTAAAGGAGCACAGATTAAAAATGGGCTGCATTTCAACCCTTTGTAAAACATCATAACATCCTTTCTGTTCTTCCTAAATACTCACATGAAAAGTCCAACCATTTTGAGAAATATAACCTCCACTATTTCTACTTTATCTTTTGCAGACCTATTTTTGAATAATAAGAATTGGGGTTTTCCCTATATAGTGTTCTTACTGACTTTAAATTTGATTTTTGGGAAAAAAAGCCCTGTAGTATATTTTCTACTTCTTCCAACAAGCAAAAAACTAAAAAGCCAAAACAAACAACAAACAAACAAACCCATCAAAACCCAAAACAAGCAAAAAATACTTCTCTTTTAAAATAACTGTTTAATTTTATTATTGATATTTTGCAGAGAGCAGTTTTGCAGTTTTATCACAGTTTTTACCATTTAAAAAAATCATATATGCTGAATGACAAAAATTTGCATAAGTATTTTAAAAAAAATTACTTTTCTCTTTCATTCAAAAATATTTGTAACTTTGAGAATCCCCATTGCATGTTGCTCGTAAATCAGTATCACTTATAAGTTACCTGGGCATTGT
>VZSU01000842.1:168996-209913 GCA_013398715.1 Nesospiza acunhae | reverse complement strand
TTTCCCTGGAGGCCCAAAAATTATCTTGTTTCCCTAGTTACTTCTCAACTACAAAGTTCCAATTGAACTTCTTCAAAGGCCCGAGTGGTTTCTTCAGTTTTCCTTTGATCAGTGACCGGAGCTATGATATTTGTTACTTTCTTTGTTATCTTCTCTCCCTTTTGATTTACCTGAGTATCTTATTTATTACTTTTTCTGTCTCTTGTCCTTGCCTCTTATACTGATGAGCTATCAGCTGTGTACCGATAAATCCCATATCCTTATGTTATCTTCAACAGACTAAGTTAGTCATCTTCTTGGAGTCAGACTTGCACTATAAATATCACTACAAGATTATGTATTACAAAGTTTTTCTGACCAAAAAAAAAAAAAAAAAAGGTAGTGATTTACACATCAGTAAAGTGTAAATCTGTAGGAATCAATTAAGTTTCACTTATGAGAGTATAACAGAATACTTCTGCTTTACACCAAACATGCAAATGAAAGGTGCAGTCTGCTGCTTTGTCAAACCTTGCTTTACTGGTATGATAAATCATTGTCAGTGCCAAGACAGGTGTAATGAAAGATGAAAAAAGTCTGTTATTTCTATTGTGCAGCAGTGTGAGAAGGCAGAATGTTATCTTGCTCTTAGTCTAGATTCTCGAACAAATTAAGTATACACGAGTTTTAAGTTACTCAATAGTTTTTGATCCTTCAGGTGATTATCAGTCATCTTTAAGGGTGGGTAGATAATTAAAAAAAAATTGAATTGAAAAATTGAAAATTGAAAAACTGCTAAGTAATTACATATTGAAGAGAGATACAAATCACTGTCCTCTTACTGAGGAAAGGTAGGAAAACCACAACTGTTTAATACTTTTAGTACCCAGCTAACAAATTAACCTGAGGCTAACAGCCTGTCATAAAATACCTGGCTTATCTCCCCAGAAGACTCAGCTTGTATCTTTTCCCTTGTGAGAACATCAAAAGATGTACGGGGGATTTTGAAGTTGATAGAGCACAGGATAGAGTCGAAATTAAGCCACTTTATACCAAAAGAAGTTCCACTGGCTTTGGAGATCACAGAATTCATCTTCAGTTAACAATCATACTGAGAAAAGGCCAAACAAAAGCAAACAAACAAACTACAATGACAAAAAACCCACAGAAGAAAAACAAAACAAAACAAAAACCACAAAAACCAGCACAAAAACAAAACAACAAAAAAAATCCCAACCAAAAACCCTCAACAAACCAACCCACAAAGAAAAATAAAAAATACAACTCCCCCAAAATGCTTTTTCCTTTATACATTTATCTCGAGGGTTTGTTTGTTTTAGCTTGGGAGGAAGGATGGAATTTGTTTGTAAGTGGTTAAATCACTCAGCGTAAGTTATTGAGTAGCTTATCAACCACAAATTAATAAAGGACAACATAAGATCCATTTCCATCAAGTTCATTATTACTCATCCTCCAACATTCTGAGACCAATTCAACCATGTAACCCATCTGTGTACATCTACAAAGGCCTTTTTCTGTTGTAGCATTATTGCCTCCTTGCCTTCAGCTACAAAAAGGGTAGAGGAAAATAAAATGACTTCTCACCATTACAAACACAGTTGTTTCTTCTCTTTTTTTGTACTGAGATCTAAACAAGGTGACACAAAAAATTCACTTATGTAGCTGGCACAATATAAAATGCATTGTCTGGAATGTCTAAGCACTGAAGAAATCAAACTTTAATTTTCCTTTTATCACCTGGAAAAAGAAAAAAAAGGGCTTGCTGTCATGAAGCATAAAATTCATTATCTGATATGATCTAGGTTTTAAAAACTCAACAACACATTTCACAGTACAGCACTTGGTTTATTCAGGAAAATCAGGATTAGAATATGTAATATTTGTTTGAGTGCATGCCCTGTCTCTTTTGGTTACAATGATGAAATGAGATCTAGATCTCTTCAGCAAATTTCCTTTTCCTGTTTAAACTGCCAATCTATAATGAAATGTACAAGGCTTGAGCACAAAGTAAATTTGTTGTAAAGAAACAAATCAGTGTATTTTCTCTATATACACCAAGTTGAGACACTCTAGGGTAAAATATGAATCCCACACACAGAATTATTCAGGAAAACAAAGACATTTGAAATAATACAATTTATTACAGTTCTGCAGTTACATGTCCTGAAGCTATATTATACCAAATTGTGTTTTTAAAAAGTGCTGGCTTAAGCAGCATTTGAAGAGATTTTGATGATCATGTTTTGTAAGATCTTGAGGTGCCTAATAAGGCATCCTCTTCTAGCTAGAGAATTCTTTGCTATGGTGTCTATATTTTGGGAATAAGACTTTGAAGCATTTTGCCGTGTTTTATGAAGTACACATATACTGTAATATAATTCAGTACAGAAATAAAAAGAAATTGTGAATTATTAAGCTGAAATTTATTAGGTGATAGATGTTAAGTGATTTCAGCTGTTGTGGCACTGAGTCTAACAGACCTACAGGAAATCCAAATCACCTCACAAGTTGCTTTGTTCTACATGGATTTATAGCACACAATTATAGCAATGCAATTTGTAATTTTGTGACACTTCTCTCACCATGTTAGCTCCTCTCTCAAGAGGCCTAGACACGATCCACATTATGTCCTACATATTATATCTACCTAGCTGGCCTTTTCCAGACAAGCCCTTACTACTCATAGTGCCAATTCACCTGAAGGAGCAGCCACATCAGGACACACCACAAGCCAGTGGTATCTGCTCTATTTATTGACACAAACGTACCCATATTATGCTATCCTATAATTAATCAGAGAAGCTGTATGTACAGACAGGTGAAAGTGCGCAATAGAAGAAAAATAATGTTGCTTAGCAATTTGAAGCATTAAAGAGAAAAAATTGACCAGGCAATATAGAAAAGTTTCAGTTAAAGCTGCAGGTTACAGTAAAGCTTAGAATGGAAGGCAAAAATCATCCTCACACAGCTAGCAATTTGTAAGTTATACCTTTCATTATATCAAATGACCAGTTTCTGAAAATATTTACATTTAATTAGCAAAAAAAAAAAAAAAAAAAAAAAAAAAAAAAAAAAAAAAAAAATAACCCCATGACAGAAATGGCAACGTCTTAAATCTGCTATATTTCTAAGTTGAAGAAGTCCCAGATTTTGCAAGAAAACATTCTTCACTGACATTCAATTTCAAAGGAGTTCCATATGCACATTGCTTTTTGTCCAATCTCAGTCCCTTGGAACCTCTTTGGAACCCAAAATTGTTCCATGAACATTAAAGAATGGGACCTGTTTGCCACTATAATAATTCATGGGGTAGTACAGCAACTTCTGCTTTTCATCTTTCCAAGGGGTCTCTCCCAGGAAAAAAAAAAAAAGCATCATCTTCTATTTCCTGTATTTTTCTAAGTGAAACAGACTTACATGAAGTTGGACTGATCTTGTCAGTTACCTGTATGCAGGCTTAGGACTGCCTGCTGCACTGTGTTATTTTGATGGATGTTGTAACACAGTCAGAAAACAAAACAATTACCAGGTAGTACCAAAGAAATCCATTAAAGTTCACAGAGAGGGACAGAAGCAGCATAACTGAAGCTAAAATTGTAAAGCAACTGCAAGCCTGAACACGATGTCTTGGGCACACCACTCCCAGAGCAGACTGAGAAGACCTCCTTAAAAACACAGCAAGGACATATTGAAAATCAGATCCTGCAGCAGCAAGGGGAGATTAGCAGCTCAGGCCCAGCTGTATGTGGGTGCTGTAGGGGGCAAGGGAGGATGTCTGTACATGAGAAAGAGAACAGCTGCATAGTGACCTGAAACAGAGCATTTTGGCAAATGTCAAGGTGAAGTTTCAGCACGGTAGCACATGACTGGGTTCAGCAAGGAGGAAAAGATATGTGGCACATGGAAGAGCACATACAAGGCACCCTGTCAAGTGGTGGGTGGTATGTTATGTTCAAATGAGTCCAGTAAGCAGCAGACCATGCTCTGTAAAGAAGACTCAGTTCTGATGTTTCTACCACTTTTGTGAGAGAACCTTGCTTAATTTCCAGACAGAACTTACTGTTTCACACACTTTGACAAAAGCATATAATTGACATAACTTACACAGGATAAAT
This sequence comes from Nesospiza acunhae, assembly GCA_013398715.1. Lineage (NCBI taxonomy): Eukaryota > Metazoa > Chordata > Aves > Passeriformes > Thraupidae > Nesospiza > Nesospiza acunhae. The sequence continues at coordinate 205,798 of VZSU01000842.1, read as the reverse complement.
CTGGAGAGAAGGAGACTTTTCTCTCATTTTATATATCTTTCTCCAAACACCTATTAAAACTAAGAAAGATACCTCCTTCTGTCTAATTATTTAATATTTTGTTGATTAAAATATATGAGACTGAATTACCATATGTGCAGATGTGCAGATAGAAATGTTCCAGCTGATCAAATTGAATGGTTAGAATGGTCTTTGGAGATCTGGGTTAGTTTGAAATAAACCCTAAATATTTATTATTTTTATTTAGAAAATAAAAACCTATGAGAAAAATTCCCTTGTTATTGAGAGCCTACTGTATCTAAAGCGTGTTGTTATACTCCCGGTGCCAATGTCTTCATTGAATGTTCTGTTTTGTGACCCTTCCCATCCTTAACTGGTATTACAGAAAGTAAATTACATTTTTTATATATATATATAAATATATATATTTCACTTTCTATTTTACAGTCATCTTCTCCAGTGGTTTTTAAGTTCTTTTGCATAATACGTGCTATAATTCATATCCATACCACTTAAAAATCACAAATCCAGCTATCTGCAGTCTGTTTTTCAAAGCACTACAAAATTTTTTAAACATATGTGTCAGCATTTCTGTATTTAGAAAACTGATAAATACACTAGATTCAAAGTAAAATTAAAAAACAAAACAAAACAAAACAAAACAAAACAAAAAAGCAAGAAAACCCAAAGGCGCACATGCATATACACATTCAAGTTCTAGAAATTATCTGCAGGATTCATTCAAGTAGTTTCTGCTCTTAATTCCTCTTTGTGTCAGCTATTAAATAAAAGGTAAAAAGTTATCTGTTATTAATTACAGTACAAGTGTATATTAAAAAAATACTCGCAATGTATTGTAAATGCATTATAAATCTTTAAGTTCAGATATTTAAACTGCCTTTAAATATTAATTTAATATAAACAAACCAGATTTTCTCACTTGTAAAAATATGAAAACCTTGCAGTAAGTTGGCAGAACCCATTGAATTTACCTCACTGTGCAGCTATCAAAACCACAAGAAATTAGTCAGCCAAAGGAAGTCTAAATGTTTTATGCAGAGACAAAATTCTGTGAGGAGTATGCATGACCTCTTGCACCTTCAGTGCAGATAGCTCAGGGAGCAGCAAGTTGAGCTCTGGGTGGGAGCCCCAGGCAAGAAGTTGAGAAGTGCTGACCCTTGGCAGAACAAAGGCCCTGGGGACCCTTGACCCAGCCAGGGCACTGGACACTGAGAGACAGCAGGAGCTGAAGACCCAAAGAATTTTCTACCCTTGGACTGTGAGGGTAAAAAAGTCCAGGGGATCCTTTGTTCTGGGTCCTTCCTCAGAGGCACCAGATCAAGCTGTTATTTTGCTATTTTGTTATTTATTTATTGGACCAAGATTAAATCATCTGAAGGATCTGGATGTCTGAGACTCTGCTCTTGGACACCTGGGGCCAAACCAGTGAGGAGACCTGGTGTGACTCTGAGTGTGGGCTGTGTAGCTGTGATGGGACCTCTGTCCCAACTCAGCTGGTGTGAATGTGTCTGCCAGAATGGTTCCTGGATGGTCAGACAGGAGAATTTCCCTAACACTTACTAAAGTGCAAGGGAAAAATCCTACAGCCAGCATTTTATGGTCACAAATTCTTTTTAACCCAGGAAAAGCTACCTCCTTGGTGTCACACTCAATTATTTAAGTAGTCACCAATAAAAGCTCAAGGATATTCCACGATTTTTGTGTAACAGTAAGAGGGCAAACTTTGCTTGAGATTTCCAGAAAAAAAAAACCCAAATACTCCACACATAAAAACAAAGAAAATCCAGTAATAACCCAAAGGGGGTACTGATTATTATTTAATCAAAATTGAAAGAACAGTGTTTTACTTAATATAAAAGCGTTTATTTCAAGGCCAGTAAAATTCAGCTAGCAATTCTGTCTCAAGTGTGGATACCTTTCTGGCTACACAGAGACAATTATGTCAAAGAGAGAGCAGAGACCATTCTGCTGTAATCATGTTAGTTCCCCAAAGCAGTGTGATTTTCACAGACTGCATGGACTGAATACCAAGTGAGCCCTGATGCTCTAGATACCACCAGTGTGGAACCAGAAATAGATTAGACTAACAAAGGAAAACCTTCTGGCATTCAGTACAAAATTTATTTTGCCTATGTGGCCACATATGGCTCTGTCACTGAATAAGAAAGGGAAGTCAATTCAATAATAATGATAAAATTACTGTCATGCATTCTACTGATTAGGTAGGAATAATATATCCATTTTAAAGTTCTGGTATTTCCTGACCAAGTTACTTCTCTTTGTACTCTAGGACCAGTGAAATAAGGGGCATAAAAATGTGAACAAACATTGCTAGGCATACTAACAATTCTGAACAGAACATGCATTACATTGCCTACAATATGCATGCCTTACTAGGAGAAATATAAGCATACTAAAAGTGAGTGATTCACTTGTTTTGTGTCCAGTAGGAAGAAATATGTCCTTTACAATACTTGCAAGAGGTAAATCCCAGAGCTGTAAAATTGTACTGCCAAACATCACTTTGGGTGAAATTCCTGCTTGGAAGAAACAGTTATAAATAATTTCAGTAGATTTTAAAACTCCTTCCCAATCCTTGTTAATGATAAGGAAACAAAAGCATTATCATTAGGTCATGGGGGGATATTTTAGATTGCCACTTAATATGTGGCAATGAAAAGTTTGGAAATAAATGTATCATTTTGGAAGAATATATATTTCAAGTACTTCTTGGTTATGGATATGATTTTTGGGTGGCAGAGGTAAAATAAAATGTTAGGAACAAATTATTTCAGTTAAAATTACTCTAAAGTCATTACAGTGATATGAGTGCATGAGATGTTGAAATGGTAATGCCAACAATTTAAAGGCTTGCAGTGGTGACCTGAGGCTGCTCCAGGACTAAACATTTTGATAATTTGCATCCTCTGAATTTTAAAGATGTAATAACTTTGAAATATATCAACAAGATAAGGGTAAAACATAATGTCATGGAATTTTTTACCAGTTGGATCATGTTTGAGCAAATTCCTCTGTTTTGCAAGGCAGGATTTTTCCCTTACTATTACTGAGATATGGCAGCTATTCATGCTGATAAACACATTATGCAAGATGAGTCTCCTCCAGAAATGATTGCTAATTTTCGGAAGAGTTCCCCAACTCTCAAGTCTAAGTACTTCCTAAAATATAAAATATTGTGAAACGTCTCTTTTCCTGTTTCACAGATATTTTTAAAAGTGTTCACTAAAAACTGGAGAAGTCAGAAGTGGGAGGAGGGCACAAGAACAGATTAGTGAGGTAAATCCCTGTTAGACTTTGAACTGCCACTGAATAGTCCTCACCTGGTCCAAAATAGTCCTTTTGAAACTTTTCACTTGAGAAAACATCTTGCTCAGTCAGAACTAGAGGTTTCCACCAATCAGTATCCTGTTAAGTTTTGCTGAATGATGCATCTTCATTCCTTGGAAATAATTTCATTACATTAAGCATCAATTGAACAACATTTTCATCCAGACTAACAGCCAAACTAGTTTTAGTCAAAATTGCAGAAGCTCTACTTCCTGCTGCTCTCTCTCGTTTGCAAACTAGCATGAAAGATGAATTAATATTCCCTAAAAAACTTGCTTCATTTCTTGAGCCTTTGTATTATGTGTTCTTCAATATGGGTGACAACCTGCATGAAGCACAATGTAGCATAGAAGACACCAAGTAAACAAGATGCTTTAGATGCCCTTGAGAACACACGTGTCTTGTAGACTCTTCAGTGAGGCCTTGCCTTCCATGATGCTCTCCAGTTTTCATGCTCACAATTTTTCCAAACACAGATGGTAGGAAACAGGGGCAGGATGTGAATGCTTTTCAGCTCTTTTCCCAACATGCCGCGACAAAGTCAAACTCGGCAACTGGAGAGTACTCCCCAGTCTGAATCTCGATACAGACACAGTCTGAGACTGCAACACAGAAAGCTGCTAATGACTTCTAAAAAACCATCATGTTGCCTTCTTCTACAAACTTATCTGAAAAATATGTGTCATTTTTCATGTGGTAACGGTAAGGTTAGTGAGGTATTCATTATATATTTATAGGAAAGAAGAGTAATCACCAAACACCGTACCTAAACCTGTAATTATTTTTTTTTGTTCTTGTGTTGATAATAATTTACTAAGGGCTTGGATGAAGCAAATATACTCCTTATTATTTTGCTGAGGTCTCCAAATTGTATAAATATCATGTGTATACAGAGCACAATTTCTCTAACTACTTTTCTTTCATTCAGTATCAGACAATGGGCCAAGAGGGAATGTACATAGACAGTGCCGAAGCACAACTGTGCATTCTTCTTGCAAGTAGTATAATCATCTTTCATTAACAAATGACATGGCTACTCCTTGTCTAACCTTATAACAGCCATTTGTTCCATATAGTTTATTGCAGATGAGTGATTAAACAGCAAAAAAGCATGATTTTTTAATATCTATGTTGGAGAATTTTTGTTGGTGGTCTGAAATTTCTTCACTATCTCAAAGTTCTTCAAATGCAATCTTTTTGAAGGATTAGCCACAGTTATTTTAAACAGCAGCTGTGGTATTTAGCTGCATTTGGTTTACTGAGTCAGATGGTACTGGTTCTCTTTCCTAATTCATCAAGGCGCTTAGATTTTTCACTTCAATGACCAGACTCATTTGCTTAAAGTAGTCAAGTTGTTAACTGCTAAATATCCAGCTTTTGATCCAATATAAAATATATGAATATGTATTTTTTATATATATTATACTGACATGAAAAGAAGAAAGGTCCCAAAAAGGTGACCCTGTTCCTGGAGGAGGGTAACCACATGGAAAAGGCTGAGGTACTCATTGCGTTCTTTAGCCCACTTTTCAAAGCCACATATTCCTCACATCCCTCAGGACACTACACCAGAACATTGAGGTCTGGTATAGTGTAAAAAAAAGATTGAGCAAGCTAGCTACCCTTTTGAGGTTCCTTTCTACCTAGATAATTCTGTGATTAGAAATTTCTGCCAATATAATACACAGGGCTTTAAAGTATACATCCGAACTGTGAGAGGAAATCCATAAGAGTTGTGGTAACTGTATGTACATCTTCTGTTTTAAATGACCACTGTATAAATTGTAGTATTTATTATGAATTAGAAGAGTATCCTTAGTGAAAGAGCTGAGCTTTCATTAATGTTGGTCTGACATTTGCAAAATTGATTTGTTTTGACATTTAGAGCACTTCTGTTGTAGTGTGGGCTCATGTCTGACATTAAGCAAACTAAATTACGGCGGTTTTGCTTAAAAGCTTCCCATAAAACACTTATATTACAATGCAGGTGACATCTGTTCTAGCAGAGGCAGTCATGTTTTACAAGAACATAGCAGGTATACTGACTTATGTGGAAACAAAATCCTCACGTGAAGAATATTCAAAGCATTAAATGTTGGCCACTGAAAATAATTGAATATTCACACAACTTGAAGATTTAGTCATAAAACTTGGAATCCAATTAAAAGTTTGAGGTAATACATCAGAAACTTTATCTGAAATTTTATCTTATGAGAAAAAAAAAGTTTTTATTTAAGAAGAAATAAGAATAACCTGAGAGGGCATGGAATAGACTAGTCCAGATATTGGAACTCTTATTTTAACAGTATGCAGGTCTTTCACTCACATTGGTTCATATTTGTAATACATAAACAGATCAAGTTAAAAAGAGATGGCTAATTTCCTTCTGAGTGAATCACATCTAAATACTTATTGTTTATTAATTTTTTTCTGATGGTTTATATTAATTCAATTGTTATTTTGGATTCAGTTTTCTATTACATAACCTCAGTCTATAACAAATCATGGGGTTCTTCTGGGAGTTGTATTTAAAAGGTACACAACACAGGATCTAAAATGGTAGCCCTCAGTGTTCCATGCTTTTTTTTTAACAGATTAAAACTCCATAAAATGTTCAAGTAATCTTTATCATTAATCATACATGAAAATTCAAACAAAAAAGAATTAACATGCCTTCTTTTTTTAGTTACTTTTTCTTCTTTCATTGTAAAGCTGGATGGTGGCAGAGAAGCACAATTGCTCCTAAGAGTAACCATATGGGAATTCCCCACCCCTGGAGGGGGGACCACGGTGGTACTGGGTACCACGGCAGGGAACTCTCTCTTATCTATATGATGCAGCACATTCCATCCTACCTTTCAGTCAGCTCAGGAGTGACAACAAAGCCCAATGGAGCCTTTTACCTCCTTTGCTTTTGGTATTCCTTCCCACATTATGGTACTTGGCTTGTTTGTCAGTTACCTGGGATTTACAGATGGTCTCCCAGTATTCTGCTAGACAGATCCAAAATTGTTTAATTTCCAAGGTCTGTTGAAATCAAACCAATGTGGCAAATATAGATAGTGCACATACAGATGTGAAATGTCTTCACTTCTTCCTTTCCTAAAGTTTTGGCTCAACAATTTCAATCGCACAGAGCTCCATGAGGAATTGTGCCAAGCTGGAAATGTACTTTGGTCTATTTCTTTCTTTTCCAAGCTAAACATTGCAGTGAGCGCCTGTGTGCATGTTATTCTTTCACATAATGATCTTTTCCATGTCTTATAACTTATCTCTGTTACAAAGTGCACTCATTTTATATCTCAAAATGGGTTTTGACATTAACATGGTATTCAAGGTGAAATCCTGTCATCAGCTCCATGACATTTACTTTCACAGCTGCTTTCCAAAATGTTGTCTTCAGTATTTCTTGTCTGCTCCTTTAGTGAACTGTCTGCTTTGACATACAGCTCTTTTGCAGAATTACTGCAATGAAATTTAAGTAACAACTTAAATATAAATATAATTAACTGAAATTATTTTTTCTGGAGCAAACTGCACACTACTGTCAATCATATACACTACCACCACCAGCTTGTTCTCTTTCCTGGATCAACTTTTCCCTTAATCTTTTCCAAACTTAGTGAAATCAGTGTACTTTTTTGAAAGTTATGACTTCTTCCCCCTTAGTCTATTCTCTTTTTGTTTGCAATCCCATAAATGGATATCTAATATTAAGGTTGTGAGAACACAAATGTCATGTGTTTTATTATGATGGGTATTTCTGGAACCTACATTATATATAGCCTTACCTTTAATATTCTTGGTAAATGAAACAGAAACATCCTAACAGTATATCCTCATCTAGCAGCCTCACCTTATTTTTATGTCAGTACATTTGCAGTAGTGTACTTGTATTTTAAAAGTGTATGCACAAAAAGATAAAATTAAAATATGAAAGACAAATTGAAGCTAAGCCCACAATTAAATTATTTTTCCCATTACATTTACTTAAATAAAATAATGGTTTAATCTCTAAAATATACATGAAAAAATTACATTTTAAGCACTGTTAAACTTGAAAATCAAGCAAGATCAATCAGATTACTATTAGATCACAGAGTAACAGTTTTCATATCTGGTAGACTATTAAGATTTGATGATGATGATTATTATTATTTATTTTAGGGATGGAATAAAAGAGTTCAAGGGCTGAAATATATGAATTTGCATTTTAATGCGTTTCTGCAGATTGATATGTCAAGCCAAGGACATGGTATGTTTACTCAGGCAGAGTGAACCAACATTTATTTATGAAATTTCAGTTTTAGAGGGAAAGGACTTCTATCAAAGATGTTTTATATACTGCTCTTTTTTGATATTTTTCACTACTAGTGACATGACAATAGCTGAAGTTCAGGAACAGTTGAAAACTCAAAGCAACATTATGAAATATCATTCAACAACTCTATTAAATTTACAATTAACTGTGTCAAGAGTAGCTTAATAAATGACTTGCTTTTTGTTCTTTTTAACCTGCAGTTTTCATCTTACACTAAAGGAGACATAAGAAATCAGTAGTCTCAGCATCATTTCCAACAGTTTTAAATCATTGTCCTCAAGAAGACAATTATTGTAGTAATTAATATGTGCCTTTACTGATCTGAAAGAGTAATACCACTTATATATTCTAATCATGCTAAGAAATCCATAAACATTTAAAATGTTCCAGATGATGCACTATTGGTTTCCTTGCCATTTTCACTGCCAGTGACTAATGAACATCTAAAAGCAAAGCAATAATTTGAAAATCCACAGGTAATTACTGGAAAGTAAATTGAAATATTATTCTATGACTTTTACACCACTCACTATATGATTGCCATTGCTATTCAACACCTGTAGTTGCTTTTTCAAAGAATCAATGAGTATGCAGTCTATCAAAATGAGAAAATTTTGGTACCCTGATACCGTATATAAATGTCTATCAGTAGTCTAGAAATTACATATAATTTTGTCTAGTGAAGTAGTACATTTACATTTTCTTAAAAGTTTTGTTAAGAATGAAATGTTTATGTCTCTAGATCTTAAAAAACCCAAAAAACCCACAATACCCCCTCAAAACAAAACAACAACACCAACAAAAAAACAACAAAACAACCAAACAAACAAGGACAAAGGATCTTTTAAGTACTTGCCTCTCCCTAAATTCAAACATTTCTAGGAAGTGTCTCAAATCTGGTGGTGCAAATGCTCTGAAGTGAACTTCCTATCAGCAGATTTTGTAGCAAACAGTTCCCAGAAAGGAACATCAGTGGTGCTTCCAGTAAACAAACAAAAAAGCTGAGTTTAGCCTTTGCTTATACTTACCATCACGTTGCTAGTAATTTCTGTTCTCTTTCTCCCACCACAGATTTTAAATATGACTATTACTTAGTTCAAGAGAAACTGAAAATCAACTGACAGTGTGGATACCCATGATAAAATTCCACTTGAAAGTATCTTTCTATTGAAAAGCAGAAGTTTGAAAAGATTAATTTACCAAAATCAGAATGTGGGGAAATTTCAATTAGCTTTGACACAAATAAAAGTTTGTTATTATTCCATATCATATAATCATCATAATAACATATTATATTTTCATTTCTTCATTTTCCCATTACCCTTGCCAAAATCTATACTTGGTTGTAATGGATTAACTTCCAAACATCTAGAGCTGCTAATTTTTCAACTAAAACACCTCTGTAACCAGATGCCATACTAAATACTGTTTTAGGGAGATCACCACAAGTTAGTAATCTCCGAATGCACAGAGCAGAGGCACACATGGATCAACACAGAATCCATACATTTATCCTGCTTGAGTTCCTGGACTTCTTTTCAATTTGTTTAGATAAAAGGAAGGTAAATTGAAGTATCTCCAGCTAAAGAATCTTATAAGAAAACAAGCCCCCAAATCACTACCCATGCTACTAGTCACAATATTGTCTTTGGAAAATGCTAATAGGTCTCTCAGCTGTCGACATGCACAAGGGCAGGATTTATACTAAGTTATGTCTTATCAAATCATAGCTTATTCACAAAATGACAGCTTGGTATCTAAAAAATCATACAGTCAATAGAGCCAATTTAATATCAAAAAGAAGTTCCAAAATTGTTATATAAATTACTCTAGACACACACTAATAAAATGCAGGAAAAGAAGACTGGCAAGCTCACATTCTCATCATATGAGCAGGTCATCCACTAAATATTTGTATAGATAAAGCAAGAATTTATAGTGTTATAAAAGCTGAATGCAAATGATGATAAAATTCAGAAGGATTAGTACTCTTTCTTTACATAGTTTCAAAAATATATATTTTTTCTTAATGGTTCTTCTAAATGCATAAGCAGCAACATCTTATGTGCCATGGGAGAAGTTCACTATGAAAAAAAAGAAAAAGAAGATAAGAGGAGACGTGAGAAATCAGCAACCAGATATACTTCACTATAATCTATTTTGCTCTGTATTATGATACCTAGAGTCAGGACTGCAAATCCCAATAGAAGAAAAAATATTTTAAAAAACATAATTAAAACCCACTCTGGAACAAAATTTTATTCTATTCCATTGGGTTTATTTCTTAATAGAAACAAAGGGAATGTTTTTTTATTTACAACAAAAGTTGTAATAAAACCACAACTCTTGATTCCTATGTACTTTCTTTTGACAGTTGTGTGAACCACTAAAACTGTGGTTCACTCAAAAGCTTTCAAGAAATGCTGCTGATTATGATTACTGGGATTTAAACAAACACCAGATGTATAAATGAAGTCACATGGAATAAAAAAGTAGACAGAAAAAGATCTTCTGGGTTGTCCAACTGAAAAGCAGTGGCAGCAGCTATTTCCAAGAAGACAGTACAAAATATAACAAGAACTTCAATAAAGTAGTCAGCACTTTTCTGACAGCTAGAGGGTTTGGGTTTATTGTCAGCTTTGTAGGACATACAGTTCTAATAGAATTCAAGTATGGCTTCTCACAACCAACACCTTATTTTTTTATTGATGGGCTTCAACAACTTAAAACCAGAAGCAAATAAACAAAACCTGCAAAATCAAACAAAAGCAAGTAGACAAAAAAAAAAAAATCACAAAAACCCCTATCACCCTGCACATTACACTGCTATTACATTTCTAAGAACAAGCCAAAATTATTCTTCTACATTTTGACTCCATAGGATAATTTCTGCTTCTTTCTTGGCATGAGAATGGAAACCAAAATAATCTTATCAACTCCATATGACCAAAGTTCTCCTACTCTGATGTTGAACTTCAGTCAGCAAAATCAAGACAATGAAATCCAATTACCATATTAATTTCATGCTTGTTTTCTTGCTTGAAAATGTGTGCTAAGATGGCAACTAAAGAGTATCTCATACTGAATTTTATCATAAAGACTTTTTTTTTTCTAGAGGGTATCTTAAGACAACAGACAGGTTATTTTTTACTTGATGGACATGTATGGAGAGGAAAGTATTTTTTTTTTCCGTAGAGAAAGAAAGTAGAATAAATCAATATTACAATAGGTGAAACTATTATAATGATTTATAAAATGTTGATACTTTGTACAATTCCAAATAAGAACTGACAGTTAAATGCATTACTGAAAAGGAGAATATGCTGTTATGTACATAATGTGCTGGGGGAGAAAACTGACCTATATTTAAAATGTGCACATTCAGTTTCTAGGAATTTGAAAAACCAAGTGAAGTAAAAAGTTTTCACATTACTATGTACATGCAGAATCAAAACCTTTGGAATAAACTGATCTGATCTAAGCCTATAAGTTTTTCATCCTACTCTAAAACCATTCATACAAATGGTTTTAATTTAATACATTATATTAGAAGGTCACTAAAAATACAGGCTACTTGGTCAGAAAAACAATGACCAAAATATGTAACCAAGGAATTGATGCTAATGTCTTGCTGTGCCCTGATACTGAAATAAAGATATGGAAAATTAATATTTCCACATAGAAGTAGGAATGGTTCAAAGCTCGTGGAAACAGAAAAATTACTATTATCGGGATCCTTGTTTAGCCCATAAGAAATTCACTCTAAGTGCAACTTTTTTTTAGTACATTTCCTGAATAAATCAATCCTCTGAAAATCAGCTTAGGACACTTCTGCCACAATCTCACTTATTTGCTGGCTTTTAATACTTAGCACTTCACTACAACATTATATACATTTTTATTTACATTTCAGGAATTTTAAAAGATGGACAGATATTTTAAAAGTCACTCAAGAAAATAGTCTAGTCTTTAATGAAGAGTAAGGTTGCTCTAGAATCAATGTAAAATAACTGACTCTAGGGGCCAGATTCAAAGCCCATTGATGTCAAAGCAAAGATCAGTCTTTCAAATCTTGTTTTTTATCACTTCAAACCTCAAAATATAGATGTCTCATAATATCTGACTGAATATATAAGATTTCAATCCACTCAGCAAAATTAAAGTGAAACATTTTAATAAAGATAATTAAACAGCAGAAAAAATCCCTTTGCTAAGATATTTATGTATGTATTTTTTTAAAAATAGTTCTATAAACAGCTGAGGCATGATTTCCTAGAGATGGAGAAATGGTTCAAAGAGCCAAAGAAACTCTAGACTTGTCTCAGCTTAGTGAGTAAAAGTCTGAGTGACCACTGAGTAGGAAAACCAAGAAAAACCAGCATCCCTTTTAGACCCTTCAGGAAGGCTGCAGAGCTGTCTTCTCAGATTCTTAGGAAGATGTATTTGTTTTTCTCTGCTCACATTTGAAGCTAGCAGGAAGGACACCAGCCAACCCGCCTCTAAAAAACACGTACACAAAGCTACTGAGACATCAAGACACAGAAAATGCAGTTTCTCTTTCAAACACAGTGGCATAGCTCCAGTAATCTCTCACATCAGATAAATCCAAGCAAACATGATAGCTGCTTCTGTTAAGCCAGTGGGCACAAATTCCAAGTATATATGAACAGACTGGTATGTAGCTGATATCTCATTATGTATCCCTTTCCTAAGCCAGTACAAGTTCTTTATTGGTAAGTGTGTGTCAGACTGGGATTTTGAAAACTCATTTGATTATAAAGTGAAAATTCTTCATCACCAAAGGCAAGTTTACCATACACAGAAGGTAACTTCATGATCTCCTAATAGGTAAACACAAATCTGTTGAACTTTCCATCACGTAAGCAAGTCTTCTGCAGCTCATTAAATTGGAATTCCTACAGAGAACAAACTCTAGGTATGTTGGATAAACTGTACAGGTTTTAACTGTGTTTCTTTCTGAAGTGTCAAAAGTTACTTACATAGCACTCCTATTACCTAAAAAAAAAGAAAAAACACAAAACGAACTATTAAAAATCACAATCCCAAATAAGCAAACAAAAAATGAAAGCCAAAACACAAACAAAACAGAAAGCCACTGTAGCCTCAGCAGAACAGATAGCTTTTTTTGCCTTCCCTGTATGCATCATGCATCCTCTCAGAATAATGGATGCACTCAGAGTTGCTGGTGTTAGGACACATTGTTAACCATTGCCAATTATCTTCATTTCCACTAGAGGGAATGGGAGTTGAAAGCAGCTGACACTGCAAAACACTGAAACTTTAAATTAGGCATAAATTGCAATGCAGTAGGCAGAAACTGCAGTCGTAACAGTCTTAATAAATACTGGCATGTGTTGAAGTGAATGCTAGCCACTGCCTTCCACAGTGCAAACAGCCTGGCACTCCCTGGTCACCATGGAAACCACAAGATGCTCCCATTTTAAATTCTGCTGCAGTGCTGAGGCATCATTTCCACTGCACAACGACACGTGTTTATTATGGAAGAATTCTGCTACCACATCATCATATTGCAAGGTCACAAAAATAAGGAAATTTACAGCACACAAAAATTCTGTTCAATTTTCAAGTGTCTCCCTTACGGATACTAATGCTAGACACAGAGTACTATGAATAGAAAATGTGCCACAAACATTCTGAAGTAAAAAAACCCCACATGCCTTTCCTTCTTTGCTTTTCTGTGGGGAAAGAAATTTTCTGTTGTTTAATACGTAAGATTTTATGAACTGAAATGTTCTATACTGCCCTGTACAGTGTCATTCTTGCACACTTGGAAGAAAACCAACAGTATTTCTTGGTTTTCTTTGCAGAATATTACTAAATACTTTGCAGAAAGTTATTAAAAGTGGCATTGCAAAAAAAGAACATATGCTTACTCTATGAGATCCATGAGACCCAGATACGCAATAGCCAGCTTGATGCATATTGTGTGGTTGTGAACTGTTGTGCCTGTGACTGCTTGAACAGCAAGGTTGAGTCCCAAGCATAATATCATCTTAGCATGCCAAAACAGAGATCTTTGGTCAGCATACACCTTCTTGTGCACACCTGTGTACATAATCTTGGCAATGTACACCATTCATCAGCCACCTCAGAATTTATATGATTTTCTTAGCAAATTCAGGCTGCATCCAATTGCAATAATAATTGTGCATGAAAAAAAACATGCCTTTGTCTGGAAGTATTTCTAAAGTTTCATGCATTGGTATTTCTATTCTTACATAATTCTAAAACTACTTCTGCTACTGAAGGCTAAAATCTCCCTTGGTCTTTCAGACAAAAATATAAATATGTGTGAGGATGTGATTATATTTTTATCAGGGCTTTAAATTACTTGAATGAATAGACTGCAATATGTAGCATGAATACAAACTTGGATAACAAAAGCACTGCAGCTATTCTTAGTCCTGCTCAACAATTTTATTTTTCAACACTTCAACATATACATTAGATGCATAAAATGCTTATCTACTTTTTCCTATCTATCCCTCCACTCCTAGTGGGACTTTAACTCCCCAACACAGTATAACTGAGCTCAAAACATCAAACATTACTAATGTTTACCAATTTGACATTTTTTATCATCCCTGCACTTCCAGGATTCCTTAGATGCTTTCTGCTTCTCTTAAGTTCATGTGATGTCTGATGTTAGAAGCCACTTTACATTATAACTCTTTGATGATGTTTCTCAAAGATTAGGAAAAAATCCCCAGACAGTCTCTACTTGAGCCATCTCAATGAAAAAATCTAATATAAATAATTTATACCAAAAATGCAACATAATTTAAAAAATGAGAAAAATAAATGGGTAATTTTGATTGCTTACCTTCTTGGTGTGTGAAAATAACTAAATTCCTCAGAAAAGCAATCCAAAAAAAAAAAAAAACAAACAAAAAAAGGGGGATGCTACTTTCACATAACTAGTAAAGCATGAAGAAAATCGATGTGAGTCCTAAAAGTCTCATCTTCAGAATCTTGTTGCCTCCAAACAAAGACTTAAATCTCCATTCTAAAAAGACATTTAAAAATTCATTCAGAAGCTGTCACACAGTGGTTCAGATGCTTATTCAAATGGTAAAAATTCTGGATTTGGATCCATTTTTCAAAGAGATTTTAACCAAGTAGATATTATACCCCCGTATCTAAGGGAACATGGTAATTGCTGTGGTGAGAGTTCTTTTTACTCCTGCTTCATTTCTATGTGACAGAGGTGGAATTTTTTGAGTAGTACTATCTAAACAGAGGTCTTGAAGTATTGCTAGTGTTCATTTGCACAAAATTAGCTGAAAATTAAAGCATAATCCAGAGACAACCATCTTTACACAACCAATGATTCAAAGCAAGTTTTTAAAAAACTTGAGTCTTACCTGTCCTAGTTTCTAAAAGGGCATAAATGCTACAGCAAAGAAATAAAATCTCCCATCTCCTGTGGAGGTGACTGGTAGGACAGAACACTCTATCACAAGTTCAAACATTGGATTTGTTGCTAATCCCTGCAATATACAGGGACTGCCCCAGCTCAGTCAAATGCAGTTTGAAATGTCATTGAAACTTCTTGCCCATCAGAGAATGACTCACCAGATGCCAAGGCTCTGAAAACTTATCTGCAATCAGCAAAAGATTAAGTCCAAAGATTCACCTTTTACACGTACAAGGGGGACAGAAGGGTCTCCCAGGATAATGGCTCAATTATCCTCACTATCCTCTTCCCAATATACTCCCTCACACCAAAGCACTCTGGCCATTTGTCAGGTAAGAGTTGAGAAAAAGCTGGTTTCAGAGTAGAAAACCTCACTTGTTTCTCCAATGTGGAAGACTGAAAATTATGGTAAAAAATTGTCCATTCCTATCACTGTGAGACTGAATACTGAATATTAAAAAAAAAAGGGTAATTTCTCATAAAAAGTAGCTTAAATAAACAGGGAATAATAGCCTCCTAATGTCCTTGAATATATTTTGTTTGGTGAATTACTATATCCTTAGGCTACTATATCATTTTTTATTATTAAAAAACATGCTAGAACCTGAGAAGTTGTTCCAACAATAGTTGTGTTCTGACACCCAAGATATAGTATTTCCCCTGTCAATTTCTGAAGCAAACAACAGTAAGAGTGATTCTGTAGTCACTGCTCATGGGATAATTTCTATAAAAGAACTAGTAAAAGATTATGTTCTTTTAGGTCTGTAAATACATTTGGTTATGTATGTCCTAATTATTTTTAAAATGCTGCCTAGGAATGTGATGTTCACAGCTTTAAATGAAAAAAAAAAAAAGCCACTCAAAACTTATTATTCATTCAGTGTTGGCTGTTCACTAAAACAAGGTGTCCCTGCTAATCTCAAACTTTGAGTCAAAACTTTAGGAATTAGCTTTGACATGTTAAGTAAAACATTCACTAATACAAAACTAACATCTCAGTTTATGGTCCAATTGATCACTGCTTTTATTGTGAGACTTCAACAGTATAAAGTTCAAACAAGTTGGAAACAGAATGTATTTCAGAGTGCCTTCTGAAGGCCTCTATCTTCAATAATTAAATAGCGATGCAAAAGCCAAAAAAAAAAATCTATGCAAGTGAAAGTGTCCTACTGAACTACTCCTTCAATGTATATATGGCTCCAAGAGTTAGAAACCTGTTATCTAATTAGGTAATCACCAATTCAGCAGTTTATCTTAAGGTATCTTAAAGATCCTCTTTTTCAGCCCTTTAAATCGACATACCTTCAAGAATTTCCATATATAAAGCACATCCTACTTGCAGCAACTCTGCAAATAACTGCCCACTAGCAAGATATCAATAAGAACAATTTTGCATATGTTTCCAACTACTTGAGAAATAGCACAAAGATTTCAAAGTTTAGGAATGTCAGAATAAGTATATCTAGTATTTGTAGATGAGATGATAGGCATTGGCAAGAACTTGTAGGTTTTATTCCTGTCTTTCAAAAATACTCATCCTCACACTAGGGTTTCTATAGCACCATCATTATCACATAATAGAGAGTAAGTATCCTTTGCTCCCTTAAATCACTGCTCCATATATTCTTCTGCAAGACAGTGTAAAGGAAGCAGACAAAATGAATTTTTAAATTTATCCTTAGCTTCTTCTCCAAAAGAAGAGTGTGTTTGTCTAAAAGTGCCAGATACACAGAAAATTGGTGTATGAATAATGTGAGATACACAGAAAATCTTGCTATGAACGTGGGCCACTGTGGAAGATTTCAAGCAGAACAGACTAAGACAGCTTTCATTTACACCACTGTCGGCCCTCAGAACTGTATCAGACTCAACAGGCATGCTCACAGAGACTTAATCTGAAGTAAACTTTAATACCTTCAACTTCTCAATTTTAATTCACCTGATTTTAGTTCAGCAAAACCCTGCATGAGCTACCAAAATATAGGCCATAACATTGGCCTAGGACTGGTCAACTTCACAGACCCCTTCTGCCTCTGAAATCCGTGCACACTCTCCATCTCATTGTAATATTGGCTAACTGTAACTCCCTGTTACTATATCTGCTTTCCTCAACCACAATATCCTATCTCTACTGTCCAGAAAGAGGGGAAATCTGAATAAAAAACACTTCCTGGAAGATCTTTGATTCCCAGAACAAAAAGATGGAGGTGGAAATCTAGATGCGAACTGTGATGATAACTGTAGCAAAGTGTTAAGAATCGTTATGCAGAATCATGCACAGAATTTACAAGTCTCTACAGATCAAATGGTTTTATAGGAGCTGTACACATATTTCCACTCAAAAATAAAGAAATAATCATTCCGTATCTCCTGTTTCCCAGAAAAAAATTTTTCTTCCCTCAGCTGCATAGGTGACCTCAAAACCAGGAACACAGGTCAAGTAGTTCCACAAGGTCTCACCTGCATTGTCAGGTCCCACCTGAAGAACTAGCTTAATTTATCCAATGGAACAAAAGTAAGTAATACATTTTCAAATGAGACTTAGAGATTATGTATTCTTAGAGATTATGTATGTAATCATGGTTGACCTCATATACTCAAGAAAGAAACAAAATAACTGGCACACTTCATAGCTAAAAATAAAGTATCAGGTTCCAGCAGTTTTGCAAAAATATTAGAGAATTCTGATGTAATTAATATTTTATAAGGTGGTAAAAATTATGCTTCTGTTCTTGTTATGATTTACTCTGCCCTCCTGCTGTTGTCTCCTCTTATACATTTCTCTCACATCTTCTTTACAACTGCTTATCCTTTTCTTCCCCCATAGCTTATTTCAAGCTATTTAGAATGTCCTACTCCTCCTGTATCACTACTGACAGCTCTTGTACAGTCTTCAATTACTACATTATTTTAAAAAGTCTGAAATATTTTAACAAGAATTTAGATTTTCCAGTTTAATTATTTATCTGTGATAAATGCAAAAATAATGCTGGACATTATACTCCAAGAATATAAAAACTTTCTATTCATTATAGTTCAATTTGGAGTTTATCTTAAGTAAATTTGTCCTTAAGAAGCCCTTATTTACTTCTACGTAAGTGATTTAAAAGTCACTAGAGATATGATTTCCAAAATCAGCAATGAATGAATGATTGGCAAACATGTGGAAGTTCAAAATTGGGAGGCTGTTTTTATCTGCTTTAGCAGCAGTAAGCATGCTGGAAGGTGAACACACTTGCTAAAGGGGTTTCAGTATTACAACATCAGATTTCAGTCTTCCTGAAAACAAACTTGTGATTTGGGTATTAAAAAAACCAACCAAATAAACAAACAAAAGAAAAACCCACAAAAACCCAGCAGTCCATAAAAGAAGCAAGGATGAAAAAAAAATATAATACAAAAAAATCAAACTTAGAAAAGCACCTGATATTGTGGGGTTTTTTTTGCTGAAGTTAATATTATTCACAGCAGCTTGTATGGGGACCCATTGTGCTGAACGCAGGGTTGATATTACAGAGGTGTTTTTGTTGTTTCTGAGCAGAGCTTACCCAAAACCAAGGCCTTTTCTGCCCCTCACACCATTCCACCATCAGGGAGACTGGGGGACCAAAAGAACTTGGGGGTGGGATACAGCCTGGGCAGCTGACCCCAAATGACACAAGGGATATTCCAGACCACACTGGTGTCATGCTGACTATGAAAAGCTGGGGAAAATAAGGAGGAAGTGGGACATTTGGCATGATGCTGTCTCTCTTTCCAAGTAATTTCTACCTGTGACGGGGCCCTGATCGCCTGGAAATGGCTGAACCCCTGCCTGCCCATGGAAATGGTAGCCCATGGCTTTTCACTTAGTTATTAAACTGGCTTTAGAAGTGGAAAAACCTGTGGGTTGAGTTACTGTTCTGATTCTCTCCCTGATCCTGCTCATGTGAGAGTAAATGAGCAGCTGCGTGGTGCTTGGTTGCTGTCTGGGGTTAAACCTTGATATCTGGTCAATTGCCTCATTATTTATTAAAGGTCCCAGCTGATCTCAGTGCAATATTTACCTTGAGTTGAACAGGGCTGTTTTTCCCCTGAAAGTCAGATGTAAAATTTAACACATATAAAATTTGAGAATAGGAAATCTAAATCCATTAAATCTGATAAACTATGACCTCACACTTTTGTAGGTAACCTTTCTTGCACATTTGTAGCTCTGCACAAAAATAGGCCTTTTCTTGCCCAGGGAAGCCTCAACTAATTAAAAAAAAAAAAACAAAAAAAACCCAAAAAACAAAAACAGAAACAAAAACAATTAAACAAAAAACCCCAAAGAGACCCCAAAAACAAATGACCAAAAAGATACAAATTTTTGGATTAATCAGACTCTTTTATATTGATAAACTGCATCATTCTTTATCATAATGTGGTGAAAAGTACTGTATCCTTTTGGGAACTATTCACAGACCTACAATACAAAAAAGGACAGGCTTTCTACAGTAAAATAATGGAACATACCATAATGTACTTCATCCTTTACCTTAATAAAGATCTTTCTTAACTGTTTCCAGTTACAAAAACACCACCAACACATTGAGAAACATGCACCTCTGGAGATACATCAAACACATTAGCACGTGACAGCCATACAGCATCTTCCATCCAAGGCCCTCATTACTGATACCCACGTGAAACAGAGAATTTAGTTATTCCCATCCACTTGATACATTCAAAATCCAAGATCATCTGAGTGATTGAAGAGAATCCAGAAACCCTGACATCCAGTTGTGGAAGTTAATCAAAAGACATTCTTCTTTAAAATCAGTTATTCTTTACATAGTTTCTCACATTCTTTATACATCAAGTAACAAAAAAATTAATTTCAAAAATAAATAAATATTTAAAAAATAAAGAAAACATAAGTGGAAAAGAAATGTTTACCTTTCTGGGTTTTAACCCATAAATTTAAGTTTCTAGTGTTTTTCCAACTTTTTCTCAAACAAAAGCAAAACTACTTTTTATTTAATTATGCCACAGCTATTCAAAAGAAAAAAGCAACCCTTCAAACATAAAAATATATATTTTATTGTTGGTTTAAAAAAAATAAAAACAAAACAAACAAAAAAACCTGACAGCTTGTTAGTTTAAATTACTCAGAGATGTAATAATATACTGACAAGCCAAATGGCACATTGTGGTGGCAGAAGATCAAGAGTATAATACATCTTCAGAGTCAATAATTTAAAACAGTTAAGCTGATTCCTTATTATTTCCTTGAATCCTTTTGTCTAATTTGTAAAATCCTGTACGGAGACAATGTAAGGGATAGGAGGAAGAACTGCTCCAGCTTTAGACTGCAAAGCATAAAACATATTTTTATTTAGAAAACAGGTTTCTATATTCAGACATTACAAAAGGCCCCATATAAAGACAAAAAGAAAAAAAAAAGCAGAAGAAAACTTTATATATACAAGAGGAAAAAGCAATTTTTTTAAAGAACTGTCTTATGAAATGTCTTTCACAAAACTTGCTGCAATCATCCTCAAATCACCACTGTGAGCCCTAACATGTCAAAATATGGAACTTCATGAAAAAATGTGTGTGTGTCCTTGATGAGGGCTGCTTGGCATAGCCCACCTCATTCTCACACAGTTTAATGTAGGACATACCCAAGTAAGAGATACAGCACCTGCAAACCTAGAGAATTTCCACACCAAGGTATTTCTTGAGCAACTTAGATACAATCACTTATCTTTTCAGCTGGGAGGGGAGTTTCATAAACTGGAAAGCTATTGACTTTTCATGGATCTCATTTTCACCGTTAATTTCAGATTTTCAGTTTTTTGAACATATCTTTTAGAGATCTGAGGTTTTATTTGGCACTGCCACTAGCTGCAAAATATCTTAAAAAGCTGTCTTATTGATACAATTACTAATTGTATTTGGAACAATTAAGTTGTGTACTTTAGAGATAGTAGATTTATGATAAAAAATGTGATGTAGTGGACAAGTATTACAGTTATATGTCCTTATTACATAAATATAGTATAGTAACCGTCCCTTCTATCTAAAATACTACTAACTTTTTACAGTCTATACTGAAGATTATTCCCTTGAACTCTGGGCTATATTATTTGCTGTTAAAACTTCACTTTTACAAACAGTCACAGGGCTTCTCATATAACAGTACACATAAATATTCAATAATGCCTCTAGAATGGATATAATTAAAGTAAATACTTCCACCCTTCAGCTAAATCTTCCAGGTTTAGAAGAGATTTATATACTGCATCTGTTTCTTTTTAAGCAGACTTCACTTGAAAACATTTAGGGAAAAAAAGTCATGCAATGATGACTTGATATGTCTAAACCTTTTTCTCTATTCAGAGAATTGATACGTGACAGCATTAGTGAAACCTCTTAACAAAACAAGCAAACCCCAATCCTTGGGCTGAATTAATGGTGGCTGTTAATGGTTTCCAAACACATTAGAGGACATGACGATATTTTAATGCAGCAGGGGCTGAAATAAGCCTTCCCTAAGTTTTTTTCACTGGGTAATGTTGCACTTAACTTTTTGTGTCCTACTATATAAAACCTTTATTTGCATACCTTCAAATTTTACAGAATTTTTTTATTTTTCACATAATTAGAACATTACTAAAATCCTTTTATAGTGAACTTGAGAATTTATCCTTTATGGTCATTAAAAATACAGATACTCTTTAAGCACACATCTACATATGCAGGGAGTCATATTTCTGCCTTCTAGTGTAGTGATTTAGGAAATGCCCTCAAGAAGTAGAGAATATTTTTTTATTATGCAGGAACTTGCACTGCCTATCCAATTGTATAAGTAATTTCTTTTGAATTGACATTTCATTATGAAATCTTTATTTTTCAGGAGTTCCAAAATCATTTAAAATTATAATTTAAAATCATTGAAATGGATGTTTCAATGTTGGACATTGAACATCATTGTTGGACTACACAATCTATTTATTAAGCAGGAAAGTTCAGAAAAAAACAAGGCTTCGAATTCCATGGGAACTGGAAGAAACAGCTTTTTGTACAACACTCTCAGAATTCTGAAAGGTCATGGCGTATGGGTTACTGTCATGTACAATATTAAGAACTGGTAAGAGGTTATAAAGTAGCTGGATCTATGTAGAAGATACCGATTGTCATTTGTCTACATCTCTATGCCATCATAAATGAATTAATGCCAACAAATATATATCCAATATCAAACACCTTACAAAATCTATGTCCTAATATTTGCATAATGGATATTTTAATTATTAAAATAATTTTGTAATATATTATGCTCTAAAAATGTGATAATAATCTGAAACAGTTGTTTAAGAAGGAAAAGAGTAACTACTGAAATATAGAGCTTACATGACTGAGCTTACACAAGTCAGACACTTCTGAACATATTTTAAGTTTTGATACAGAGAGTATTGAAGTATGACAAGAACAAAAGGTTGTCAGTGATATTTAAAAGAAACAGATTTCCAGCACACACAGAGCTTCATGTATCTGTATAGATGTTCTTCACTCCTTTCTCCTTCAATCTATCTGTACATATATATTTCGGGTTTGACTGACATGGAATGGAATGGGAAAATAGTTGTTCTTATTATAAAACAGTTTGAATTGAAGAACAGCTCCCAAGACTCCTTTGGACTAACATTGTTCTAGGCATTATATTACAAGCTGCCCAATCTAAATATTGCACATTCTTACCAAGAGATTATACCCCTTTCCTTGAATTCATGACAGAAATTATTTTCTTTCCTAATATGAAGTTTCTTAGATTCAAATTCCTACATCATTTTCCATCCTCACACTTTACTCTTAGGCTACACAGACTGCTGTGTCTCTAAATAAATACCTCAGTACAGTGATCTGTAATACCTGGGTTCAGCAAGCCAAAGAAGAAAGGGTGTGCGCAGTAACCTACTCCCTCTGTTACAGTTGGATTAGATCAACTTGTGTCCAGCTGCAATTTTGGGTTTCATGTTAGATGGCTGCTTCTTCTGCTGCACTCTAAATACAACACATCTGGTATCAAAACAGAACGAGGTGTAGCATTCTAGAAATACACAAAATAGAAGAACTTAAAGATGCATGCTTTTATCCAATTATTTAAAGACTAGAAGTGCCTTGAAACACAAAATACATCAAAATATTTTTTATATTGGGTCGACTCCAAGCATCAAAAATTAAGAAATGTTAGATTGGAGTTTAACACAAGCCCAATAAGAGCAGTTGTTTTACAAACCAAACTTCCTTTTCCAGTTACCTCTCTTGATGAATAAGTTGATAAAACTAACATTAAAAACTAAGCATCAGCCTAATGGAAAGCCTAGAGAGTTAATGAATGGGCTTCTTGGGTTATCATATCATAAAGTCATCTAAATTCATTTTCCCATTCTGACAGACCAATGAAGAGTTGATGGTGTGGGATTTGAGGTACTGCTAAAAGTGTAGAGTTCTCATTTGATTGTGGAGACGGATGGGGAGTAATTCCATTTGAGATACGTTGCAAAAGTTTTCTGATCAGTAAAAGAAAACCAAATCCACAAAGAGCACACAAACAAAAACTCCACATCTCCCGGTGATTCCTGGATATTCAATGAGCTTCAAAAACAGTATACTGCATTATATCTCCAGTACTTGCAATGTGGAACACCATTGTTTTCAAGTAAATATGTATTTGTTTTCATTAAGTTTCTACAATTTTATATGGTATAATGAAGCCACATATGAAAACAGTTAAGAATTTCTGTAGAAAATTTCAAGAATAAGAAAAGGAAGCAATACACTACCTAGAGACCACAATGGATACCAAATATCTCAGCATTTCTTTGTTTTGATAAGCTGCATTAACAGGAAGTTCACAATTTACCGGGGAGTTCCAAAAGAGAACAACACAAGCAGAAGTTCTTATTCACTAGCAGGAGATTGATAGGGCTTCCAAAACAGTTTTATACAGGAATGGTATTTCATCTTTAATGGGCAAAATAAATTTATACTGGGTCTTCTATTTTCCTGGCTGTGAAGAGACAGGAAGGTGGCCACCGGGGAAAAAGGATTGGGAGAAGGCAAATCTCTCAGAGACAAACAAGTACAAACCAGGAGTGAGCTTCATGTTTTCTGACTACCTCTAATTAGAACAACATGTCTTTGAAGACTTTTCTTTCTTCTTTGAACTAAACCCTTGGAAAGGGACATCAGTTTTGTGCTGAACTGTTATTACACGTTTTTGGCCTTATTGCCAGGAAACTTAAACTAAATCCAACTCCCAGTAATGGTATCTTAATTTTGGAGCTGTGCCCCACCTCACATGGTAAATTAATTGCTCAGTGTGCAATTATATAAGGTGGAGTCTTCAACTTCAAAGGATTCACATTCCTGGAAAATAATCTGGGGAAATAATTTTGTCTTATTTCAAATGTGAAAATTGATAGAATTATAATTTTGTTGCTTTTCTTCCTAGGTATAATAACAAAAAACTGTGAATTCTTCCAGCATAATATGGTCTACATTTCTCTCATTTCTTTCATTCTATTGCTGCTGCTTACAATGAAAATAACTATAATGCAATAGTGTCTGGAAACTTAAGGATGCACAAAAAACTGCAATCACTTTTTTACAAGTCAAGTTTTTTTTACAACTTTCCATTGTTCAAGTTAATGAACTCACTATGGAAAATGAGATGCAGAGGAATGAACCATGCAGAAGTATAAAAATATGATGAAATAAATGGAGAAAGTAGTTTTCATAAATTGCAAAGATGACAGACATGCTTTGCCTCAGAAAAGTGCTAGGTTGCTAGTTTCATATCATTGGAAAATACTTCACAACCATTTTGAAAATAGGCAACTAACTATATATAAAATGTTGTAAAGACAAATATAGCATCTTTGAGCAGAATGATCGGACAGGAGATTATTTTTCCACTTTGGCATATCATTAACATGCTCTTAAAAATATAACAATGAAAAAAATAAATGGATTGATTGTTTTGCTCTCCAAGATAGCATTGGCCAGCTAAATCACAAAAACACCTCAGATATACATTAGAAAACAGATAATCTTACAATTAAGCATTAAATTAGCTGTCATTGTAAGAAAGTAGAGATAACAGTGAGAAAGACTCTAACCTTGACAAATTGTCCTTAAGATATTTGCTGACAAGCTTCAACAACCAAAAATTCTCCTTGTTTCTTGTAAAAATGTCAACTGTATTTGTGTGCTTCCTTCCTTCAACCCAATTAACAGTACCACCTGTGATTTATCTATATGGGGATAAACTGAGCCCAAGGGTTTGATTTTCTTTGTTGTGGGGTTCTGTTTTGTTTTTAAAGGGTTTTCAGTTGGGCATAAAGGGTTTTTGGTTGGAGGGGGGGGAGAGGGTGCTAGGGGTGGTGATTATCAAGTACCATTAGCAGAATTACAGGTTTTTTTAGTATTTACATGTATATTTAAGGACATATACATATTTAATGACCTATATCTTTTTCCCTCCAATATGCAGAAAATTGCTTCTT
Source organism: Nesospiza acunhae (assembly GCA_013398715.1). Lineage (NCBI taxonomy): Eukaryota > Metazoa > Chordata > Aves > Passeriformes > Thraupidae > Nesospiza > Nesospiza acunhae. The sequence goes on along the minus strand of VZSU01000842.1, from coordinate 180,111 downwards.
CGAGAAGTTCTGCTACTCACTGATGTAAGTTCCACATGGTAAAATAACTCTTAGGTCAAAGCTTAATTCAGTTATGTAAAGCAAATTAAAAAAATAAGAACTGCAGTCTTTCCAAATGAATGAATAAGAAGAGCAGAATGGATTCTGTCATCTAGAGAAAAGTATAAAATTCTATTTGTCTTCAAACTTACGCATTACATACAAAGAATAATTTATGCAACTTAATAATTTACAGCATAATAATGATTTGTAAAACTGAATCATTGATGAAAGAATGCTAGTCTTTAAGGGAATACTAAATGAGAACATTCGCTCCTGCATATAGCAATTTCACCTTATTTACAGAATTAATACTAGAATCAAACCTTTCTCTTAGAACAGTAATTACCCCAGGAGAAGGCTCTTCTCAATAAATAAGGGGCTGTAGCTGCCAATAAAATAATGTCTACTTACACAACAAAATATATAATACTCAGTCTTTGTTTTCTTTTTCCTACTCCCCAGTATTTCCCTCCTCCCATTGTTACCATTGATGTTTCTTTTTCAGATTGGCTCTTTAAGCTTCACTCCATACATTCAGACAGCCCCTAATGAAAGTATAATTTACCCTACTTTAGAAAAACAAGTTTTCTTATAGATTACTTGTGATTCAGTTCACCACAAGATTGTATGATTCAGAAGCAGAATATAAAAATTCCCTTGGGATCATTGGCAAAATGTACTTGGCATATACAGTCATGGCAGCATGAACTTTATCTTTGAAAAACAGACAAAAAAGTAGAAAACCTGCCCTGTTCTGGAATGACCATCCATGAGACCATTCAAACAATGTATGCACATGGCACTTGGGAATATGGTTTATTGGTTAACGAGACTGTTCTGGGCTAATGGTTGGACTTAATAATCATAGAGGTCTTTTCCACCTCAACAAATCTGTGGTTCTATGATTCAAAACTAATTTACTGGTTTGGAAATTTGTCTTAGGTCTTGCTTTGTATTCATTTATATGGATGAGGGAATGGTAATGCAATCTTGAGCTGATGCATCTCCCCATATCCAAGGAATGGAAAGACATAAACAAGGAAAAAACTTTCAGAATAGGACCTCTGTGTGTTTCCTCCATCCTGTCCATTCTGTTTGGTTTTGTTTGTTCATTTGAGAGAAGCCTATAAAGGGAAATATATGCAATATTCAAGATTTCCCAATACTGTCAAGTCACAAAAAATGAAATACAGGATGAATCCATGATGATATATTTTCTGCATAGGCAAGCTTTCTTGGTCCCAGCAGTCTGGGCTCACAACATGCTTGCAGAACTACATTAAAGTGAATATGCATTGGCCATTTTTCTGGGATTTTTCAGGGAAGAATCTATTTGCTAACAGAAAGATAAATGAGGGAGTGTGGTAGAATCTGGTTAAAACAATACATAACTGTAAAACTGTAAAACATATTGAATCTTTAACAAGGTTGTAGCAGAAAAGGTGTCTGAGGTAAGGGATGTGCTAATTAAGGCATTTATTTAAAAAATATTCATTCGGTAGATGGAAACAAACAAAGAATATTTACTTCCCTTCCCACATGCTATCATATGGTGTCCAATCACAGCAACTAAAAAGCAAACCAGATTGTTGAATTCTATTTTATGACAACACTGAAGTTTAATTTTATCTTCTTACCCTTCTTATTGAGCAAAGATAGTCCAACTAAAGAAAATATATGGAAAAATTATCCTCATGTTATAAAAACTTACATTTATAGTTAACTGCAAAAGGGATTCTAAAATGTTTTATATTTATGTAACTCCTTCATTTCTGCTTTTAAATAAATACATTAATTTCATCTTTAATACAGCTGGATGAGGATGTTAGCTCCAAATGATTCCTGATTTCATATTTTTCTCTCCCAGAATGAAAATCCTTGGCAACTGGGCCAGTGGAACATAAACTATTGTTCAGTAAATTATTTGAGCATCCAGAGAATACACAGCATAGCCCACTAAAAATCAGACCACTTTGAAAACTGACGTCAAGCAGGCTCGAAAAGGAGGAAGAATATTTCCGGAAGCTATAACTTGGAGTGACTTGTCCTTCATCATTTCTATTACCCAGATCCTAGCTAGGATTGAAGAACTGAGTAGGAATGAAACAGAATTAATACTTGAAAGAATAGCTGATATAGTCATTATTTCATCATAAATATCATCCCAAAACTGTCCATGTGAAAACACATCTCCACAATACTATACTCTCAAATGCATTTTTTTGACTAAATATTTTCCCACAAAAGATTCTTGGCTGAAACAACTAGTTGCAGCCAGCCCTTAAAAGAGTGAAGTTACAGCCTTCCTTTATGCTCTCACAACTCATTTTCCCCTGAAGCATGCATCCCTGAGTGCATCAAGCCCAGGGAAGCAGTACCACACATCACTCTATTATATCATATAAACATAAGAAAGCTAATGACTTAACAGCATGTCCTCTAACAATACAATTACATGAAAGAGTAGAATAAGCATAATATTTTCTCTGCCTGAATGATTTATAATTGGAAGCAAAAGAAAGAGAAACTTCATTTTGTAACCATTATTTGGTAGTTTACAGAAATGCTGCACTACACTGGCAAAATTGATCTGCAATTTTCTATGAAAAGACATCTTTCCAAGTGGTTCTGAGCAAGGTGATAATACACAGTATAATGAGGAACAAATTATTTCATGTAGGTCTGGAGGGGCAAGCACTCTTCTCTCCCTTCCTAAGTCAGTTACACCATTCAAAGTATATTAAAACCAAAATTATATAAGCTCCCGTTTAGCTGCTGGTTTCATCATGGAGATGGAGGGTATCCTAGAAGATATCGGTGAATATTAACGCATTGATCTGTTATACAGTTTAAAAAAAAATGTGTAATTCTTAAGAGAACACACACTGTGAGCATCATGTCCCGTCTCCACAGCACAAAGTCAAAAGTAGAAGGAACTAACCAATACTGAATACATTTGCAGATTTCATAGTACTCTAGAATCATAGAAAGTCTTGGGTTGGAAGGGATCCTAAAGATTGTCTTGATCCAATCCCACTGCCATGGGCAGGGATGCTATGAGATCAGGTAGCTCAGGGTGGGATCTCAGCTGGATGGGATAATTTGGTTTAGAAAGAATATAAGAAAATTAAGACACAAGGGGTGCAGACATAGCTGACTCCTCTGATGGTATTGTCTGCTTTAATAAATTTACTTAGAGTGTTAGCTAGTAACTAACCAGTTACATACAGAATTAGATTATGGGCATTCTTGGGGAAAAAAAATAAACTGAAGTTGCACAGAAAACCATTTGGTAAGCACAGAGTTTAAAATACTAACATTTTATAAGTTATTTTAAAATCCTGCTCTTAAAATTAACACATCGAAATCTACTCAAGCTGACCAACCAGAAAAGAGATTAAGAAAGTAAGCATTACAAATTTTGAGACCTGAATCTGACATATTACAACTATTCTGTCAATTCAGTTGCAACCAGGCAAGCAGTATTTAAGCAATCTTTATAGTCTACTCACAATAATGTCTATAATTTTCATAGATCATTTACAACATATAAAAGAAGACCCACAGTCACATGAATTTCCAGATGGCTGGTAATCACCCAAAACAGAGCGGTGTGACTGATAGACCAGAGGTTGTGTTGCTATTCTAAGAGACCTGGACAGGCTAGAGAACTGGGCTGACAGGAACCAAATGAAGTTCAACAAAAGAAAGTTCAACAAGACATTCATCCAGAGAAGACCAGCACAAGCTGGGGAACATCTAATGGAAAGTAGCTTGTAAGGAAGGACCTGAAAATGTTTTTAGACATACAAATCGAACAAGAGCTAGCAATTTGTCCTTTTGGCAAAGCAGGCCAGAAGTATCCTGGGCTGCATCAGGAAGAATGTTGTTCCTAGGTTAAGGAAGTTGATGCTTCACCTCTACTCTGCACTGGTGCGGTTGCATCTGGAGTACTGTGTCCACTTTATAGAATCATAGAATGTTCTGCGTTACAAGGGACCAGCAGGGTCTCCCAGTGCAGCAAGGACATGGACAAACTGGAAAGAATCAAATTAAGGTTCACGGATGACAAAGGGACTGGAACATCTCACCACAAAGATAAGCTGAAAGGACTTCCCAAGATCTAAACTTCAAACCTTAACTCTGGTGCTGAAAGTAAGCAGCAAATACTTTCTACAGGACTTTCAAATTCAGAATCACCTTCATGGAAGAAACAGAGGACTTCTGCTCTGAGATGCCAAGACTAAAATTCTCCAGGGACATCAAAACTATCAAACACTCACCAGAGATCTCTTTTCAACCACGCTATTTTTAGTGGCCAGTCAGCCTTCTACCCAGTTTCTATGGGATAGCCTCCTCATTCAATAGAAATGTTAGGTGTCTTGTTTCTTCATTAGTTACACACACCCAAACCTCCTCTTCAAAAAAGGCGTTTGAGCAACATGTAATGATTATGCCTAGTAACTTTGCAGACATAAGACTGCTGAAAAGCATAATAAATGTCATAATATTTAGGAGTAAAATAAGCATTAACTACATTATAAATATGTTTAATAGATTTTCATGCAACTGCAGATATTTCTGTCTTGGTTAGGTAAACAAAACTTGTATTAAATGCCAGATAATCTTCAAATGTAGTATAAGCTGCCAAAACAATGTAAAAAAACCCACCAGTATTAATCTTGTTTCTAACTACAAGTGACCGGCTATTTTGCTCAAAATAGCTTGTCTTGTTCTAAAAACACATCAGGTATTTCAGATGCAGACAGCAAGACTGAGTTGATACATTTTGAGGATGCATTCTTATTACAGTCCTTAATCTTGAGAAAAGGTGCTGTCATTTCGCCATCTATGACTAGCCAAGAACTTCCACGTCTGCAGCAGAAAGAATACTCTCCTAGTGCCTCATAGAGAGTTGTTTAGATTCATTGTTTTCACAATTCATCCTTTTCCTTTAAGATTTGAAACACAAAAAGAAATTGATCATGGTATGCAACTTATGTAAGCAATTTAACATGATCTTAATAGGTACAATGATGTCCCTGAAGTTGCTTGTTAAACAAAGTCACAGGCTCCTGACTTACAAAACTTCATTCCCTAAGAAATTCCTTCACAATTCAGGATACACTTAGTCAAATTTTACTTTGTTCTAATACCAAAAATTTCTGTAATCCAAAGCTACAATGAAAATCAGAATTTATGAGCACTCCTTTTTTTTTTCCCCTCAGGGGTAGCCATATAACTATGGCATTCGCATGTGGTCTTTGATCACAGGATAACAGAAATTGCGTACTGTGCTAAGAAAATGCATCAGAAAGAACCAGTGTGCTGTTTCCTCCAGATCTTTGATCATTTTGATAGATTTCAGAATTTTAAAAAAAGACCTTTGGAAAAACTCATTGCTAACTCCAAACACATTTAACTGACTTCATTAGCCAAATAATGACTATTTAAGAAAACACATTAAAAACGTGAACAGCAACAAACAAGAAATCAAAATTATATCAAAAAAACCCCAAAAACTATAAGAAACCTAGGAAAGACAAAAGAAAACTCCTGTTTGCTTGGGTTTTGGGATGTCTTTTCTTTTTGATGCTGTTTTGTCAGGTTTTTTGCTTGTTTTAACTTGGACTATGATTTAATACCTTTATCACTTGAGAGTATTGCAATTCCTTATTTCTGTTCATGGTTAAATTTAATGAATAAAATATACTGCTATACAGGAAGAAACAAGATTTAACACTACATTATAAAATAGTAAACCTTAAGAATTTCTCTTAAAAAAATGTTGTTCTTTACAAGTTTTCTTTAATCTACTTGAAATGGAAAGACAAAAAGAAACCAAGGTCATGTATATTCCTCTCTTCAATGTTGGTATTGCAAGGATGCTATTTTTCACACTCCCTATCTTAAAACGCATCAGGTTTTATATGAGGAACTTGCAATTAATTAATCGAAACAATTGTTTAATCTATTTGTAGTTATACTTTGAGACAACAGATTATTTTATCAGAGACAGATACATATGTATGTATTAATAAACATTTGAGAAAGCATTCTTTTTATATATATATACATATATATATATATATATATATATATAGCCTTAGGTGGCATCACATTTTCTTCTGAGTACAAGCGATTGCATTTCTCCTACTCTACGTCACTCCAAAACTACATGCTAAAACTCCTTTAGATTCATTGTTTTCACAATTCATCCTTTTCCTTTAAGATTTGAAACACAAAAAGAAATTGATCATGGTATGCAACTTATGTAAGCAATTTAACATGATCTTAATAGGTACAATGATGTCCCTGAAGTTGCTTGTTAAACAAAGTCACAGGCTCCTGACTTACAAAACTTCATTCCCTAAGAAATTCCTTCACAATTCAGGATACACTTAGTCAAATTTTACTTTGTTCTAATACCAAAAATTTCTGTAATCCAAAGCTACAATGAAAATCAGAATTTATGAGCACTCCTTTTTTTTTTCCCCTCAGGGGTAGCCATATAACTATGGCATTCGCATGTGGTCTTTGATCACAGGATAACAGAAATTGCGTACTGTGCTAAGAAAATGCATCAGAAAGAACCAGTGTGCTGTTTCCTCCAGATCTTTGATCATTTTGATAGATTTCAGAATTTTAAAAAAAGACCTTTGGAAAAACTCATTGCTAACTCCAAACACATTTAACTGACTTCATTAGCCAAATAATGACTATTTAAGAAAACACATTAAAAACGTGAACAGCAACAAACAAGAAATCAAAATTATATCAAAAAAACCCCAAAAACTATAAGAAACCTAGGAAAGACAAAAGAAAACTCCTGTTTGCTTGGGTTTTGGGATGTCTTTTCTTTTTGATGCTGTTTTGTCAGGTTTTTTGCTTGTTTTAACTTGGACTATGATTTAATACCTTTATCACTTGAGAGTATTGCAATTCCTTATTTCTGTTCATGGTTAAATTTAATGAATAAAATATACTGCTATACAGGAAGAAACAAGATTTAACACTACATTATAAAATAGTAAACCTTAAGAATTTCTCTTAAAAAAATGTTGTTCTTTACAAGTTTTCTTTAATCTACTTGAAATGGAAAGACAAAAAGAAACCAAGGTCATGTATATTCCTCTCTTCAATGTTGGTATTGCAAGGATGCTATTTTTCACACTCCCTATCTTAAAACGCATCAGGTTTTATATGAGGAACTTGCAATTAATTAATCGAAACAATTGTTTAATCTATTTGTAGTTATACTTTGAGACAACAGATTATTTTATCAGAGACAGATACATATGTATGTATACACACACACAGACACACACACACACACACACAGAGTATCAAAAAGGTCTCACTGGATGTATATGCTTTAAACCCAGAGATATGCACTGCTGCCATTTTTGAAAACAGCAACTTATTTCTAGGTATGTTCACAGTCAACATCTTCACACAATTCCTTAAATATTTTATCAAAAACTCTTTTGCTATTACCTCTGCCTGCCTGAATGACTTCTGAGCTTTTTCTTTCCCAGCTTCTCGATTATGGATGAGCTCAAAGAAACAGATTGCTATTCATGCTCTAGATAAGGTCCAGGTATGGTTCAAATGTTTACAAAATGCACGCAATCTTGTGAAAGACAATATTTTCTTTTGTGTAGTATCTTTTACTGTTTCCTAAAGGAAACTTTAGGCTACATTTTTCTGAGACATAATGCAAAGCAGTCACAGCAGCTGTATTTCATATGCTACTGGTGAAAATACCTGTTCTAATATTTCCCATATTCAAATTAATACTTAAAGAATTTAAACTATTTATTTGAGGTTCATTGGAGCTTTTGTATTGAAACACCGCACCTTTCATTTCACTGACCTGAAACATGAAAAATCCTAAATTGTACATGAGTTAAGAATATTTTCTTACATAAAAATCTGCCTAAGACAATGTCTTATAAAACAGTTCAGTATGAGTTCAGAGTTCTACTCATATTGACTAAGGAAACTGATTTTCACCAACACTAATATACAATTATTTAGACTTTATAACTTTCGTGTTTGCACCTCTCAACAGGCTTGGGAAGTCAGTGAAACAANTCCTGGGTTTGGTGTTTCTCTTTTCAGCAATAGGAAAACCTGCTCCCTTGCCTTATGCCAGGAGTGTAGGTGATCTAGAAGTTTTGGTATTTCTTGTCTAAGTAAATTTGGTGTTGGATAAAACAGAAATTAACCCAGACTCCTACAGTAAAATTCTACAGTGAAAATGTTGAATTGCTTAATGGTCTGGAGAAGTAATCCACTGTTTCCACAGTACTCTTTCTTTTAACTCCCCTAGGAAGATCTTTTTTAATAGAATCAAGTTAAACTTCAGTTTAATTTTAATATCAGTGCCTATAATATTTGCCACCAAATTTGGTACTTATTGATATCTAGATATTGGAAAAACAAATAAAAAATAACTGTCTTTTATTAAAGGTTTTTACATCCCTAATTAAATTTATTCAATTACTTCTAATAGAGGAAAAAAAATCTCTTTTTAACTGACAAAAAAAAAAAAGCTTGAGAATTTTCAGTTATAGAGTTTGTTCACTGCAGTAACAAAGATTTAGACTTCTAAATTAGGCATTTTTTGACACTATAACTAATTTCTTTAATAATAAATTACTACAATTTGGTGACATGAAATTCATTCTTTTTAGTCAATTTCACAATCTTTTCTTGCCATCATAGAAATCAATAGATTTGGCTTAAGGTGGCCCAGATAGATAGAAGATAGGAGATGGAAAAAATGATAGTGGAAGGTGGGCAAAGAAGAAAAAAATAGGATTAGGAAGAGGAAGGAATAAAAACAGTGTGGGGGAGAATGAAGAAATAAGGCTATGCTCATTTGTGATTTTCATTCTTATACTTTACCTTGTAAACTTTGAGTTATTTATTTTATAAAAATATGTAGGTTGGATCAATTTTCTCCATCTATTACATGTAAAGTAACCCAGTGTGAACCTCAAGTTTGGTTGATTTATGTTTTTTTGGGGGGTTTTGTTTGTTTGTCTGCTTTGTTTGGTTTTTGTTTGTTTTGTTTTGAGTTGTTTTTTTTTTTTTTTGCCATAACATGAATGTTTTGGGGAAAGTTTTGCTATAGTTAACATAAATTCAAGAGGAACAAACCAGGAAAAACACTTCAGCAAACAGCCACTTACCAAGTACCCAGGGTATTGACACAGTTGATAGAACTGGTGTTGTCTCAAGCCAAAATTAGGACAGGTGCCAATTAATAATTTTGAGCTAACAAAGTCCCAGTAATCCAGCACTTTACCTTTCCTCCTTGAAAAACATGAGAAGTTGTGTCATCCTAATAGTTTACATAACATCTGGAAATTTCCAGAACTTCTGTAAAGAGGAAGAAAAATTTTCAGTCTTGAAAAGTTTTTATTCCTCAAGATCAACTCAATCAAGTACACCTAAGAGATGCAAATGGACTTGGAAAGTAAAGCCATATCTTTATCCCTAGTTCTCTTAGCTGTCATGTCTGCTGACATTCACTACGTTTTTCTTAGTGAATAGTTTATCAAACACAACCAAATTTGGAAAAAAAAAGAAAAAATATCAAACTACTTTCATTGGTAGACATTGACTTTGAACGGTCTACAGGCTTTGAGGGCTGTAAGTGATAGTATTATTTAACTTCATTTTCCAGAGTAACAGCAGATTGATGGTATTACAATTCAAAACTGGAAAATTCTACACTACCCAATTTTTTCTTCATATTAAATACTTTATCTTTTCTGCCAGGCTTAATATGTGGGGTGTTGCAAAAATGAAACCTTTCCCAATCATCACTGAAAACCCTGGCTCATCTGCTTTTTTTAGTCATAAATAATGAGCCAGTTTGCATGATTAATACAGGAAGAAGACTTTGTACAAGCTTCATAGTTTAATTGAAGCATAAATCATGCAGCTGGTTATAACTTAGAACTATTATAATAATAAATGATTATATTTTCTCTACTTGCTTTGCATGCTTAATATAAAACTAAATTAATGCTCGTCTGGTAGCCCCTACATAACGGTGGTTGTAATCAGCTGCCAAGATGCCATTAATCTAGCTGACAGGTGGCTCAGAAAGTTGAAGTATCTATGCTTTTTAGAAATAATTATTAGTGAAAATCCACAGAGAATCTCATGTTCAGCGAATAATTTCAAATCTGTAGTTAATTCTAAACATAAAGGTGCTCCTACTGTTTCAGCATTGACTCAGACATATAAATAACTCCCTCCCTCCATATGCTTAGAACTGCTACTTAATGATTTGGCAAAAAAAAAAAAAAAAAACAGTGACTTAGTCTTGAAATTCAGTTTTTGGAATCAACTATATTCAATTCCAATCTCTATTATTAATGCAAAAACTATCACAAGGTATGTTTCAATATAGGCCCTACTTTCTGGCAGCTTAATGGGGCTTTTTAGCAATTAAAAAAAAACAAAAAAAACCAAACCACAAACAAACTCATACCAAATTGTCTGCTCTAGCAACTGTTAAACGTTAAAGGAGAAAATTCTTGAAATTCGCCCAATGTAGTGCCCAGTCACTTAGTTACTTTTTCTAAATGCAGGCATCTCATACAGAGTAAAAATCACTACCTTTGGCAGAGTTAAAATTTTCCTTCCTAGCTTCCATAACCATAACAGATAAACTTCCATAACCATGCAAAAATCTCCCTTAGAAAACTGTTAAGAATAATTTTTACATGTTACATTCACACTTTACATGGGAATTACATTCATGTTTCACACTAGAAACCCCAAACCAAGAAAAAATTTTCTCCAATTTTCTCCAATTTTCTCCAATTTTCTCTATTTTGCATTTCAAATTTTCTTACATGCTTATTAGTGTGTACTTATTTTCTGTAAGATTCCTGCAGCCAATCTTAAAATTAATTTTTTGCCTTCATTAAAGTAACGCCAAAGATCTTGGACAGGAAAACCTGAGAATTTTAGAAGAATTCCCCAACTTTTCCTCTTTTAAGAGGACAAGTGGGTGAAGTAATGACTGTGGTATATTGACCTTGGCTG
>VZSU01000842.1:146573-168930 GCA_013398715.1 Nesospiza acunhae | reverse complement strand
CAGGAATACTTTCCCATGTTGTGTGGAAGTAGGAGAAAAGGAAATGGAGAAAACCTCTTGTGGATTAAGATAAAGACAGTTTACTAAACAAAAGCAATGGTTACATGTATGCAAGAAAATAAAAAAAATTCTCTATTTTCCACCAGCAAGGAATGCTTGTCCACTTGCTGGGAAGCGCAGCTTCAGGATGTGGAGCAGTTGATCTGGAAGGAAAATATTGTAAGAATTGAATGTCCCAGTTCTGCCTCCTTTTTCTTAACTTTTGTATTTGAGCTGACATCATGTGATGTCAATAACCTCTCTGGTCTGACTGGTTCAGCTGACTTGGTTGTGTCCTTTCCCAAAATCGTGTCCACTATCTGGACGACTGGTGAAGAGACTATGCTGGTGCTGTGCCAGACTACTCAACAGAAGCCAAAACAGTGCCATTCATCAAAAGCATTTATAGCTATTAACACACAGCATTGTGATGGATCCCATATACCTGTGTCAGTAACAATACCCAATTGAATTAAAAGCTTGAAGTCCTATTTAAATGGCACAGGAAGAAATTCAAAATCTACAACTACTAAAACAAAGAAACACACTACATTAATTTTGAGAACTTGCTCTCCTTTCTTAAGACTCAAGTTAGGCTGGACTGCAAAGGTTAAGTAAGACCAATTCAAACTTAAACACCATGACTTATTAATTCCTAATAAGGAATTAACACATATCTTGCTCAGCTTGGCGATATTTTGCATGATTTCTGCAAAGCTCATTCCTCAGTTTTTGTCCAGTGCCCATAAAAATAAGCTGAGAAAGATTGAGTGACTGCCCCTACTTTCAAGTGTTTTGATTAAGGTACTTCAGCCAAAAATCTGCTCCATTAAAGAGAGCATCCTTTTATTTCAAGAAGCATTAAGAAATTCCAAGAGTTCACCTTAGGATGCCTTGCAAGGGTACTGCTGGTAGCTAGAACTGAGTTGTCAAATAATGTTCTGCATATACCCTTCCTTTCAAGGAAAAGAAAATAAAAATTAAGCCTCCAAAGCATTAAAAATCTCGAGTATATCTACGGCACCACAGGAATCTTACTAAGTCAGAGATGAAAAAGGTTTTCCTTCCAATATTTTTAGCATGAAACACAAGCTTCCAGTGACATTTCTCACATTTCTGTCAAGGGTAAGAACTTCTGTTAGTATCCCTTTTACAGGATCACTAAAAACCAATTGCAGAGTACCTGACTGCAAGGAGCAAGCAAACATTATAACTCTCACTTGGAGACTTCTTTCCTCATAAGCCTAATGCACATAAATCTTAAAACAGACTTCTTTGACCTTCTCAAGTCCTTTCTAACCTCATCTCCAGGTTATTATTACACAAAAAGTGCTATTGGGTAAATGAACTATCTAACTTAAGCTTAGTCATGCAAGACTATCAAAAAAAAAAAAAAATCCGCAGCAATTAAAACAGACAAACAAACAGACCGACAGAGTTGTTTTCCAAATATTTCTATGACTTCAGTTTCTTTGATGAAGGTTTCTTTGGTGAGCTATAAGGACTTGATTCAACTGTTTGTTTTTTTTTTATCAAAGTTGAATAAAATAGTAACATCAAATTGCTAAAATAAACTAAGATTCAAGTATGGGACAAATAACACTCTACACACAGGTCAAAACTATCTACTAAATGATAGCAAAACAATTGACTAGAACTAAAATTACTTCGTCAAAGTCACATCCTTCGGATATCAGGATTATAATGTTGCTTCAATCCACTTTCTAGATTATTATATCATCTAAATATGAGAGACAAAGAAATATTTGATATGGATTGCAATACTAATAGAAGCAGTACAGACTTTTATATGTACTTATAAAATAGAGCCAACAACCAAAAGGATGATTTAATAAATGAAGTCATTGTCATGACTAATTTGTCAGCTTCTAGAAACACTGAAATTGATGAATGTGGGAAGTTTCCAGAACATATATCCAGAATATATTACTTCCTACAACTACCTTCAGCAGTAGGGGCAAGAAAATCTAGGACAATCACTTTCAACTTTCATCCAGTTTTGTCCAAACTTCCTCATGTCATATATCTATTGACTGAATAATATCTAAATTCTAATTACAAATTTTCAGCCTTCAATGTCAACTTTTCCACAACATTCTCTGGCACAATATCAATCAAATATATGTGTATATATATATTTATATATTTTACCATACTTTCTTGATAAAGCTAAAAGAATTCCTGCAAGTAATCCCTGCAAGTTTTTAAAAGTATCTGTGACTAGAATAAACTTATTTCCAGTTTCTATACATGGAATTGTCCACAGTGCATAATAAAGAATGTCACCACGTTCTCAAAACCTAATTTATTGAGCTATGGATAAAATTTATTGAACTTGCAAGTGAATGTTGCATATGTAAACCTTCATATAGAATTTGCGTGCATTAACTTTTTCATTTATTGTCACTTGATACATCCTTCCTAAGCATCATTCACAAGGTACATGGCAACATTTTCAAAGCACCTATCATTATATCAACTTGCATATGTATTGCAGATAAGTAAGATTTCTCCAAATTAGCTATTGACCAAGTTGTGATATATCTAGAATATTCCCTCAGAAAGTAATTAATTTGACTTTACTGTTTCCAGAGCCACAGCATTTACCAAATTGCCCCAGTATTCATTGACACAGTAGTCCAGATGAACTCCAGGGGCACTGCATGATATATTGTAAGCCACCAAGTGTATTAAATAGAACCAGGCAGGGTTCAACAGAGTTCAGATTATATCTTAATCATCACAGCAATTTGAAACATGCATTAATTATGTCACACATCAAGTTGTATTGATTGTCTAATCACTTAGTACTGTAAACCTTTGCCAAATGCATGTTAACAAACTGTTGTCAAAAAGGTCAATCTTGTATAGCAAATTATGTGACGTTCCCTGTAAGTGGCACTACTTAACCAAATTCACTTAGGTGGATCTATATCTACAGGCTTGTGTATTAGGAAACTAAGTAGTCTAATTTTTATTGAGAGTCCCTAGAAGATGATGACTTGTGCAATCAGACAGCTTCTTGAAACAATTAAAAACTTGAATGTTAACTTTTGGAATGTCACTTTGAGACACACTCATTTGCATGCAACATCATGTTGGGCCTACTCAGATTTGCAGGTCATCAGGTAATGAAAAGAAATGGAATTTTAGAAATAGACTTTATCTTTTCAGAAGTTTATCAGTGCTCCCAGATCTTTTTCTAAGAATGCCAGCATTGGGGACAACCTCTTTTTCCTTCTGGGTGACAAAGCCTGAATAATTTTCTGACACATAAGGCTCTGCAAACACTGAATGTTGTTCCTAACTTCCAAGAAGAAAGAAAGGGGATTCAGAATTGCTCAAAAAATATTTGCAAAATATTAGCAAGATATGGTAGAATTTACTAACATGAAATAGCTGGGGGAGGTAGTAAGAAAAAAAGAAAGTTTCCCTTATACTGCAGAGAAAAAGGAAACAATAACAAAAGTCAATACAATACTAAAAGTTTTCTTTATAAAAATTAATTTAAATATCTCTGAAGCATGCTACATACAATAGTGCTGATTAATGGAAGCTCTGACGCTCTAAGGACATGTTTCGAAAACAAATTTCTACTAGAGGATTAAATCTGCGTTCACTGATATAATAATTTTTATAAAATGTCTTCTAAAAGTGCATGCATTGAAAAAGTAGGAATTCTAATAATAATTCTACAGTTGGATAATACCTTTATGGAATTCACTTAAATATTAAAAGTCTTGATCAATACTATATGAAGAGAAATATAATTTCAAAAGTATCGTCTTTAGGATAAGAGACAATGCTGTACCAAAACATTACCACTCCTAAGCCCCATTTGCTCCTCAAAAATGGTTGCAGCAATATGTTGGAAATAAGGATAGTTCAATGTATCCTTAAGGTTCAAGGAAGATCTTGGTAACCTGATTAAAAGTACATGAAATAATCTTTTTCAAGTGCAGAAATCAATGTTTGCTTTTCAAGGAAAGAGTCTATATCAGCATAAACCCATATTTTGTGAAGCAGTATCTATAATAGACAATACATTTTTAGTGGAATTGCAAATTGTTTATTTCCAAAAATTTATCCAGGTATTTAAATAGTGAATATTTGTATAATTAAAAGCAAACTTTGTTTTGTAATGACTGCTGCAAAAATAACCAGTGTATTAATAAAATAAAATAATGTAATAATTGTAATGACATTGCAGAGAAGGGCAAGAATAAATTTTTCCCAGAATTTGATTGTGTAAGTAATTTAAATTAGCATATAAAATGTACTTGCAGGCAGAAAAATGCTCTGCCAAAGAAACCAAGGTATTTGTTTGTTGGTTGGGGTAACTGTCCTATGAAGAAAGGCTGAGAGAAGTGGAAAAATTCAGTTCAGAAAAGAGAAGGCCTCAGGGAAACCTTATTGTGACCTTTCAGTACCTATAAGCTGGGCTTATGACAAAGGCACAGACACATTTTATCAAGGACTGTAGTGACAGTACAAAAGGCAACAGTTCTAATCCATTTATATTGAACATGAGGAAGAAAATATTTTAAGATAAAGGTGGTGGTAACCTGGGGTGGGTTGCCCAGAGAAACTGTGTTCAAGACCAGGGTGGACAGGGCTTTGAGCAAACAGGTCTAGCAGGCGTCCTTGCCCATGGCAGGGAATTGGAACTTTACAGGTCCGTTCTCATATCATTCAACCATGCTATGACTTCTTGTAGTAAAGAAGTGTTTTATTTGATTTTCACAGCTAAAGATGGAAAGAATATGAAAAATGAGCTTTCTTAAACAGAGTAACTTAAACAGATAGTCTTTTAATGAGGTCCCTATTGAGGAAGCATCACAGAAATTTGTAACATATATAGGGTTACACATAAGACTTCATAACTTTTAAGATTTTTTTCCTTCTTTAGTCCTAAAAAAGATTAATTTAAAAAAAAATCATAATCATTTTTCTAGACATATTCTGTGGCATAGGTATGTGAATCGCAATTCTGGTTTTCCTGTCAATATACGCTCTAACTGATTTTTAAAAATTAGAAATGTAATAAGCTATAATCAAGCTAAAAGGTTTTATTTCTGTTTATGTCTGTGGTGGATTGACTTTGGCAGACCACCAGGCCCAACCCAACTACTCTCTTATTCTTCTACCTCAGCAGAGGAGGGGAAAAAATAAAACAAAATAAAATCTTCTCATTCACAATAAAAACTGAAAGATCACCATAACACCCAAAATCAAGGAAAATTGAGGAAAAATAATTTAATTTACTAGCAACTAAAAATAAAGTAGAATGCTGAGAAACAAAACAAAAATTAAAACACATTTTGTCCTCCCTCTCTCATCCCCCCCAACAAGGTGGCACAAAGGGATTGGGAAAACCTGGATGATTGAAGCAGGAAGGGACCTCTGAGATCATTTGGTACAGCCCTACTCTGCTCAGACAGGGACACCCATTGCTGGTTGCACAGGATAATGTCCAGGCAGCATTGAATATGTCCAGTGATAAATGCCACACAGCCTCCCTGGGAAACCTGTGCTCACTCATCCTCAAAAGTGTTTCCTGATGTTCAGAGGAAACCTTCTGTGTTGTATATTGTGCACATTGCTTCTGGTCAGCGCTGGAGAGGGAACCAGTCTCTGCCTTTTTAGCCTCGCTTCAGGTGTTTTATGCACATTGATGAGATCTCATGCAGTTTTCTCTTCTTCACCCTCAACAGTCTCAGCCCTCTCAACCTTTCTTTGTAGGCAAGATGCTCCAGTCCTTTCATCAACCTTGTGACCCTTCCAATTAGTTCATGTCCTTACTGTTCTTGGGAGCACTGAAGTGACAAAGAACTCCGGGTGCAGTGCCCCCAGTGCTGAGTCGAGGGGAAAGATCACCTCCTTTAACCCAGGGACAGTACTCTTACTTCAGCCCATGTTGCACAAGTTACACATTGGGCATTTAAATTGCATTTGTAAAAAAAAAAGCTAAAGATCAACCTCTAGGTTTTTAGCAAGCCATATGGATGAAGGCATATGTGCTTAATGTAGCATCTTATCCAGAGTAATGACAAAAGAATCATTGGGGCATGAAGCCATAACCTCTAGACAGTTAATCACAATCATTAATCACTGCACCACATTCTTTTTTCTTTTCTGTCTCCCGAGATGGAAGTGCTGACAGAAACAGATTTCATTGTTTGTTTACTGCATAAATTAAGTTCAAAATACCATCACACCTTGTTGGTGATGGAAGAAGAAAAGCTAAACAGTTGATTTTACTCTAAGAGTGAATGTCTCACAAATCTGTTTCACAAGATAAAAGAGTATCTCAACTCAAGGTTGCTGGTTGACAGTCAGATTAGACCAGCTAGCACACAAATTTATCATTATTCCACACTTCTAAAGTAAGACTGGTGATGAATATCCAGGTCATAACAGAAAGATGTTCTAGTTGACAAACACATCCTTTAACTTGCTTAGTATTCTTACAATCAGCAGCAGAGGACAAGGAAGAATAAAAATGGAAGCCTCAACATTCTCCTTGACAGAGGTGAACTGACTGTACAGAGACACTAAATTGTCATTAATCTTGCTATCCTGTTTTATGAATAACAAAAGGAATCAACTGCATGCTATCTTTGCATGGCAAAAAAACCCCAACCCAAACTTGCAATTTCTCATCTCTGACAATAACCTCTTAAACCGAAAATTTACTTTGAGAAAAGAAAAATATTCATAATTCTAAGTAGTAAGAAGATCTGTCTTTGCATAACTAATTAAAAAAAGATAACACAATATTGTAATGATCATGCAGTTTTAAAAGTACGTTCCCCTTTAATTGAAAAGTTTTTATTTTCTGCAGCATACAGTGGAACTTATAAAACAGGAGAAGGGGAGATTTATTTTCTTTTATGAATAACGAGGATTGTCAATTGCATTGCATGAATGGCAGTAGTTGCAAGCTTCAGATGTGCTGTGAACACCTTCAGAAAAGGGCTGTGGGGGTGTGTGTCCAAGAATTATGCGGTGTGTTAGTCATTGGGTTTGTGGGGAGGTTTTCCCAGACAATGCACAGAGCTAAATAACCAAATAACCATCTAGATACATTTTATAAGCTAAGAAAATATGTTTGGGTAATGGTTTTGCCAAGAAGCATGTCTTCAGTCCACCAGGGTGCCTGTGTTTCAGATAAACAAATGAATTTCAGGCCAAGCCTAGGAATCAGCAGTACTGATCTTTTTAACTGAAGGACGAGATACTGCAGTATCAGTTAGATCACTTCTCTTCCTCTCAAAATGTCACAAATATTTCACTCCCAAATTCCACTTGTGTTGATAAAGCCTTCTGTCTTTATGTTCCTAAAGTTACAGCACACTTTCTTAGTAGATCAACTTGGTCTGACTATTGTTTTCTTACTAAGCAGCATCCTTAAAACAATAGCTGAAGGAGGATTCAAAATAATTTTCCAAGGGGAATTTAAGCATTGTTTCTTCTGTTGGCAACTATCTAGGAAGTAAAAGCTCCTCTGTTTAGATGTTCAAAAGTGGACCTAGAGCTTTTGCCTTTTATGAAAGTAAACTGCAGGCACTCATTACTACTTCTTTAATATGGTTTAGTAGCCTTTTAGCACTGGACAGCACTTTTCTTCTCCCAGTACATAGTGGTCATTCATGAATTGGCTCAAGACACTGCAAGACTAAGATGACTGCAGCCCTCTTCTCTTTGTCAGACTTTTCTTAAAGGTCAACTATAAACAGAGGAAGGACAAAACACTTCTTGGATCTATAGTTTCTATGAAGTTCGAGCCATCATAAAAATCAATAAAGATTTACACCTCTTAGTATCAAAAGTCATGCATTAATTATGACATCCTCAATATATTTAGCTTTTTGCAATGTTTATATGAGGTTTGAAGAGTGATTACAATTTTGAAAACATGTTACATATGTGGCTAATTTTTCACTAAATACTTAGAATAAAAATCAGATGATTTCTAACTGTTTCCTCCAGTTCCTTAATGGTTATTTCAATTCCTATTTTTTTTTCCTTTGTAAACTTTAAAAAATATTTAACATCTTTTCCTCAATGCTGAGTTATGCTGCTCCATTTTGATACTGTTTCAGTCTTGGCTGGGGAGTGGAGAAAGAAAGCTATGTGGGGGAAAGAAAAACAAATAAAAAATTCAGAATTCCTGCTACATCACTGAAATCTTAGTCTAATTAATGTGTAAACTGTATACAGAGGATAAAAAGGACATAAATAATTAAAGGAAGAGGAAATGCAAGTTGTTTGAGATGTCAATGATGTCTATTTCCAATTGTGAAGGACTTTACCAGAAATAAGAAATTTTATATTATTTAAAAATGCATATTTAAGTTTTCCACAAGGAAATATTTGTCAGTTGAACATTCTACTGAGCAACAGGTAAACATGAGCTTAAAAGAATTGTTTTGCACTTTATTTCAAATTTAAAAGTGACATCAAGACATCACAGAACCTGCAAAGAAAAAAAAAAAATCTGCAATGGGTTTCTTAGGACATTTCATTAACTGTATGTGGCACAAAGCTCTTCCAGAAAACAAATGTTTAAATTTGCAAGACAAGCTCAAGTGACAGGTATCAAAATATCATGATTATTAATCATATTCTTTCTCAAAGGATTCAAAATTGACTAGGCTTACTGTTTCTTTGAAATTATCTTAAGCATACACAGTACCGCTGGACATTTGGAAAGGTAGGTCATAGATGCGGGTCCAATACACAACACATCAATAATCTGAGCACTAAGTGCTTTTCCAAACCATTTCTCAACATTTTCCAGATTACAGTAATTAGAGACCAGATGAGGACAATGTAAGAGCATGCAATTGCCAAAGAAATATTAAAATGCTATCTAAGTTTATACATAAACAGATAAATGTTTATGATTAGACTTGTCATCAGATTTATCATTCGGAAGAAATACTCTCCCAAAATGTAACAACGTGTTTTAAGCATTTTTAGTTTTCTTCTGTACCACAAATTTCCTGCAGTTATCTAAGATTTTCATCCAAGACAGGCGCCTGCTATGTTTGAGCTCTGCTACAAAGTACTTCAGCTGCCTTTTACAGTATCTTTCTTTTGACTTCTGATTTTCCGCAGAGCATTCCAAAGTATTCTGTGATCATTCATAAACTCTGTTAGATTGAACAAACATCTCTTGCCTTCTTGCTTGTGGTACCAGAGGACAGGATGAGACGAGACGGCAAGGTCCATATGACAGCTGAGATCAGAAACTCCACAGGACTAGTTCATAACAAGGAAACAAGCCATCTGAGATCTCCCAGTTTTCTGTCCCCTCTATCCTTCTATGTTGGATCTATGTCAAGCTCTAAATGATAATTTTTTTGAGAAAAACTGAAACAATATCTTGTAATTTTTCATGTTTATCTACTTATTAAGGCAGAAGTGTAAACAATAAATTATTGTAAAACTCCTTGTCACTAGAACACAATTAATTGATATTCACATTAGCCACTTTAACCCTTCAGGCACCATCCATGGGGTTCAAAGTGACTTGCTCTGAAAGATGAAACCCCAGCACCTCAATACTGATTTTGCAACAATGAAATTAGTTTCAGCAAATATTTTAATTGAGCACAAATAGGAAATTGTATCAGTTTCAGGAAATTACATTTCTTATTTTAGTGTCCATCTTCTGCTTTCCTTACTATGTAGAATGAGAGGAAGCAACTACACAGGGTCTGCAAGTGAAAACTGAAAAAGTAGGCTATAAGGTACTGGTATATAGCACTTTTCATACCCCTTCCCTTTTATTCTCAACTCCTAGCCATGCTAGCTGTTGCTTTGACACCACAAGTCACCTTTATATACATGTACATGTGCATGAAGGTCTTTATCAAGCTCTTCCTAGTAAAAATTCCACCTTTAACAAGATAGGTCAAGATTCACAAACACATGGGAATAGAGAAACAACTATTGCAGCTGGCCCTCTGCAGCAATAGGGCTCTATTTATTTTTTATTTCTTCTTTTGTCTTCCAATTTCCTTCTGTCAACTGGGGCCAGCTTTCCTCTAACAATTTTGTGCATTTCCAGAATTTTGATATCTCAAGATTTGTCTCTATGAAAAGAAAACTGTCCAGGGAATATGTAATCCCAGACTTGTAAAAGCTGCAACTGTTACTTTATGGTGTAGACACAATTTGCTGTACAAAAGTAGTAAAATGTCTTTGAAATGGAAGCAAATAAAACCTGTGGAATGAGTCAGGGATCATAAACACAGGGACAGCTTTACTCACCCTCAGTGTGTGATTCATTTTGTTGAGAACTGACAACATAACCTGAAAAGAAATCATTTTCCTTGCAGCAGTTGCTGTAGCATACCTGTTACATTCCTAAGATATAAAAATGCTTGGTTACACACTTACAGCAGTTACAGCACAAAGCTGTACAGATAATTTTAATGTTTTTTTTTCTTTGTGCACGGCTCTTTTGTTTGCTCTTAATTACTTTTGATGGTGCAAGTGTTCACAACCATAAAAAATATCAGGCGTGAAATGCACAATATCACATTTATGATTAGGCTGCTGCACTCGAATGCATCTTGCAAGTTTTCCTCCATGTGTTGTCATTTCTAGTGGCATAAACACACCTGAGAGTAAAAAGTACTTCAAAGAAATCCTGTTGAGTCTACCAAGGGCATCTGGTACAACTGGTGTTCTTTTTTGCCCTATAGATTAATATAGCACATCATCCTTTGTTCCTTCTATATTATGATTAACATATCTTTTGCCATCCTCTTAATGATCACCTTAAGTTTGCCACCAGTAAAATTCATGTCTAGCTTAATAGCAGATAACCCCATATTTTCTTGTTGAAAACATATATAAACCAGTTACTTCAATGATACCTGTCATACAAAGAGAAAAATAGTTATTTTATGGTGCACTCTGAGAACTTGTCTAGATTTGAAAAACTCCTGAAAGACAAAGCAGCTCAATATATTTTTTCTGGCAAAATATTTTTTCCCCCTGGAAATTATGCATTTTTTTTTTCTTGTCAAATACTTGATGTCTGCTAATCTTAAACTCCACAAAAGTATTTTTTTTTAATTACAATTGTCACAAGAAGTCCTTCAAACACCAGGAGACAGTATTTCTCAAACATTCTCATTATTTTGAAGAAAATCTGAATAAAAATTTCACAAACCAGATTAAATAATTCATTTAAAACACAAAGAAGTCTGCCTTCAGAAAGGACTTGATGTTCCTTGTGAGACCCTTCCAAATCAGAATATTCTGTGATTCTGTGAAGGTACCTTTGCACATGTCTTCAATTGTCTTCCACCTTCAAGAAAATGGTACGATATAATAATATTACAAGTACATTGCATTACCTACTTTCTATGAAAGCAGAACTCATGGGAAACTGAGTAACAGTTGTGTTTTTACTGTCCTCAGAGATATTAATGGGCTTGTATATTCTAGGAAAGTATTTTAAGGCTTAAGCTAGAATATTTATCTTCATATCCCATACCCCAACATTTTGAAGTGTTAAACACAGAGTGTAGACTTATGTTTATTTTCCTCACACAGAAAAACAGACATGATAAATAAAAATCAACATTTGACAGAGACTCTGAGCTACCTATCAATTCTGAGTCCCCACTCAAGCTTCCTGATTTTGAAATGTGTACTTCATTTGCTGATAATGTATCTCGTTTCACCATAAAGCACTGATACAAGCAGCTGAACAGTATTAAAATATCAGTGAAATTTTTATCTGATCCAATGATGCTTTTAAAAAACTCCTGACTGACACAGGGCTGAGATAAAACCACTATGGCATAAAAAAAACATTAAAATAATCCCAGGATCTGATCTATGAAGACATGAGAGTAACTATTTTTTATCAAAAAATTAGTGAGTTAAGAGTAAGACAGAGAAGATCATCATGATTAACTTGACTGATACTCTTGCATAGCATAGAACGAAAAATCTCAAGCCAACCAAACAACCAAACAAAAAAATCAGAGAATTTAATCTATTATTTCTGCCCACATCTCCCAATATTTATATTAACTGTAATCTTAAACTTGAAAGGTACTCAGTCTTTATATAAAATTGCCATGTGATAAATAATCCTTCACCGTAGAAAAATGGCGTAATTTTAACTAATAGTAATTAGTGTTATAATTTCAGTATCAATACATGCTTCCATATTTGTATTCTACACATAACTCAGACAAGGCTTTAGCCTAAGGATTAATGTGACTGTACATGTCACTAATGCTGATACCAGTGACACAATAGTGCAGTTTTGCCTCAGAATCAATGTTACTCTATCAAAATTTCAATCCTACTGATAAAGGGAAATTTGGCAATGCAAACTGGCAAATGTTAAAAGCTTACCATATCAAAATTAATTAAAAATCAGCATCTACTCAAGATCCCCTCATTCATGTAGCATAATTCATAAATTATATTACACTCTGATATAGATTAGAGTTTAAATATGAGGTCTACACCATCTTGGAGTTTGTACTGTATCAGAATAACTCCATTAGTTGTAGGAAATTGTAGGCTATTATCTTATGCATGTACAATCGAATATTCCACAGGCACAGACAGAAAGTTTTAAGAGCATGTAAAAAAAAAAAAATCAGATTCACAGAGGGAATTTTTCTCAATAACAACTGCTCTTCCTTATACACATTCATATGTCCTACTAATTTGCAAAGAAATCCTTTGCATACAAATTTTTCAAGACATACAATTCAGGATTCTCTCTTATAGGCTGCCACATGTATCCCAGACTGGAAAACAACACCTGGGTTGCTCTGTTACTAAAATATGCAGAGATTTAGCTGGAAAGAAAAAAAGGAAGTATTCTGCAACAACAGAAATATATGGGCAAGGCTTCAGTCCAGAAGAAAATCATACCAACAGGCAGCTGTATAAAATAAAACATAATATGGATAAGTAACAACTCCTACACTGATCATGGCCCACTTGCCATTTTGATGGCAGAGCTCTACGTATTCCATCAGCATTTGGAAATAATTCACAAGGTGATTTAAAAAATTGGTATTTGAGTGCTTGGTTACTATATTAAAATCCAGTAGGAAAATTAAATGCTCTTAAGAATAAAGTCCTTTATCATTTGGCTCAGAAAAACCTCCTAGACTGCTGGCTTTTTGAATTCAGTGAGTGGCTGTTCATAATAGCACTTGTTAGTGAAAAAAAAATCCAAATCCATATAAATATTTTGACAGCCTGTAAACAACACCACAATGAAGTAAAAGCTCTGCTCTCACTTGTC
The DNA here is from genome assembly GCA_013398715.1 of Nesospiza acunhae. Classification (NCBI taxonomy): domain Eukaryota; kingdom Metazoa; phylum Chordata; class Aves; order Passeriformes; family Thraupidae; genus Nesospiza; species Nesospiza acunhae. Next base: position 155,567 of record VZSU01000842.1, on the reverse strand, counting down.
AAATAAAAACCTAGGAGTCACAATTTATATTTATTTACCCTTTGCTATATGAAGTTGAACTGAAGAATTATGAAAAACTGAAGAAGTTGATCTTCAGATAGCAGACTTTTCATTTGGCCCAAGGTAAGAGATGACACAAGCTCTGAAATGTCAGGGGCTTTTTTGATTTGGGTATTGTTTCTTCTATTAGATTTGAATTTTTTGTCTTTAGAACCAAGAAAGGAATCTATCTTCTTTGATTTCCCTAAATCAGGGTGTTTTCTACTAATTTTGAGTCCATCTGAAATACAACAATTATAGAAAGTTATCCATTTGCATGTATACTTGAAGAAACATACAAAACATACATTTTAATGGCAGCAGAGCAAAGAGATTGTACTTTTTTTTTCTAGAAATCACCTATATCTTCTTTCACTGTCCCACCACAGGTACTTTTTTTTTTACAGATTGCTTTATAAGGCTCTGTTGAAAAAAAAAATTGAGAACTTTAGTGAGCCAGAAAAATATTTAGAGATTTAAAGTCTTACATATATTGTAGGTGACTCAATAAAGACAGTAAGCAATGAGAACCAGAATATAATTTGAGTGCCTTTTAAGTGGTTTCATCACCAGTCCACAAATCTCCAGTTGGAGGAAAACATGACAAAACTGTATTTTCCCAATCAAATAATCCTAAATAATCCACTGAGAATTAGTCCTGGCTATTATTTTTCAGTTTGACATTTGATAAAGAAGAGGGTAGGTTTGTACTATGTGTAAAACTTATGTCTAATATAGGTTTGTTTTTGGTTTTTTTTTCCAGTTATCACAGTTTAGCTGATGTCACTCAGTATTACTAAACAATCATTTGAACAAAACACAGAATTTAATTAATCACTTAAATGTGAGACTTAGGCACTAGATTTAGGGAGTGAGAACATAAAGAACTCCCATTATACAATTTTGTAAACAGTAATTTCAAAACAGTTCAAATGGCATCAGTTATGAGTCCATTAATTCATTATCAGCTTTCCTGGATCCTTCCCCCTGAACCTGGGAATTGCAGGAAAGATCTTTCTCCAGTACAGGATAACCTTTTTTTCAATCAATATGACATATTGTGCTTGAGAGATGGGGCAAAATTAATCTCTGAATGTGAGCCTGTGCCATAAAGTCATTGTCATTTCATGAATTGCCCATTATTTTTCTACATTTTTGTAAGAGACTGACAGCTTGAGTAAAAAATAAAAACAATTTTTGGAAAACCAAAGACTTCTGAAACTATCCATGAGGAGGTCATGGATAGTTACCAAAATGCAATGGGAATTGCTGGCACCAGGTCTAGCAGCAATGAGGAATGACAGCTTGTCCAAGGGCTACTCTGGCCACTGTCAATGGGATGGCAAGATTAAGTAAGGCAAAGGTCAGAGACTCTCTCCATCTGCCAGAAGCCTTGCTGAATTAACTCAGCACATGAGTCCGTGAAAGATGCGTCAGCTGTGCATCTCTCGGAGGCTCTCTCGATGTTATTTCCTTTGGATTTGCACGCTGAACAAATAGCACTCCAAGCCTGAAGCACTCAGATTAGACAGGTTTACCAGCAACATAGGAGTGCCATTCAACGTGATTTGGTATTTTGGTAAAAAGAGGAAAGTGAAACAGAACACAACCACCACAACTCCAGCCTTCAGAGCTCGATACTTTTCACTTCCTTATCATCATCCAGAAGTGTCCAATATATCGCAAAGGCCCCAAGCCAAGGATCCACAACATGGCCCTATTTACCAAATAGTATTGCCACTTGCAACTCTTATGCTACAAGTCTGGTCCTCTAGCAGTCCTGCATTCACCACCTCCAGGGTCTGCCCCTACCTCTTCTTTTCTCCTAAATCAGTTCTTATCTAAAATAAGTTAACTTTAGTTCTGGCATCTCATCCAACACAAACGGGTCATGGTTGCAGTTTCTCAGGCAAGTTTCCGTGAGATTTAACTCCCTGGTTCTGGAAAAACCTCACTCTTTGCCCCTCCAAGGCTGTCCCCTCAGCAAATGAAGCCAGGACCACCAAAATGCTCTGCCTACAGCAAACACAGCAGCCAACTGAGGCCCCCGCCCTGGCACCAGGGCAGGGGATACAAACATCAGGGTACATGGCCACAGCACTGTCCTCTCAAGGCAGGGCCCCACAAAAGAATAGAAAGCAAAACAGGTGACTTGCATGGCTCTCCCCACCTCACAGCCCCCTCCTTGCCATTCCTTTCCCTCACAGGACAGGAGATTGCTCCCACAGCCCTGCTGTGGCACAAGACTGCCCTCCATCACCCTGGCCCCTGCCCAGCTGTACTCCCTGTCCTGTGCATGGCAGGAGTAGCTCCTTCCCACAACAGCAGCAATCTTCCAGAAGGTTCTATAGGCAGCAGCAGCCTCGACCTCTGTCCCTCAGCCATGTCAGCATGTTAGTCTCCCCACAAAGAGGGCCTTGGCAGGAGGCTGAAACAAAGCAACCCTTTGCACACCTGCGAGGGACATTCAGCTACAGTCAGTGAGATGAGATAAAAAGCATGGGAGATAAAGCTGTATTTTGCTCTCTGCTTCAGTAGAATGCTGGCCATCAGTTTGTGCATTGCTTCCAACACATTTAAGAGAAGTAGTTTTCCCTAACTTGAAGCCACCCTAACAGCAGCTTCTTGTATCATTAAACCAATTATGTTATTGATGAACACATCTATCAGAGTCTCGTAGGTTAAAAAGAGATGCTCATAGTTATTAAGCTGTATTCAAGCACAATCAGTTTCAACTACAGCCTCTCACTTCTCTGTGAATAAAAAATGCTAGACAGACTGGTGGATTTTCTCTTTGTGTGGTGAATATTTACCAACAGGGCAGCAGATTTCCTCAGCTAGAAGAAAACAGTAATGACTAGTTCCTCCCCTAGTTTGCCCAGAAGGATCATCATTATAAATTACCTTATTGACTGATGGCTCTGCACAGCACCCTGTGTGCTTCAGTGGTCTGAGTAATCAACACGCTAAATGCAGGTAAGGGGGTCATTTGCAGCAAAATCTTACTTCTAGACAGGCAAACTGTTTTATCCAAATGCAGAGTTTTTTTTTCCATTTCAGTTTTCTTGGTTTTAATTTTTAGCGTCCTTGGGCCTTCGGACTTTTCAATTTTCAAACAGAAGGTTCTGAGACATGGTTATATGGACACTGTTATCTACAACTGTAGATATCTATATACACTTGTGTGATTACTTGTAAATAAATTGTAGCTGTAATTCCCATGGCAGTTATATCTTTGCATGTCAAATACAATTTTTAGGCTAGATAATGCATAGGAAAATAGGCAAAGTTTAAATTAAGGCATCTAAAAAACTTAATTGAATTTGATTAAGATTTTATTCTCTCAATACATTAAGGGCAGTATTACCAAGGTAATTCTAAAACTATCCTTGAATCATTCATTCTGTAATTGGCAAAATCACCAATATTCAAAGGAAATTTAAAATGAGTCTTTAGGATTTGCTCTAAGTAATTTTTAATGTATGTTGCTATGTTGAGAAACCAATGCTGCATGATAAAAAAGGAGCATTCCAAAGTTCAAATTTAGACTTTGAATTTTTTGTTGGTTGATTTAGTCCGTATTTTGTAGTATGGCAAAAATCTTTCATCTCTGATGACATAGAGACATTAAATATTATTTCACATCTGGAAAGTTTTATGCTGTTGCGTTGTAGAGCATTTTTAAGAGTGGGCTTTTTTAGAACAGAACATTTTTAACAGGTGCTTCCTGAATTTTGTGAGTTATATCTAGGAGAATTATATTTATATCTATTCTCTAAAAAGCATAATACCTCTGAAATATTTTCATCCAGAGAAGAGAATGGGAGAGAGTAGAAATGCCCATTAATACAAAAGGATAGCATGCAGACTTGTCAGAAAATGTAATAGGGATGGTGGCGTTATATTTCTGTGGTCCTTGTCAAGATTAATAATCCTATGTGTATGGTTTGTATTAAAGAATTGATTTATTTGAGAAAGAATTGTAAGTTCAAACAACAATAAAAATTAGGGTCTTCTTTACATCTTCCTTTCCATTTCCTAAACAAGGAACTTTATAGAGAGACATTTTTTTTAAAATTATTTGTTAAAACTGTGTACAAAATTGTTAAGAATATATATCTTTTTGTATCTAATAGTGTGAATTGTGCACAGTGTTAGGCACAAGGAACAGCACCTGTGCTCATGATTATAAAAAGACAGTGCAAATACCTCAGTGTGGTACAAAATCACAAAATTAAATTACTGCTGGCTTCAATACTTTAAAATATTATGAACTAAGAATAATTAAAAGTCATGGAAATTGTTATGACAAAATATCATCTGACATCTAGTACATTAGCCAAAATTTCTATGCCACTTTATGCCAGAAATATTTTTCTAGCTCAGAGGAATCAACCATTCTGATTCTTGGAACACTAGAAGCAAATGATTTTTAGGATCTGATTTCAAGAGAAGTAGATTTTCTGTGAGAATTAGGGACTTATTTAGGTAATTTAATCAATGACTTTGATTATTCATGCTAATTTTTGGAGGATATGGATGAAATTTCCAACGTACTCTGCATTTTATCTGAAATAAAATGAAGAGTGGTGGATCTAATGATTGACATCTCAAAAAGAAATTTTGTGGTGACTCAGTTGTGCAAACATATGCATCTAAAATTAAAAGAGAGATTTAAAAAATGTCATATAAAACAGCTTTATATCTTATTTAGGCTCAAGATAATACTATCAAGACATTATTTGTGAAATGTGTTATAATTTTACTTACTACTGTCTTTATTAAAAGACAGTAGTTAGCAAAAAGACATTTAATTTTAATTTTTTAAGTAGACATTATCGTTTCCTAATTCATCCACTAGCTAGTTTTGAACATAGTTAGGTTTTTTTGTTCCCTAAAGATTATACTTTAATGTTTGTAAGACTTCACGTACTGTATTTCCAAATACATGTTATCATTACTGAGAGTAGAGAACATTGGTTATGTTGAATTTTCAAAGCTGACACATAATGAGAAAGCACGAAAGTGCAGCTCAATCCAGAGAGGTTTGCACATCATCTACAATAAAATCATGCTACAGAGTGACCTAATTATATTTAATTTTATACCCAAGTTGATAATTTATTGAAGGGTGTGGAAATTAAACAAACTCATTAATAAAATAAAGCTTTTTCAAAAGGCAGAACAGCATATTCTGCCCACATGAAATATTTATCTAAGTGTAGAGCACCTATCACTTTAGTGACTAGAGACTCATCAGCTAAAAAACAATTTAAAAAAAAACAAAAAACCCACAAACAAATATAACCAAACCCCTTATATTCTTTCAACATTCTTATCCTCCCCAAATTAGAAATTCCAAATAGCTACAGACTGCAATGGATGACCTTATGTACTTTTCCTAATAAAAGATACTGTTTCCTGCCCTGCCCACTTTGGCCCACGATCTCTTCCCAAAAAGAGAAAGGGAAAAAAAATTTCCTCTCAAAAGAAGGGAAAACTGGAGAAAGGTGATGCAGACTTTGATAAACAAACGGGAAGGGAAGGGAAGGGAAGGCAAGGCAAGGCAAGGCAAGGCAAGGTTCCAGCTTTCTAGTCCCGGATACAGGAGACTTGCAAAGAAGTTTCAGTTTTACAATAGGCACCTTCAGCACGGAACACTTGAAACTGTGCCATCCAAGAAAATGCCAATTCTTTTTAGCGCAAATTCTTCCCTTGCAAAATTGTGTAAATCAATGGCAAAAGTATTAGGGACCCATAACCTCTCCAAATACAAAGGTGCAGTGCCAGCATATCCCTCCTATATGGACCCACCACCGCATCCCGCCACAGCTGGGTTGGAAGAGGTCAGGCGGAAAGAGTTGGCGCTGTCACTGTCAGGTAGGGTTTTTTTTACTTTCAGATACATACACATTTTCTACATGGAATACTTTCACATACTGTACAGAATTTCTCTCTGGATTTTAGCATAAATCTAAAACATCTGCAGCTATCTTATGGAAGTTAAGATGATGAATAGTTATAGAAATTGGAAAAACTGATATTTCTGATATATGCATAGATAGTAAGATTGGTCCACGAATCACTGTCTGAAAAATGTTCATGGCTAAAGTAATTTTGGTTCCTCTTGAGAATGTTAATCTATGACAGAGTCAAAGAAAATACATGATGGTAAACCAGAATAGAGATTCGTCATATATCATTTATTTCTTAGTAAATATCTATTGGCATTCTCTTATGCCAAGATTTATACAAAGTAATGAAAGATACCTCTCCTTGATGAAAATAATTTGAACTGTTTTGCATGATAAAAGCTTGTGGATGAGTTAATCTTGACATCCTGTAAATCTTGACATTCACTCCTCCAACACTCTAGTGTAGATCAACCACACAAAGTGACAGAGGTTCTTGCAGTAGGGCTTCTCCAAAACTTTTATTCAGGAATACTTAGTTATAAAAACAGATGAAGAAGTTAATGAGTTTCAGATACATGTATATATATATATATATACATGAACAACAACAAAAAAAAGGAGAATTCTAGATGCCTAAGAGAATTATAGAATCATCAGACAGGATTTTGGTTTAGATTGATACGCAATATAGTTGGACAGGTTTTATGCATGTTTTTCTCTCTGTGTAATATAATTTCATTTAATTCTTTAAAGTTACTAAGAAGTTTGATATGTCCCAGGCATGCTGCATTTGCTGCACTTGGGCAAGACATTTTAAAGATGAGCTAGAGTGAGGCTGAGATTGCACCTCACATTAGAGGCAGGTATGTATAATTATTTAGTTGTTCCCCTGGAAAGAAACTCACTAAAGTGTGCTATTTCAGAGTAAGGCACAACTCCAGTTTGAACAATTTTCCTAAACAGTACAAAAATTGTGACAGGAACTATTGCATAATTGTATATCTGCATCAATTCAATAATGTTGTCTTCCTGATCCCATCCATCCCAAAGAGCTGTAAGCTTTTTCCCAAGATCTTAAAGATGTTGTGGCAGACAAACAGTATATGGATACAGAGTGCAAGAGAAACATCTTTTCCCAAAATGTTCCCCCTGATCCTCAGAATAATGTCAGATGTCTGACACATCTGCTTGATCATTCTCCTAATCATGCAATTCAGGGACAATTTTCCATTTTTGATGGACACTGTAGAGCTTTCATACTTTGCTCCAGCTTTGCTGGTGATAAACCACCTCATAATAGCTGTAATCCCAGGCATTGCTATTTGTTTTATTGGCATAAGGTTTTTGCTAGTTACATTCTGTACATATAGACAGATGTATGACAGTGCCTAGAATTAATGGACAAACATCCAAGACTGAGTCCCTTGAATATCATCCAAGCTCACCTGAAGCTACTTCAAATTTCCTGTGTCCCCAGATAGGGCAGGGAACTTGAAAGTATGCTTTCCCATCAGAAGTTATTCATGATAAGAAGAAAGGTTCAAATTCTGGTTCCATACACAATATTAAAAAGTTATAGTCTGTTGTAAGTTAATTTTAAAAAGCCCCGATATGATTATTATATTTAATCCAGTTCATTAAAATGCACCAGCAGCAGGATTTTTCAGATGAGCTTGTTCTTATTTACACATTAATTTCAGAACTGCCCTTACACATCAGTACAGCACTGATGCATAGAATTAGGAACTATTAATACATCTTAAGAAGTTGAGAAGGGCAAAACACTACAATTTATTTTCAGAAGTTTTTAGAAGTTGGTGAAGTCCATGTACCCCTATGAAGTAGACTTCTAGAACTGTAATTTACAGATTTTAAAGAATATTATATATTTTTACTTTCAGGTATACATAATTTGAATATGCTGCAAAATATTTATACTGTCATTGTTAAGTATTCTGGGACACAAAGAGTTTCTACCTTCTGATCATTACATAGTATTAAGAATAAAACTATTGTTTTACAATGTTCAACAAAAAAAAAATTATCATCATTTACTAATTTTTGACAGTTCATTTTGTTTACCTTAACAGCCTGCCCAAAAGTGAATTTGACAGGGATTTGGTGTGGGATATTTTTTGGTGGGTTTTTTTGTTGTTAGTATGTTTGGTTGGTTGGTTTGGTTTGTTGTTCTGTTTTAATATCTGATAATTGGAGGGAAGGAACAAAACCTTCAGTTGTATATCTAAATCAGTCACAAAATGTTCTGAGGGTAAAAAAGATGTATCATTACTCAAGGTGTTACCATAGCTTTGTCACTGCTGTAATGTGCTGTAAGTACATTAATTCTCAGTATTACAGATCCACCAGAGGACAATGAATTACTTCTCTCTATCAGCTGCTCTGCAGAACTTTGTTCACTTACTTGATACTCCACAGATCAGTGCTAATAGTCACTGATCAGATGAGGATTTATCCATGTCTTTTTCCAGAGCCAAATATAATCCATGTTTTGCAAAGCAACAACACTTTTTGTTCACTTAAAAATATTTTGAAATTCAAACAAACTGAAAAATTTAGAGTTTTTCTCAAAACTGTACCATGTGTTTTAATGGTACAGTTTGTTGCATGATGCTCAGCAAAGCCATTCTGTTATCACATCACAACATTCAAGCAGATTATGTGAACAAAGTGTTTTCGATAACAGGGAAAATAGTATTTTGTTAAGATACTGGTATCTGATGATCTGCATTTCTTGGTGACACCTGTCTTATAACTTGTACCTTCAAGTGGCTTTCCAACCAATAAACCCTTTTCTTTTATGATACTCAAGGAATGTGTTTGGGTTTTACATGGCTGTATTCCTAAAAATTACAAATTTTCTCTAACAGGGAAACCATATACTTCTGTATATACTTATATAAACTATATACTTCTGTGTGTAATACAGAAAGCAAAGGATAAGATTAAATACAGGTACATGCACACATGTATGCACATATATAATACACTCATTGAATTGAATGGCTTAGGTTGGAAGTGA